>JAKSZT010053928.1:1472810-1684744 GCA_026826555.1 Tolypeutes matacus
CAGGCAAGCAGTCAAACAGAGCTAAGGGGGGTCAATGATTCCCCTAGGGTCCACGTGGATCCTTCCTGCCTACTTGTGTTTATCATTGAATTTCCCCACAGGGTTCTATATGCAGGTCCTGAAGCAGCTTTTAGCTATTAAACTAATTAAAAAGAATTTATTTTTCATTTGTTGAGGTGACCTCACTTTTTTTTTTTTTTTTTAGCCAAATGCAGGACCCAAAATAATTCCTCCTCTAGACCAACCCCCTTACGGAAGGGACCCTAGCTGGGCCCGTGGAAATTAATCAAGCACGTCCCACTTTCCGGACTCCCCAGGTTAGCTGAAGCTCTGATGTTAGTCAGTGAGGAGTGCTAAAGATGGCGGATTCCGCCCTTTCTGGCGCTGAGCTCCAGCGTCACCGGGCTGCTCAGTAAATCAGTTTGAGTGCAGATTCGCGTCTGCTCTCAGCCTGGTGCTGCTTCAGGTCGGCTTATCTGCTCCCCAAAGCTATGGGGCAGTGCAGGCAGCCAGATCAATGTCTAAAAATATAAAATACCCTTCCCTGTCTTCCAACCGAACCCTCCCTTTTTTGGGAAGTGTCCCTTCCTCCTGGCTCCGCATCGGCCCGGGGCTTATCCCTGGGTGGCTAGGGAGATCAGCTGCGTTCCCCCGACCAAAATCCCCCCTCCGGTTCACCGGGTGCTGACTAGCTCGTTTGCTCTGTTCACACAAGGTCCAAGGGGCGCCAGGCAGCCAGATCCCCAGAAAATAAAACTTTTTCGCCCCGCCCGCGGTTCCAAATGGCCGTTTTATTTTTTTTTTCCCTAACCGCGGGGCTCAGCCGCCTGTGCCAACCTCCACCGGCAGCCTCAAAACTCACGAATCTCCACCGTTCGGTCCCCGTCGCCGATCCGCGCAGACAGATGTCCCAAGCTTCTCACTCCACGCGTGCACAGCACAGACCCCCAGGCAGGACCCCGTCCACAATCCGCCTTGCTCTGGGAGCTTGCAGTGTGTGCCCTCCTACACTAACGCCATCTAGACTAATTTAATTTTAATCGATGACTACAGTTGCTTTCATTGGAGGTTTAAATTAAGAAAGTCCCAATGATGTTAACTAATGGATTTTGGTATTTCATAAATGTTTACCTTTAAATTGCTAAGTCCAGAGAAGAAATGGGCCTATAACTTTTAGAAAACTTTCTTGATTTGACAGAAACAATAGAATATTCACTTTCACCCCAGGAGTGCTAGCCACTGTCTAAAATCCTATTCTCCTTATTGGGAAGTGATTGGTTTAAGACTAATTTCCCACAAACTGCTGTATTGAACACTTATTCACCGTGGGAGCCAAGTCAGGGTGGGGCCAGCTTTGTAAAGGGAGCAGAATTCTGACAGCACAAATTTCATTCCTTTCTGATTGCTCAAAGGAATAGTTACCCCACCCAGCATGTACAGAGAAGTCTGGGCCTTGATGCTTTTTTAAGAAAAAATCAATAGTCTCTTTCTTGCCTTGAAAATTTTAGCTCATGCAGTTCCCATTGACTTTCAGAAGACTTAGGAATAATTTGAATACTGGACTTGTGTGTTGAAGCCATTGGCAAATGTAATGGTCAGAACTGACCAGCATTCACCAGTATTTTTAATTCTGTAAGAATCCCCCTCCACTTCCATTCTGAGTTTTAATGTCTTTTCATCCTGGCCAGAAGCTTCAGCTATTTTTCTCCATGCTTGACCTGGCCATTTATCCTACTTTCTTTTGGCATAAGGATAGAAAACAACATTTGCAGCATCCCTAAATTAATTATACTTTTCTCAAGCTAAAGAACTGTGACAGAGCCACAAAACAGCAACTGAAAAATAATTCCTTAAAAGAATATGAAAAAAGGAAGTTGTATAAGATAGGGTAATTAATCTTGCAATAAAAATAATTGTTTACAGTTAAAATTAATGTAACATGCATTCCTCAGCAGATAATAAATTATGGACTTTCTCATTAGCATTTGAATTGATTTCCTCTAATTTCTGAGGAGCACATGAGCATGTGACTAGATTAAGTTTAATTGGACTACAGCTGGTGCTGATTGTACACACATAGGGTGGGGGCTTTGCTGACTGATTGGCTGTCTGCGTTTTGTTTCCATTGTCTTTCTCTTTCTCTATGGCTTCTCTTCTCTTTTTTCCCTATAGGAAGAAAGGTTGAAAATGCTAGAATTTTAATATAGAACTAATGTTAGCCAAAGAGCTCCAACCAGGAATGGCTATGACATACTATATGATTATTATGTAATATAATTGTTATTACCATCTTCACATCATAATATAATTATTATTTTGGCAACAACTAACGTATTGAGTATCTACTATGTGCCTGCATGTATTTTAATCTTCACAACAGCTTTATTGCAGGTGTTATTTTTCTCCTCCTTATATAGATGAGGAAACTAAGGCTCACATGGGGTAAAATAATGTGTCCAAGGTAACATAGATGGACATGATGAAATCAAGTTTAGTAACCAGTGTTAATTCTAGCTATCATGCACTTAACAATTTTGCTGTTCTGATTATTTGAAGAATCAAACATTCTAATTACCCTATTGAGGGGGAATGAAAAATGGGTAACCTCTGCTCCTAACTAAACATCTGGACAGATGGCATAACATCTACAGGAAGTGGAAAACTGCTAAGAAGGGGTTAATTTACAGCTGATAAAGAACTAACGTAGTCATCAAGGAAACAGGCAGGAGTTCTAATGGGCTCATAATTAGAGAAAAGCCTGAGTCCAGTTAATATTGGGCTTCCTAAAAAGTGGGAAGGAACCAATGTTTCAGAAAAGGCAAGGGGAAGAATTGGTGAAATTTAGGCCCAATTCTATGAAGGGTGTGTCTGATTAGAGCTGAAGAAAGTAAGGACAGAAGAGTAACTATAGTTTTTTAGTCCTATCATGGGATGTTTTCTTCTAGAATAAATTTCTTACTTAAATGAAGTAGAAGAATTATTTAGAGCAATTTGAAAATTAAGCTCCTTCAGAGAATTCTGTGGGATGTCGGCAATATGAAGGTTTGATCTTGCTGGAGAGGGCACTTAGCTCCTCTTAAGTGTTTGGCTCATTCCCACAGGAAGAGTTCAAATCTTTTACTGTATTGATATACAGGAAAAGAAGCAATTCTGGGGGAGAGATTCCTGGTATTTTCAACAGAAAGTAATTTTTTGGCACAAAATAATTTTAGGTGAATGTAATGGCTTGTTCTTCTGGGCTGCCATTAGCACCTGTACTTGGCTCAGAGTTCTACTTGTACTTGCCTTAAAACATAGAGAGTTGTTTACATGACAGCGCCCTATAGACTGTGCACTCCTTGAGGATGGGGTCCACATTCAGTGTAAGAAATAAACAAACAAAAGTGTAGGTATTAGCTTCAATTCTAAATAAAAATTTCCTAATTGCAAATAAAGTCGGATCTCAAAACTTCCTCACCCTCTCTTATTTGCTAAATGTATATTCCTACATAATGTTTTTTTAATTAGAGAAGTTGTGGGTTGACAGAACAGTCATGCATAAAATACAGGATTCCCATACACCATCCTATTATTAACACCTTGCGTTAGTGTGGTACATTTGTTACAATTGATGAAAGCTCATTTTTATAATTGTACTATTAACTATAGTCCATGGTTTAATTTAGGATTCACTGGTTGTATAGTGTAGTTCCACGGATTAAAAAAATTTTTTTTCTGTTACCATATATACAACCTAACATCTCCCCCTTTAACCAGTGCTGTTAATTATGTTCACAATATTGTGCTACCATCACCACCATCCATTGCCAAAACATTCCATCATTCCAAGTAGGAGCTCTGCACATTTTAAGCCTTAACTTCCTATTCCCTATCCTCACCTTGTCCTCTGGTAATCTATATTCTAGATTCTGACTCTATGAGTTTGCTTATTTTAATTATTTCATATCAGTGAGATCATACAGTATTTATCTTTTTGTGTCTGGCTTATTTTGTTCAATATGATGTAATCAAGATTCAGAATGTTATTCCTATTTTACAGCTGAATAATATTCCATTTTATGTATATACAACATTTTATTTATCCATTCATCAGTTGTTGGGCACTTGGGTTGTTTCTATCTTTTGACAATTGTGAATAATGTCCCTATGAATATATTTTGTTCAGTGAGTTGTTCATAAATTCAAGTGTTGATGAACATGATTATATGGAAAAGTGAAGTTGATCATAGTACCCAAAAGTAGTGTGGACAAAAGGGAAAATATTTGATCAAAAGATTTTACCTAGTAAACATGCGGTCCATATATATTTTTTAAGTATACATACACACATACACACTTTAGGTCTTATTTCTCCTCCCTGCTTAAATATGGGAAAAAACACAAATTAAACACTTGGTTGATGTGCTAATATTTTGGTTGACCAAATGTGCCCAGTAGAAATGCCAAGGGACCAGCCTGCTTGGAGCCTACCTTGAGGCTTCTGTGTTAGAAAAAAAAAGTTCCTAAATATCTTCCCCTCCTTTTCACTCTCCTCTTGTTTGGAGCGTTAAAGATTTGTAATCCATATCCTTTGTTTCAGTTTTATCCTAAATTGAAATACAGCCTCACTTACGTTTTCCCAGTAAACAAAGTGCCACGTTGTTGCAGTTTTGCCTTTTCACCTCATTATGGCCAAGCAGAGAGTGATGTCACTCTTGACCCAATACCAGTCTGCCCATAAATGATACAGCCTGTTCCCCTTGTGCTTCCTGGCTCAAGCACAGGGAAGGAGCTTAATATGAAATTCATGCTGTGATGACAGATTTAAAAGTTGCTACAAACTCTAACAGACAGCAACTGCAGTTTGTAGACATACACAACATGGACTGCTCTCTAGTATTTTAAAGTGATGACATTCTTTGTTTTAAGAGTTACATTTATATAGCTCATTAATGTTGCCTGTCTATGAAATGAGGGTGGTAGAGAGAAGGGAAAAGAAAGCTAAATTGGATATGAGGACATTTACCAGAAGAATTTTCCAAATGTTAATGAGTAGCTTACAGGGCTGCACACATGGGTTGCAATGTAATTGGGTTGATGCCTTCTGGGGACTTTGAAGCTTTTCTACTCGTGCCTATTGTACTTTGTGGGTCAGAATGAGCCCCTTGGATTTTTAACACTTTGGGTCTGAAGATCCACATGGTGCTAAATTGTAAATCTGTAGACAGCTAACAAACAGTGGGCCAAAGTCCAGCAACTCTTGTTTGGTTTGGGCTTTTCAAGCAATTAAATGAATGGCTGTCTCTAACTGTCTCTGGGGAGGTAAAACGTGCTAGGAGAAGAATTTACTAGAAAGGGGTAAGGAGGGGTTCCTTCCCTGCTGCTAGGAGTTTTCCTGGGGACAAAAAGCAGTTTCTTCCAAATGAGTCTTGAGAATCTTGCCAATCCATTCCTGTCCCTTAGTCCTCCTCACCTTCCCACTTCCATCCAGAGTTCCGTATTGGAAAAGTCTTTTTTCCCATGTGAAGCAATAATGACTCTGAATGAACTTGTAGTTAAATAAGTTTATGTTTTAATAATTCCCTTTGGTCATTTTTCAGGCTCTTGGAAAGTGGTTATGACCTTCCATCAGAGAAGGAGGAAGATGCCCCAAGGGCTTGATCCAAGTAAATTTTTACTGGTTTTCCGGTGTGGATTACCTGTAGATTTTTGGCAGTGGGGGAGAACCACACTGAGAAGAGGTGAGGAGCTGGACTGGGTACGCAGGCACGAGAGCTCTGCCCTCCTTGAAATAATCGGTGGAGACCATGGTATGACCTTCAGGTTGCATGTTGCCAGGCTGAGTTAGCTAGTTATGAATATTGTTATAATTGTTTTATTGAACTGTGGAAGGTCCTTGATTTAAAGTGCAGAAGCAAGGAGCTATTTATTGGCCAGCACAGTGAATCTGCAAAGTGGTCTGAAGCTTTTTGAGAAAAGTTCCTAGAAGATTTCCTGAAGGTACATTTGCTCAGGAACAAGGGCAAGCTTGGCAATGGGAAATGGACTAGAAAAATGAGTCTTCAGTCTCAGTTATATCTTTGAAGGCACAGACTTGCAGTTCTCATTCTTGTGAGGTCGCTAGTCACTATCTTAGAATGCTAGGTGAAGCAAAGGGCTGTAGAATTTGGTTGACTCTTCACTAACCTTTTAACTTTCTACTTGGTTTCCTGTTCTAATAATATTTGTATCACAAAAATACTCTTCATTCTTTTTGATTTGGTCTTTACAACTGCTTCATGGCCATTGTGTATGGAGAGCAAGTGAAATGAAGTGGGTAATATGTAAAATAGGAATATTTTCCATCTCTGCATTTAGACTTAACCTCTGTAACAATGGAAATAAAAGAAGCAAGTCATTCTGAAGAGACTTCCCATCTGCACTTATCTAAAGCTCAGTGGAACAATATGAGTGGCAACTGATTCTTCAAATTCCACAGAATCTTTAAATTAAACCACTCATGCCAACTCTGAGGCATCAAGGATCATTAACCACCTTTTCCCCAAAACTGGCCAATTATTTGTCAGGCACTGTCTCAGGTATCTGGACATCATAAAGAAGTTTGTCATATTCTCTGATCCTAAGCAGGGAGTGAAAATAGACAGAAAAAGATAACTAATAGTAGTTGGTGCTCAAAAGCATGGTAGTAGAATCCTGTGCCTGGGCTTTGGAAGGTTTGCGCATTTCTAGCTGAGATGGTCAGAGAAAATTACCATGAAGTCTCTGTTGGATGCTGTTGGGATTGAATTGTGACCCCCAAATACGTGTTCAAGTCCTCACCACTGGTCCTGTCGATGCAAACTTATTTGTAAATAGCATCTTTGAAGATGTTATTGTTGAGATGAGGCTGAACTGGATTAGGGGATTAGGGTGGTGTAGCAGTTTGGCAGTTTGATATAGTTAGGTATTCCAAAAATAGATATTGGATTATGTTTGTAAACTGATCTGTTAATCTGGGCATGATTAAGTTATGGTTAGGGCGTTGACTAGGCCACGTCAGTAGGGCATTGAGCTCCACCCCTTGGTGGGTGGGGTCTCAAAGATAAAAGACATTGCAAAGGAGTAGTTTTTGATGTTGGAGTCCTGATGCTGAAGCCCGGGGAAATAAGCACACAGAGCAGCTTGGTCGTGAGAAAGGAGAGAAGGCCCCTGGAAAAGAGACAAGCTATTCGCCTGATAGTCTACAGCTGGCCTTGTGGAGCGAGGCAAAGCCTAGAGAGCCTCACGGTCTACAGCTGACCTTGTGGAGATAGCAGAGGAGCTGATCCCTGAGACAAGCAAGCCCTGGGAAGAGAGGAACCCAGGAAGCCTGAACCCTCACAGAGGTCGGCAGCCATCTTGCCCCAACACGTGGTAATGGACTTTGGTGAGGGAAGAAACTTATGCTTTATGGCCTGGTAACTGTAAGCTTCTACCCCAAATAAATACCCTTTATAAAAGCCAACAGATTTCTGGTATTTGCATCAGCACCCCTTTGGCTGACTAGTACAGGTGGTTCCTTATCTATTATGACTGTGTCCTTATAAGGAGAGGGAGTCTGACACAGAGCAACAGAGATAGAGAGGGAGACAGCCATGTGATGGAGGCAGAGACTGAGTCATGCTGCCACAAGCCAAGGAATGCCATGGATTGCGGCCACCCACCAGAAACCAGGGGAGTGGTATGGGATGGATTTCCCCCTTTAAGAGGATGCACAGCTCTGCTAACACCTTGATTTCAGATTTCTAGCCTTTAGAACTAGGAGACAATAAATTTCTGTTGCTTAAGCCAACTAGTCTGTGGTATTTTGTTACAACAGCCTTGGCAAACTAAGACAGGTGATTTCAAGCACATGATCTCATTTAATCCTTTCAACATACCTGAATTTTAGGTATTATTTTCATTTACCTAATGAGGAAATAGAGGATCCCAGAGATTAAATAACTTTCTCAAGATGCCATAGCTAGAAAAATGTGGAGTCAAAACTTGAACCCACGTCAGGCTATGCAAAGTTCAGGTACAGCATTATAACGGGGTGGGGAAAGGTACAGGGTGAGGTGACAAATACAAACATCAGTGAATTCAAAGATTAATATTCTGTTTGCCTGGTGTGGAGAGTTGAGTGTACATGTGGGAGTAATTGCTAGATAAACCTGGAGCATGGAATATATTTTGGAGGCTCTGCAATGGTCTACTGTAGTTAAGACCCTTGCTCCAAATGACCATTAAATCCATGATAGCATGGACTGTACCTTTTTTGTTAACTATGGGAGCTCCCAGCACCTAGGACCATGTCTAGCACACACTAGGTACTCAACAGAGAGGAAAGAAGATAGGAAGGAAGAACTGAAGGGAAGGAGGAGGGAGGGAGGCAAGGAGGAATCATTGAAGTTTATTGCCTTGAGGAGTGATTTGGTGAATGATGTTTTGGGTTGCTAATCTGATATAGATGTTTAGAATGGTGTGTGATTGGTAGAGCCTAGAGGCAGAGTTAAATGGTAGAAATGGTATTGAATTTATATGTTCAAATTTGGATTTAGAGAATTTCGACTCATGATCCATGTATAATTGCAAATTTTTTGCTATCTTAGAAAATGTAGCAGAATTCATGCTTCCTAAAGCAACATTATATCTGGTTGGGACTCTGTCTCACCTGGATACATAATGTGGAATGACTGCAGATGAAGTGCTTAATTGCTTGTTTAATGTTTCCAATATATACACAGTTGGGACTGTCTTGATCCTGCTCAGCCTTAAAATTCACTCTTTCAAATCTTTCTCCTAATTAATGCCAGGTTATGTTGATAATCAGGGATGGTTATTGTGATAATGGCCAATTGCACATGAGTCGTTAGGCTGTCAGGGTTCAGGACTTTACGTGATCAGTCAGAAATTTGAGGAAAATAAATTTGAATTTCACTTTGGCCCCTAGGGTCCAGAAGAGTGCCTGGTGCTCAAGAGAGATTTTCCATATGAGTGAATGAATATAATAGTTGGTCAGACCACTTAAACTTGACCTGGCTGTGAGATGGGAATAGCAATGAATTTAAATAACTTAATGACTCACCATAATTTTCTCAAATTAATGTCTGTGGTTTTATTCCTAGTTCTGCTACCTAAATCTAGGTCCTTATCATTTTATAATTGATTTTCTGTAGTAGTTTGCTAGTTGGTTTTACTTCTTTCCACCATTTATCCTCCCTTAAGATCCAACAATTTGTCTCCAGATACAACAAGCTCCTGACAATACTTTTCATCATGTTTGTTTCTTTTTTAGTTAATCCATTCATTTGTTTGTTCATTTGTTCATTCTAAAGTTATTTTTGAAGGTGTGCCCTGTAAAAGACACCTGGTATAATGCCCCGGTATAATGGGGGCAGGTGACCAAGGAGAGGAACACACAGTTTTATAGCACATGATGTTCTGGCTATCCTAGAGTCTATCAGCATATTTTATAATCAAGAACCCAGCTTTCCATTTTGACTTTGGCAAGTTGAGGGTGGGTTAAATGCCCACTCATCCCTGATGAAACTTATTGCCCTGGTTCTTGCCTCTTTTTGCATCTTCCTGCCTTGTTTCCTATTCCTTCCTCTCATGGTATAACATTTGTCTTTCCTTTCTGCAATAGAGCATTTAGTGGCTCCCCATAGCAAATCATGCTTTGCTCACTGTTCCCCAAATGTGCCTTGCTCATTTCTACCTCTCTGCTCTTGGTGAAGCCGTTCCCTTCTTCCCTCCTTGGACAACATTTCTAACCTCTTTCTACCAATCCATTCTTAATTTCTGTTTTCTCCACTGAGCTGTCTTATTCCCCAGCCTATACTCAGCTCTCTTTTTCCTGAACCAGAGCATTTTGCCTCCTAATTTTATTTTCTATTGTATAATTATTGACTTTTTCCCCATTTAACTCTTCTCCACCCTTTAAGGATGATGAGTTCTTTGTGGATAATGATTCTATTTTCAGTTTGTGTGGTTGCCCCACACCCCCTAGCCCAGCACCTCATTTCATTTATCAATCACTGACCAATGAAAAGAATCACCAGGCATTCATTTCTTCTTTGGGTGAGAATGCAGGAGTGCAATAGTGAGAATGAGATGAACTGTTATTAATTAGCCCTTGTTCATTTACAGAACTTACTACTAGAATACAAGATTCAGAAGACAACAATAAAGTTTTTGAATTCCCAAGAGATCAAATTGAAGACTTACCTTTCACAGCTCTTTTTGTTATAGGGAATCCTGCCTGCGTTATTTCATTGTTGCTGTTATTGTTAATTTTATTGATTTAAAACAGAAAATTTAATTTGCTGCTGACTCTCATAAGGCTATTATTTTATGGCCCATTGAGAGCAATATTTTGTTGCAGATTTAAAAGGAGCGGAATGGACACCATAAAACCACAAGGAATATGGTATATCTTAGAGCTGAGCCTAACTCTCCTGACCAGGGTTCTAGATTAATCACACGGAAAAGGAGAATGCCTAGGGCCCAAATGCTGGCTCACCAATGAATGGTGTGTAATGTGTAGACGTCATCCAGCTGTATCATTATTATCACTCTAGCCTCCATGAACTTTGGGGTTTCCTAAGTAGCATCTCCAAGAAAAGGAAGAGAAACTTTCTAGAATGCCACAATTGCCAATGAGAGTGAATAGTTTTCAGTTATTTTCTCCCATATATGGTCATTACTGAAACATTTCCAGCCAACCCTGGCTGGATCTCATCTCACAGTTTGAAGCTGTGATACTTACATTTATATTCTGCAATGGCTTGTAAAATAGTTTTCTGACCAAATTAGAGTTTTCTATTGGGATTATGTTATTTCAGGTAATAAATATGGGATACACAAAGTATCATCTACTAATTGGCATAGACAGGGTTTTGAAAAGATTAATTTTCCCCTTCAAAATATTGATAAACATGTTAACTTTAGTCATCATTTTTTTTCTAGTAGTGATAAGGATTGTGATTGTGTAATAAGTAGTCTAAAATACATTTTCCAAAGTTCAAATGTGATTTCCAGGTTATACTTTATTGTTGACAAAATGAACAATAAAGTCCATCTTAAATCTTATAAGCTACTTAAAAATACTAAAATTGCATGCTATCAAAGCCAGAAACATAAAGGAAAAGACATAATTTGATTACATTAAAAACAAAATTACAGTATAGCAAAAACACACCCCATAAACCAACATAAAATATAAAGACAATCTGGAAAGAATATTTATAACACATGATGAAGAGATTAGATCCCTAATATATAGAAGGCTCTTATGAAATAATAAGAAATATTAACTTGCTAATGGAAAATACGAATACAAAATATAAACTTGTCAATGGAAAATACAAAATGATCAATAAATATGTAAAAAGATATTAAAACCCATGATTAGTCAAAGAACTACAAATAAAAACAACAATAAGATATTTTTCTCCTATGAGATAAACAAATATTGAAAATACCCAATGTTGATAGGTAAAGAAAGAAGCATACATTCTTATAAACTTATGATAGTGATAAAAATTGGTACAACACATTCTGTTGGAAATTTAGCAAAAAGTCAGACTTAAAGATATGTATATCCCTTGGTTCACAAATTTCAGTTCTGGAAATTGATCTGAAGGGAATATTTGGATAAACATAAAACCGTGTGCATGAGAGTATTTATTATAGCATTGCTTAAAACAGAAATGGAAATCAATCTAAATGACTGTCCTTAATGGTTGGTTCAATAACTAATGGTAAAATCATACCACAGATTACCTATAGACATTAAAATGATGATGTAAAGATGTATTTATTAACATGGAAAAATATGTCCCATATGTCATTAAATAAAAAGGCGTTAAGTATATATGGCTCCCAACATTTCCAAAAAAAAAAAAAGATAAAAGTCTATATTTGTACATATAGGAAAGGTACAGATGGAAATATATTTTAAAATATAAACAAAAAATGTTAATGGTCATTATCCTTGATTATTTGTGAATTACTAATCTAAAAAAGAATAATCTGTTTTCATTTTGAGGAAAACACACCAAAATGTGTTTCTATCTGTAATCACAGTTATTACTAGTACAAAATAGTTTTTTAAAGATGACATCCTCACACTTGCTTCTTAATGTCACTCCAAGGTCATGCTGTCATGGTTGTAAACCAGCCTACCAGAGGGTTCAGACAGCTTAGCACTAAAAAAGTGTGGTTAAGGGTGGTTAAGGGTGAGACAGTATGGATTTAGGTCTAGGACTTCTTGACAAATATTAGTTCGGATTCTAAAACAACACCAACATCTGAGAATGAGAATGCAACAAGGCACTTAAAATGAGACAATAGATGAGGAGTGCGTGTGAACCAGCCAGGAGTGATCTCTTCCCCTGGAAAACACACAGTCTGTGTACTTCTGGAGGCATTTACCACATCCAGAAGTATCTTACAGCTATTCCCCACCAACTGGCAAGCTCCTTCAATCTGGAAAATAGAACCCACTCATCCCCCATTCAGTCACTGGAGAAATATGTGTTGAGCATGTATTACGTGTCAGGAACTTGGCTAGGTAGCAGGAAAAGAGTTCAACACACACAAATCCTGCCCTCAGGGAGTCCATGGGGAGTGTGGCCAGCAGACTGAATAGTCACTTTCACTTCAGTTTAAAATGTGCTTCATGAATGCTGAGGTTACTTTGGATGCTCTGTCTAACCAATTCAGGAGCAGTTAGGGAAACCATCTTGGAGGGTATATCCAAAGGCAGACCTGAGAGATGAGTAGCAGGTAGCTGGGGCTAGTAGAAGAAAGTGCACCAGGCAGGGGGAATAGTTGTGCAGTGGCCTAGAGGTGAGAACATATTGGAGAGCCGGAGCTTCCAGTATGAAAGAGAGCTGAGGAAGTTTTCATCCCTGGCTGCACATTAGAATCACCCAGAGAGAGTAAATAAACAAACTTCAAGCAAATAAAGGAAGGAATTTCTGCCCAGGCCTAATGCCAGTCTGATTCCATTGGTTTCTTGTGGTGATGGGTGGCCTTTCAACTCGGGCACCGCTGCCCAGGCTCCTCCAGTTGCCCTAATAGGATGTCCTCCTGCCACCAACCTTTCTGATTCCCAAAAGGAACAGATCCTTGTAGGCTCCAGGGTGATTGCAGCAGGCAGCTTGGAAGGAGACCCACTGGGTGGGAGTGTGAAGGGCTGGTAAACCAGGCTATGACGTTTGGGTTTGCCTTAGGGGCAAGAAAGTGCCTTGTTGAATGAATGCACACCCATGGGCCACTGCCATTAATAAGTGTTTAAAGAGGCTTTAGCATATTTGCCAAAGCACCAGGATTTTTATGGTAACCACCTGGGTATTTAAATGCTTTGTGCAAAGGGGGAAGGTATAAGGAAACACAAAAATAGATATGCTATAGAATGTGTTCCAAATCAATACTCCAGTACACTCAAAAGGTACATTTCTGAATAGGTATATGTAAATTAGAAGCTTATAAAGTAAATCATAAAGGCACCTGGGGAGGTTGCTATTAAAAGAATCATTTGAGGTAAAATGTACTGAAATGTTAACAGTAACTCCTAATTTATTTGTTTTATATTATTTGGAGTTTCATATAGAATATTGAGTTTTTTTTTAACAAATCAATTTTATTGACACATATTAATAAAGCAGATTATTGAGTTTTTAAAAGAAGTACACAATGGTGTATTTGCATAATTATGTAAACAATAAAATATGTTCTGATTCACCAGAGAACAGGCTGGGCATTCTGGAATAAACATGGACTCATTTTCAGTCTTAGGTTTGAAGCTCACTAAAGATAGGACTTTGGGGAAATGGTTTAACCTCTCAGAAATTCTATTTCCTGGTCGATAAACTGTGAAAAACACACTCACCTTGCAAGGCTGTAATAAAAGGTGATAGGTAGAGTGAGTAAGGTCTCTGGAACAATACCTGACACTTAGTAGGTGCTCAGTCCATGGCAACTATTATTAACCTGCTTTCAAAAAGAGTTTTAGGGTCCTTAAAATGCTTCTTGGAATTTGGATTCCTCTGAACTTTCCTAGATTCTGTTCGCAAAGCAGATATTATGGGTGAAAATTTTTGGCTACTGCTGGATGTTTTTTTTTTTTTTGCTTAATAACATGCTAGTATCTAACTAGAGCCAAAAAGAATATTTCAGCGTTACCCCTACCAGATGAAGGTCATTGTTTTGGGTAGGCAAGCTCCCAAACTCAGTAAACTTGTTACATAATTCTAAGCTGTTAATTGGGAATGTGTTTTACAGCTCACTCTTGCTTGTGAGCCCCCTGGGAAGCTACAGAATTCCCATGCTTTGGGTCAGATGAAGCTTGGGAGCATTTTCGAAGCTTTTCTTGGTTACAATGGATGACTGGCAACACCTGCTTTGAAAAATTTCCAAACCAAAATGACTTCTGCTCTGCTGTATGTTCAGGGCTCTGGGGACAGAGCCGAGCATTTCTTATGTGCTGGACCTCTAGCAGGACCGTTGTGGCTGGTCTTGCCCCCAGGGACTCCTGCAGCCCACTCCACGTGAGGTGATCGAGTGCACTTCCAGTTCTCCTAATAGATGCCAACCTGCTAGCTACCTGTGTGATTTCCATTCTTAATCTTCCCAACAGAGAATCCACTCTGGGGACCTCTGTATTGGGGATAATTTCAAACTTTCTGTAATCGAGCTTAATATGCACCAACAGCGTTACATGGCATAGTAGAGTAAAACCTTGGTCGTTATATAGGGTGAACAGTCATCCTGGTTTGCCCGGGACAGTCCCCACTTTATACCTACTGTCCCTATGTCCTATGTAATCAATAAATCACCCACTTTCACTCTCGAACGTATTCTGGTTTAGACATGTTATTGTGTAATCATTTAAACTACCAGGCCTTCTGTGACTTGGCCCCATCAACCTACCAACCCCTCTCCCATTTCCCCCTTGCTCCCTTTGTGCCAGCCACATTGGCCTTCTTTCCTTTGTTTTGAAGACATCGGTCTTGATACTCCCTCAAGGCACTAATCCTTGTTGAGTCCTTCTGCCCCAGATCTTTACGTGGTCTGCTGCTTTTTGTCATACAGGCCTCAATTTGTGTCACCTGCTCCAAGATACTTTTACTGATCACCCTGATCTAAAGTCTCCTCCACCCACAGCCCAAACACCATCATTTCACCATGTTTTATTTCCTTCACCACATATCATAATCTGAAATTATTCTCTTAATTTATTTCCTTGTTTCTTATCTAGCTCCTTACCCTGGAATATAAATTCAGGACTCTTGTCTGCTATGTTGACTGTTACCATCCTCAACTCCTAGAATAGAGTCTGGTACCTAGAGGTGTTCAGTAAATATTTGCTGAAGCAGTGAATGAATACACCAACTGAGCATTTGTCAAAAACTGAGGGAAAATTTCTTTTCCCTCAGAAATGGGAAAGGATGGTTAGATATGAGATTCCTTTGCTTTTTCAGATATTCAAATTCTATCCCTGGATAAGTTAGACCACCAGAAGGTTACACACTGGAACGACGGTAGTTTATCCCAGCAGTTTGCAGTCCTGTCTGCGCATTGGAATTCCCCATGGCACTTTAAAAAAACCCAAAGGATCTGACCCCACCCTGGAGACTATGATGTGCACCCTGAGTTGAAAACCATTGGTTGAGCTAATTACCTTTATTGGGTTGTTACTCAACGTGATGCATTTGATTTTTATTTAATGCTGCAAGGAAAGGTCGTATGAAACTTGTTGCTACAATATATTACCCCTGACTAGGCTGTTAGGGAATCCGATCTTGGACATTTGTCATTAACAAATATATGTCCTCCCTGTAGAGTAATGAAAAAACACAAGGCTTGGAATTGTGACATACTGTGATTCCACCTCAGGCTTTTCTTTTGTGATGTTGGGCAAATGGCTTAACCTCTTAGCACCTCAGATTTCCCTATTAGTAAAATGATCCATCTCCTAGGATTGTTGGAAGCATTAAAAGAAAGAGTGTATGGAAAGTATACCCAAAACTACAAAATGTGAAAAAGTATAATTTGCCCTTTTGTATTTGTACTACTAGCAATAGAAATTGTACTAATTTATGTGAAATGTTTACTATGTCTGCTTAATTAGAGGATAGCACTATTATGATTATGTGTTTCATTAAATCTTGTGCCAGAATCATTTTGTGATAACTTCTATTTACTAATATGGGAAGCCCCTACACACACATGCTTGATCTTCATTGCGCTGGGGTCTTCTCAGTCAGCATAGTTATCTGCCTGTACCCCCCCACACCCACATGCACATGACTCTAGAGGAACATTATAAACCATTTTCACTCACAGGAACACATACACACACACAATACACTCATACTGTCTCCTCGCATCATAAACGCCAGTGGTAACAGTAATGTCCAAAAGATCATGAGAGGTGATATATTAAACAAAAGAAAATGCAATTATTTATGATATCCAAATTTTTTTCTTATGTCCTCTTTTCTTTGCTACAATAAAGAAAAATTAGATATCTATATATTTAGAATTCGCCAAGAAAATAGTCTATTTGAAAGGGGAAAATGAATGAATGCAGGTGGGCAAGTTTTGCATCTTTTTGTCCCGCTCTTACTATTCAATAGAGTTACAGAAAGGTCTTCATCTATTTTCTATTTTTGGTTCTTGCATGTGGGAGTTTTTAAAATGTTCACATCTACTTCTTATAATACCAACAAAGAAAAATCCAGACATTTTCTCCAAGACACCATCTTGATTTGCTTTAGTAGTGCTGTTAGCATTAGGCATCTTACTGTTGTTTCATTCTTATGTTACTTTTTTTAATTGTCCTGAGTTATTTTCCTTGATCATCAGAAAGTTGTTGCATTATTTATTTTTACATCAAGCAATCTTGGTGCTTATGTGATTTATTTATTTTTTTGAAGTTTCCCCTCCTTCCCACTCTCCCTTATTTCCTTTTTCTTTCTTCTCCCTGCTGCTTCATATTCTGTGTCACTTTAATTTGCTTGCTATTGAAAAGGCAGAATATATTCCATTATTTTCCCTGTGTTTTTCCATTCTCATTTCTCTAATCTGGAGTCGATATAAATGTTTGGGGGCAGCTTTCCCTTCTGTTTCTAGAACTCCTGAGGGATTTGTATATTATCTGGAAAATGGACACTCAAAAGTCAGTTTTCTGCCCTAGGAAGAAGAGTCTGAGGAATTCAAATAGCCTGCTGCTTTTAGCTCATTTTCCCTTTAGGTCTTCAAAACAGACTTTATGATGTTTATAATTTTGGTATTTCAATAGAATCTTCCAGTTTTTGTTACATCATCTTAATAAATGCTTACAAAATTAATATATTTGCAGTCAGTTCTGAATGCAGACTTGTTATTTGTGAAATTGTGTTATTAGATGGTCCTGGATAATTAGTACAGAAGGCTGTCACTTCAAGAGAGAGGAGATATTCAGTTTTAAGCTACTAAATCATTACTTTTGGAATTTTACCATGTCATTAAGCCCAACATTTTCTGGAATAGTGAGCTACTTTCAAAATATATAAGCTTTTTAAAATTTTTGATGTAGTTTTTAGAAAAGTAGATTTAGTTCACTGTTCTCTGTCACCTCTTGTCCCACCAAGGATGTGTGAATAGTTAACTCGACTCTAAATTTACTGCCAATAAAAACTAACAAGAACATCTGCATTGAAATTGTTGTCCTGTGATATCATTTCTTAAATATAATAAATGAAACAGAGAGGATACACAGCTTATGCATACTCTTGCACAGAGGTGAATGAGAGATTTACCATTCGGTATAAGATATTTACATTCGTTCAACAGAATATGACTCCCTTTGCAGTCTTCTAAAGCCATGCCTGTAATATACATTATTATGGTAATTTAAAAATGGAACATAGAGTAGAAAAAGGAAATGATAAATGCATATCATCTTACTCTTTATAGCTCTAGTAAATTTCGTACCTTAGGCTAGACCGAATGCATTCTGAGTTTCTCATGCAACAATCATTTTGGAAATGCGTCAGTCAACAGGCTTCTTTTACTCATTATTATTTAGCCTAAAGATCCGAGGAATCTATTTTTATTCTGTTATCAATTTATTTCCAAGAAATGCCACTGCCTTTACCTACTTGGGTGAACATTTTCTTTCTTCCCATTTATAACGATTGTAAAACTAGAACCCTTTCCACTCTCATTTCATCAACTATTTCCAAGAGCCACACATTAATTTTTTTCCCATGGGATGCATTCATCTACGAATTAGTATAACAGATATTTCAGAAACGGCAGCTGAGCCTCTAAAAAATTTTTTTTCTTTCCTCTCAAATCAAAGAATCAAGAATATCTTTCAGGTTTCCTTTTTTTTTTTCTTTTTTCTAAGCATTAAATCTTCCAGTCCAAATCATGGAAAAAATAACTCGGAAGGCATTTGTTGAATTACACAAAGGGCATGTGGTTTCAACCTCTGCTGAAACACAGGCTGCAGCCTAACTGTCCAGGCACTATCCTTCCCTGCAAAGGTGAAATGATTTAGAGGCCTAGAGAAACTTAATTTTTCTTGATCACCATGTGCAACCCGGAATTTTAATGGCAGGCATAATTAATTCTTCTGATGTTAATCATCAGGGCTGGGCTCCACAATTATCAGCCTGGTGCAGCTGGGGCATGGTGCAGACATGAAAAATTAGGAAAATGAATCAGTAATAGGGTGGCAGATTTAATCTGCATCATGAAAACAAAGTTAAAAAGAGGAAGATCGAGAGAATTTCAGCCGAAGCTTTTGTGCCAATGCGCAGTGACAGAACTGAAAAATGTTGCCGATGTCCAAAGTGATTGGTAATTACCAAGCCATTGAATTTTTTATTGTCAATTTATCATTGCGCCAGAGGTTAAATTTAACATCTTCTTCTAAAGCCATCACTCTCAGAAGGCTCACTGCGCATCACGTGGCTCAGAGTCAGGGAAAGGTTAATCAGGTATTCCTTTAGTTTGCATGTACCTCCCAAACCTCCATCCTCCTGGGCTGTGTCGGCCATCGCTGAATACCTGCCACTGGAGATTTTTTACCATTCGTCACCCAGTACTTTCAGATGCATATCAAATTGTGTTACACACATACACACACATTTCTCCCTCTCTATTGGCATTTACTAAGAATGCTGGTGCAAGAAAAGAATTATTTCTTAAGTCAGAAAAATCCTATCATTTCAAGCCCTGGAGATACTTCATTAAGGTACAACTGAAACAGGGCTCTCTCCCTCTCTTTTTCTCTTTTTCTCTCGTTCTCTCTCTCTCTCTCTCTCTCTCTCTATGTGTGTGTTTTAAATGCTATTTAGTCATGGGCATTGGAAAAAAAATGCTATGACCCCTTCTTAAAACAAAATTAAAATTCCACAACAACTGCATCTGCCTCAGATTTAATTCTCGTCTTCATCTCTTTCTCTTCGGCACAACATGTCCCTTTTATTAATAGCTCATAAAAACTTAGTTTAAAAGGAAGGAGATATTTATCCATGCAAATATTTAACACTTCAAATAACCACTTCCTTTGAAGAGCTTTCTGAAAGATTTGAGCAGATCCAGAGTAGATATTGAAATTCTACATGAATAGGCTCTTGATTTTTTTTTAAGTAACTTCAATTCAGTTACTGCCCAGTCTTTTAACATCACTTGTTTCATCTTTTTGCCGTTTGCTTGATTGTGCCTCTTCTTCCATATGTATTTTGAAATATGGAGCAGTCTCTTCTTAAGGAAATGGTATGTATTTTCCATAAATTAAAAATGGAAATAGCCTTTAGGGAGATTTGAAAAAAATCAATGTGTGCATTAATTACGGCAATTCATTACTCAAATAAAAATGGGCTCAACCTTTCATTGGATACAAATTTAGGGACTGAGGATGTTTGCAAAAGACAAAGCCTGTGATTCTGATCCTGTTAATCTGCAGATCAAAGACTCCGTGAATCTATGCCTGGTGGAAACTCCTCAGGGGATAGCCAAGCTGGGCTCCATCCCAGCACACAGGCAGTGACTTATTGCTGCTGAATACAAAAGCTGGTCACGTGACTGTCACCAAACAGCAGTGGCAGGAGTCCTTCTCCTGCCTGGGCTTCCTGAGACCTTGCTTTTCTGATCCCCCACTTTCTATAATTAAATCTGAACCATAAAACCATACCTGGCAAATGACCTCCAGCTGCCCTCATGAACAACAATGGGAATTTTGCTGGTAGCAACTCTTTGCCTTTTGGAAAGAACATCAGCAAATACCCTACTTAGCTTTCCTCCCCCACTCTACCGTGTTTCCAATTCTCCCCACACCGAGCTTCCTCTCCCCCTTTGGACTTAAGTAAGGGATTGGAAATACACAGCAAATAAAAAATACTGTATAATTTATTGAAAAGATCCACTGTCTTCTCCTGAATTGGTAACCTGTCCTTTTAAGAAGAAGAGAGAGAAAGTGGAATGAAGGAATGTAATTTTTCTAACAGCATTTGGCTGCCTTTCTTTCATCATGTTTTATGGCTAGAGGCTAAATTACCACGTGAAGGTTTCTGTTTAAAACCTGAACATGTTTGGTATGATTTGAATCCTGCCATATTTTGCATAGCTGCCTTTTGCCTGAGCAAGTTTAATGCAAAGATCAGCAGCTCAGAGCATAACACTTATTAGCCAGTTTTTCTGTTATTGGTATCCCCCACTATTTTAATTGGATTCTTTCCAAAATTGCAACTAATTAAGAATCAATTCAGTACCATTAGCAAGTGGGACAAGCTAGCTGCTGTTGCATATTTCAAAAGAGTTAGTTTTAATGAGAGGCGGTACTGGATGGGAGGGAGAAAGAAACAGATGAAAGATAGTGCAGGGACCTTCAGCTAAACTGAACAACTAATGGTACACGGAAAGATGCTGAACTTGTAGTCCTCTATAATTGATCTACTTACTGTTCTTAAAGAAACTTTAAAAACATGAATGCAGGTATTTAAAGGTACATTAGAAGTTCAATAACGATTTATAAACATTACAAATTGTTGGCTTTTGTAGTGGAGTGCTCCTTTTATTGGAGAAACATATGCTGTCTGCTTTGAGACCTGTTAACCTCAGCACTGCCAAGCCATTTTCTCTTCCCCAGGATTTGGACTGGAGCACATCTGCTTATCCAGACTGCATTGCCTGCAGATGGTGCTTTTTAATTTGTTAAAGGGTTAGCTGGGCCATATTTTTGACAGCTGTTCTTGAGTTCCTTTACCACAAAGAAAAACTTTGCTATAACTTGGTACTTTAGGGAGAGAAATTTGATGCTCACATCCTCATTAGTTGCTTCTGCTCTTTCTTGGATCTTAGTGTCCAGTCCGCCCTTGTTATTAAGGGTTGCGTGCAGGCTGATGTTTTGCTCCAGGAGATGTAGGTGGAAAGTTAGTATACAGTTAACCTGCTTTGAACATTATATTATGAGTACATATGCAATTTCAATGGGGCAGACGAATATTTAATCATTAGAAAGGATAGGCAATAAATCAAATGTCTGAACTTGGATGCATTATCTGATATTCTTGATTTCAGACTTAACCTTCCTCATGGACTTCTGTCATGAGAAATTACCTGGACTAAGTTTCTTCATTTGAAGCAATCATAGCCCAACCCCAAAGCTTTTATGATTGTAAGATAACAGCAATAAAAAAGAGATTGTTGGCTTCTAGCAGTGGACATGGACAATAAAAATATATTACTCTATAGAAAAATAATTTTGCTAAGTTTAGGTTTGATTACATGTTTGAGATGGTGTGGAGTAGAGATTGAAAAGGCAATTACAAGGCTACTGAATACTGAAGATTTGTGAGTTTAAAGGATTCTTTAAGATGTATAGGGGTAAGAAAAGGCAGCATATTTCCTGGGTAGGTTTTTCTCTAGTTACAAATGTTATCAAGACAATAGAGAAGCCAGTTAGAATCTGCGTACTATTAACAGTTGGGCTTTCAATATAGGGAAAAATACTCTCCTCGACCCCACTCAGTTACCTTAACCCGAGACCCAGTGGTCATCCTTGATTTCTCTCTCATACTCCCTTTCCACCTATTACAAGAACCTGTCAATTTGACCTCCTCAACATCTCAAATCTATCACCTCCTCTCCACCCTCCTTTGCCTCTATCTTAGTGTGTAACTTCATCATTTCTTAACTAGATTATGGCAATACCCCCTTTACCCGAGCCTCCAGTCTAGCCACCTCCAATATCTCAGCACCATGAACTTCTTGCTGCTGTCTCTTTTAATACCCTGTAATATCATTAGCAATTTCCTTACCTTTCTCCCTTTTCGGCTTTAAGTTATTTGAGGACAGGGCCTAGATCTTTCGCCTCTGTATCTACAGCCCTATCACAGTGTACAATTAAAAAAATTACTGAATGAATTAGCTCACACTATATATTAGGCCCTTTTTTAGACTCTGGGGATATAGCAGGAAATGGGACTCACAGAATCTGTGTCCTTGTGCACTTTACACTCACGTGAACGAACAGTCGAAATTGGAAGCTCACTGGCTTGGGGGCTGTGTGATACTTTTAGGTCTTGTTCTAGCATGGAGCTGACCGTCTGAGGTACACACGAAGGAAACTAGAATTGCCGAGCAATCGTCCAACCCCCAAATTAAATATCAGCTTTGTATCATGTACATCAGAATTTTAAATGAAGCTACCCTGGGCCAAGGGTGTGTGGTAGATTGTTGAAGTAGTGCCCTCCAAGTTGTTCATGACTCTCCTGTCCCCATGTCCCTGGGCAGTCCCCTCTTTCAGTGACTCAGAGCTTGGCCGTGTGACTTGCTGTGGCTGGTGGTACAATAGCAAATGTGAGCCAGCACATTGAGGCTTGCCTTCTCTCGTTGCAAATGGGATCTCAGCTGCCGCCACCATGGGAAGAAGCTTGGGCTAGCCTATCGGATGGTGAGAGACGTGTGAAAGTCACCCTCATTGCTCCAGCCAACTGTGAATTGTCCTCCACATGCGCAAGTAAGACCATCCCAAACTATCCAGCCCCCAGCTGACCTGCCAACTGACCACAGATACATGAGCAAACTCAGCCAAGAGCAGTCAATCCTGACCAGTATCTCCAGCAGCACCCAGCCAACCCAAAAACTTGTGAGCAATGATAAATGGCTCTTGTTTGAAGCCGCAAAGTTTTGGTAGATGTGTTATACAGCAGACTCTAACTGGGAGCAGGCCCCTAGCGTTGGCCAGTCAGACACATCCACTGAGGACGTTGTTTATGGCAGGTATGACTGGTGTAGGGAACCTCAGGTAGTAAAGAATTCCCTGCCAGGTGTGGACATTTTCAGTTACCAAGGCAGCAGCTGGAGTGACAGTTCT
Source organism: Tolypeutes matacus (assembly GCA_026826555.1). Lineage (NCBI taxonomy): Eukaryota > Metazoa > Chordata > Mammalia > Cingulata > Chlamyphoridae > Tolypeutes > Tolypeutes matacus. Next base: position 1,496,170 of record JAKSZT010053928.1, read on the forward strand.
GTGGCAGACCTTGGGCTGTGGCTATCTAGTTGCTGGGCATCCATTTGTTCCCATCTGTTTTCCATGCCTGGATCTCTAGTCCTCCAGGCAATTCTGGGAGCTGCCCAATATCCTTTCAATGATTTTTTTTAAAGGAAGAGGGTTCTTGCAACTAAAGACACTCACTGATACACTCCATTATTTTAGTTTTAAAAGAGAGTGCAGGTGGAGACTTCACAAAGCAGTCTGGCTAATTGCATCGTTGGTGGAGGTTCAGTTATGGAGAACTGAATTTACTCTAGCTAGTTTCATCAGGAACAGATTCAAGACAGAATCATTAGGAGAGCTGAAGAAGCAGATGTAGGTTGAGCTTTATGAACAATTCTCTACTTATTTATTATTTATTGTTTATTCTCCATCCCCTGTATTAGACTGTAAGCTCCACAAAGGCAGCAATCTTTGTTTTATTCCCTTATATATTCAAGTACCTAGAACAGTGTCTGGCGCATTGCAGGTGCTCAATAATACAATAATAATAATTATGATAAAAAAGGCACATGGAGAGAACTTTTGGAAGAGAGAAACCAGAAAAAGTCTTTTTATCCTATCCCCAAAGAGACCAAGTTATGATTGACTTTTCTGAATTGGGAGACGTTTGGCAATATGTCAGAGAACTTGTAGGAATACAGCCAAGTTGAACCTACTGTCCACTAATGAGAGCTATTTTTTTCCAAGAGGGTGAATCAATACATCTATATTTAATGTGTATAATTTAGCCATCTCCCATAGAGAGGGTGACATGAGTAATGCATACTTCTGGTTTGTATTTCTTGAAAATTTTGATTAGGGGTTTTATATAGTAAACTCTTGAATTATGGAAACTGAGATAAGGTTGACTGACAAAAATTTATCGGTGATAAACTGATGAGTGATAAACTTACAGCTTCTGGGGAAGAGCTTGACAGATTTTACAGGTAGGGAAACGGGAGAAAGGGCATGACAATCTGAGCTTCACCCACTATCCCCATTTAAAAGGCTCGACCTCTAAATTACTACTTTAATTTTGCTTTTTGTTGTTATAGAGTGTTTTCGTTTCCTAGGCTGCTCAAACAAATACCATGAAATGGGGTGCGTTAAACAATGGGGATTTATTTGCTCACAGTTTAAGCTGGGGAAGAGTTCAAATCAAGGCATCATCACGGTGATGCTTTCTTCCCGAAGACCAGCATTCTGGGGCTGGCTGCTCGTGATCCTTGGTGCCTCTGACACTTTGCAAGGCACATGGCAGCATCTCTGGGTTCTGTCATATTTAAGCCTCTTGCTTCTTTTTGTCTGGATTTCATTCTCTTATAAAGGACTCCAAAATAGGATTAAGACCCATTCTGGTTGAGGTAGAACACACCTTAACCAAAGTAACCTTATCAAAAGGTCCTGCTTAGAATGGGTGGTTCACAAACACAGGAATGGATTAGATTTAAGAACATGTTTTTCTGGGGTACATACAGCTTCCAACTACCACATACAGCATGTACATATTCTTGGTCAATTATATGTATTTTAATTCTAATTGTCAATGTTTTTGCAAGATTGCATATTAATTTTTTTTAATTGTCATAGTAAAGTGATCAGGTCTCTGGGAAGAAAAGAACCTCCTTCCCTCTTCCCTCTCCTTCCCTCTCCTCCCCTCCCCTCCCGTCCCCTTTCCCTCTTTCTTTTATTTTTAGTTCTCTCCTTTTTCTCTGTCTCTATTAAAAAGTCATACACAAGAATAGATCAAGAAATCTCAAAACCCAGTTAAAGTCACTCATGAAAATTTCATTAAAAGAGCATTTTAAAAATCTACTCTAATTTGGTTGGAGCCAGGGGACTTGAAACAAGCCCGACACTTCTGTTTTCTGTTTGTTTGTTTTACTCCACTTGCACACAATGTTCTTTATTATACATCTTGTACACTTGCAAGTGATCTTTCCATAGCATTGAAACCACATTTCCCCCCTGGGCTGACACTTCTGTTTTTTTCTTTAAGATTTATTTTATTTATTTATTCCCCCCCACCCTTGTTTTTGCACTCACTGTCTTGCTCTCTGTGTTCATTTGCTGTGTGCTCTGTGTCTGCTTGTCATCTCTTCTTCTTGTCTTCTCTTTAGGAGCCACCAGGAATCAATCTTGGGACCTCCGATGTGGGAGGGAGGCACTCAGTCGCTTGACCCACCTCAGCTCCCTGGTTTGTTGTGTCTCACATTGTCTCTCCTCTTTGTCTCTTTTTGTTGCACCAGCTCTCTGCGTGGGCCAGCTCGCTCTCACCAGGAGGCCCTGGGAAATGAACCCGGGACCTCCCATATGGTAGATGGGAGCCTAATTGCTTGAGCCACATCCGCTTCCTGACATTTCTGTTTTTAATCACTAAATTTTTATTGATAAACTTTACAACAATAATCTTTTATTTAGATAACTTCATTTACACCCCAATAAATCCCACTCTGTCAGTTTTTTCCCATGTCCAAGTAAAAATAAAAACAAAATGCTTTGAAGCGCTCATCTTTTCCATGAAGGAACATTCCTAAAACAAATGCTAGGGCCTGAATAATTATAGAAATTAACTATAAGTAATAGTGCCCAAATTAGCAAGTTATCTATTTCCTTTGCAGCTTTAATTTTAAAATTGACTATTTTTACCTTGTCAGTAATGCAGGCTCAGAAATAGATGAATTATCTTGCATAGCAAAATATTTCACGATAGCTAGAAATCGCTATCTGGGATCTGCTGGTCAACTGAGCCATGAGAATCAGTAGTTCCTTGGGTTTAAGATTAACCAGGAGGAGTTCCTCCTCCTTGATTACTTTACTATGATTCTAACTAAACAAAAAATGTATGTAAACTTGCAAAACCTTGACAATCAGAATTGCAATAGGTAGTAGAGTATACCAAGATATTAGAGAACCATGGGTTTCAATCGAGGTCAACTGTGTCCAGCAAAGTTGTTTTGGAGTTTGTAGATGGTCTCATCATTTCACTTTCTCTTGACTATTTCACTACTAGTTTTCAAACTCTTTTGACATAAAGATTGAAATCACTATACTTTTTACAATCTGTTTATAATTCTTGTAAACATTTTTTTTCTCCAAGGGGAATTAAAAAACTTACTGGTTAAAGTGACATTTGTGGGCTAGCAATGATCTGTCAAATTCCTGACCTCAGGATCATCTCCTTCCATCAGCCTCCCTTCATTAGTTGCAAGAAAAATGATGATTTCCATCTGACCATGTTTCTTCCTTAATTCCCTTCTCACATCTTATTAATTACCTTGAAACACCCTCCTCTTTTTTTTTTTTTTAACATAGGTGTATTTCAAATACACAATAGCATTGTAGTTGAACTATTGCATGCATAAAGACTTACTTGAATAAAATCAAATCAGATTTTTAATACACCAGGAGAGATTATTCTTATAGGAACATTCAGCAACATTCACTGTGAGCATCTACTTTGTATGAGGTCCTTGATGGGATTCAGCAAAAAATGCTTTTCTTAAGGTATATAATTTTTATAATAGGAAGAACCAGCATACAATTCATCTCCTTTGGAAGTTAGCTATTTTCATATACTTAGTTTTATTAAAAAGCTACTAAACTAGAGTGTGCAAAAAATCACAATACATTTCTGTATAACAAAACTTAATTTCCTTCTCAAGACTTCATCCTGTCTGGTGGAAAAAATTTTATCTTCATCAATTCAGGGTAAACTCCATCAAATCAGTATGATTCTCAGATAATTCAAGGTTTTCTCTTTTCTCTACTGTTTGCATCTAAATTCCTGGTGCTTAAGTAGGAACAGGAAGGCCAGGGTGCCTGCTGCTCAGTTTCATCTGCCCAAGCTGGCATCCCTTGAGCTATCCTTAGTCCTGCATCCATTATTGTGTCCTTCCTGTCCAGCTAGACAGGCCTAGCAGGTCCACCCTCTCTCAGTAAACACACACTGTTCGTGTCTGAATAGAAAACCTTTTCTCAAGTCTTCTAGACATCCCAGGCAGGTATTTCTACTCAACTGCTCCTGCCTACAGCAAGCGCTGCAGGCCTTGCTGCTTTCCTGGGTCCACCTAGTAATGAGACACTGGTCTTCTCTGCTTTTGTTTTCCCAACTTAATTGGGGAACACTCTTTTTCTTTATCTCCCACCCCTGGAATCAGCTTGGGTGTGTGGGGTAGGGGTGAGATTAGGACTCCTCGTCAGGGTACTCACTAGAGCCGAATGATCTTGCTTAGTCTTCAACTTTCTCCCTCTTCCTTTAGCCTGGCTCTCTTCTTTCTTTCTCTTTTTTGCTATTTTTTTTCTTTGTTAGGGAAGTCGTGCATTTAAAGAACAATCATGCATAAAATACAAGACTCCCATAAACCACCCCATCACAAACACCTTGCATTGGTGTGGAGTATTTGTTACAATTGATGATAACACATTTTTATGATTTACTATTAATAAAGGTCCATGGTTTAACTTAGGGTTCACTGTTTGTGTAATGAGGTTCCATGGACTTAAAAAAAAAAACATTTATTCTGTTACTGTATATATAATCTAACATTTGCCCTTTTAACCATATTCAGATATATATATTTCAGTGCTCAATATTGTATTTACAATGTTGTGCTATCATCACCACCATCCATTACCAAAACATGTCCATCATTCCAAATAAGAACCCTGTACATTTTAAGCTTTAACAACCCATTCCCTATCCCCACCCTGTCCCTTGGTAACCCATATTTTAGATTCTGACTCTATGCAATTGCTTATTCTAATTGTTTCAAATCAGGGAGACCATACATTATTTGTTCTTTTGTGTCTAGCTTATTTCACTCAACATGATGTCTTCAAGATTCATTCATGTTGTTGTATGTATCAGAAGTTCAATCCTTTTTATGGCTGAATAATATTCTACTGTAAGTATATACCACCTTTTATTTATCCATTCATTGGCTCATGGACACTTGGGTTGCTTCCATCTTTTGGCAATTATGAATAATGCCACTATGAACATTGGTGGGCAAATATCTGTTCAGGTCTCTACTTTCAGTTCTTTTGGGGATCTTCTTTCTTCAGGGGTAGGAAAAACCAACCCTCTTATTGATCATGTGTCCTCCCATTCTTTTTCTATTTTAAACCTGGACTACGGCTTTAAAACTTTTGATTCTTTTATTCTCTGGTTGCCTGAGGCAATTGCTATCTCCTGGTCTAGTTGCAAGAGGAAAGGGTTGAAGGACAAAAAGTTGCCCTTGAAGTTGAAGTTTCAAAAAACCTATCTGTTAGTGTATCAGAATATTATCTTTCTATATTTGGCTTTTCTTAAAGCCCATCAAACCTATTAATCACTTTTATATCTCCTAGTTAGTTTTCAACATTTTCATTATAAGTCTCTCTGCTTTACAAGTTCTGATTTCCTGAGGTCTGAAGTTCTGTCTGTGGCTCCATTTTATGTGATGACTATGGATTTCTTTTCTACATAACCCAATATCCTGAGCTAATCCTACTTTGCCTTCTCTTTTCAAGCCTAGTAGTCATTTCTGAAGAAATTAATTGCTCTAAGTTACATGGGAAAGAAATATTTATGCAATTTCCCCAGTCAGCTGAAAATACTGACCAGCATAGTTTTAATGACAGAACTCAGTTTTGCTGGTTATGGCTACAGGAAAAAAAAAAAAAAAAAATCCAAGGCCATTTGCTCATGAATGAGATGAGGTTGGATTACGATGTTCAGAAAATGGGTGGGGCATGTAGCGGTTGGATCAAATGACTGGGGTGGGGGCTGAAGGGAGAGGGCTTTATTATTGGGGCTCTATTTTTATTTTAGAATGCCTGGTGAATTCTGTGAAGGATTTTCACGTGGCTCTCAATTCTCTTTGATCATCTTCATGGATACTGTCATTTGCCTTATTACAGACAGAATGGCATCTAACATTGTGGTAGACACCACACTCTACCTGGCTCCCACACAGTCATCTGGCAATTCATTAGTACCTAGGTGGATGTGCAGGTATAGGCCATGCAGATAACAGAACAAAGGCAACAAACTAAAAGCATAAGTGTAGGGCCAGAATTCAGTGGTTTGAATTTCATCAAGGAAAGACTTGGGTCTCAAGAAATACCCTGTGTTGGAGTCTCCCTCCTCATGAACTCTCATAGCTCATGTATTAGTCAGGGTTCTCCAGAGAAGCAGAACCCACAGGATGTATATCTGTATGTCTATATATATTACTATTAAGATAGTTATTGTGAGGAATTGGCTCATGTGGCCATGGGCTGCTGGCAAGGATAAATTTTGTAGGATAGGCTGCAGGCTGGGAGTGCTGATAAAGGTGAGTCCGAATTCACCAAGGGAACCTGGCTAACTGAAGTTAAGGCAGAAATTCTTCCTTCCGATTCTGAAATATTCAGTTCTGTTCTTTAAGTCCTCCAACTGATTGGATGAGAAGACTCTCCTCCTTACTGAGGGCAATCTCCTTTGTGAATTGTAGATGCAGTCAGCTATAGATGCAATCAACTGATTATAGATGCGAATTTATCTATGAAATCCCATCACAGTAACAATCAGGCCAGTGCTTGTTTGACCAAGCAAATGGACATCATAACCTAGCCAAGTTGATATATGAATTTAAAATCATCATAGTCCACATATGTATTTCATCATGTGGCTGACATTGGAGCCCTCATCTAATTTTGTTTTTTGGCCTTTATCAGCATCCCACTCAAATTTGAGCCCATTGATATGTGACATTGTATGCTTCCCTCTCTGGTCAGAAGCTGAGAAGTCTCCCATCAGCCTGGAAGTGAAAATCAGGTCATAAGCATAGTCACAAAATGTATTTCTCTGGCTTAAGTCCTCTCCAATTTTGAGGTTTCTCAGGTGTGTCTTATATTTCTGCAAGCCTGTCTTCCAGGAGGCCTCTATTTCCCCTCCTGGCTGGAATCACTCTGGGAATACCTCATCTTGCAGCTGATGCCAAACCCAAGCTGTGCTGCAGATGCTGCTGTCCCCGCTGTAGGGACTATTTCCCAGCGCTGCTGCTGCCTCATCTGCTCTGCCTGGTCCTTTGTTGCACACCTGTGCCCTGGCCCTGGAACTCCTACAGGAATCCTTGAGAATGTGGGTCACCAGTCCCTTCCCCTCTCCAACTGTCCTGGCACTAAACTTGCACGTCTCAGTATAGGGTTGCATCTTTTCCTAGGAGGCACTGACCTCCCCACTAAATCTCCAAATGTTCCTTGACACCCCCAAATCCTTAGATCCAAGCTGGGACCTTCAAATATCTGAACCTTCACAATTATAAAATCCTGTGATCATATCGTTTTATTCAATGGCATCCCTGCCTATTAATTTTAAGTCATCAACTGAATTAAAAAAATATTCTCATTCTACCTATATGACATTCTGGAAAGGGCAAACCTATAGAGAAAGTAAAAAGGTCAGGGGTTGCCAGGGGCTTAAGGAGAGGGAGGAAGGGAGGAGTGAATAGGAGGCATGCAGAGGATTTTTAGGGTGGTGAAACTATACAGTATGAATCTCTAATGGTGGATACATGACATTATGCATTTGTCAAAACCCATAGAACTGCACGAGACAAAGAGTGAACACTAATGCAAACTATGGTCCTTAGTTAATAATAATGAATCAATATTGGTTCATCAATTGCAGCAAATGAACCACACTAATGCAGGGTGCTAATAATAGGGGAAACTGTGTGGTGTGTGGCAGGGGAGGCAGGGTAGGCAGAGGATCAAATGGGAACACGCTGTACTTCCTGCACAGTTTTCCTGTAAAGCTAAAATGGCTCTTAAAATTAAGTCTATTAATTAAAAAATAAATGACTAGAGAGCAGATGTAGCTTTAGATTTAGTGGAACCCTTACTCTGTCCCCTTGTAGAAAGATCCCCTCTCCATGCTAGGAACCAGGACCTCTCACCCAGCATAGCCAAAAGGTGTGGGGCTTGAAAGGACAAATTCTCAGAGTGTTTCCCTGGCTCCTGGATTTTAAGCGTGAACCCTGTGGCAGGCTAGCTTGTTAAATTAAACTGAAATAGGGTGTGATGGGGACCACAGCCCCATGATTATCCTGCCCCCTACTCATCAGTTATTGGCCACAACATTTGTTTAAGTCCCTCATTAAGTAGTTCTAAAGTTTAGGATTTGCTAGAAAAAAAGAAGAATTCAGATATGCCAGAAAATAATAATACGAATAAGTAGTTATGTATATGTGTGTGGACATTGGTTGATATTTTTTATAGCTGTATATGGATTCAGGATGTGAATTGAACAGTTTCTATTGATAACTGCTTGGCATTTCAGAAATGAAATGAAATTCTTTCTATTAATAAAAACAAGCTGGGAAGTGGATGTGGCTCAAGTGGTTGGGCTCCTCTCTACCATATGGGAGGCCCTGGGTTCTGTTCCCAGGGCCTCCTGATGAGGGCAAAGCTGGCCCATGCCCCTGGAGAGCTGACGGCTCACATTCACGGCCATGGAGAGCTGATGGCCCGTGCCCGTGGAGGGCTGGTGCAGCAAGATGATGCAACAAAGGGAGACAAGCAGACACAGAAGAACCGTGCAGTGAATGGACACAGAAAGCAGACGGAGCACAAGCGGTGGGGGAAGGAGGGGGATAAATAAATAAATAAATAAATAAAACAAGCTGTTACTGTAACAAAACCCAAGTAATTGCAGGATCTACTGTGAGGCGGCTTGAGTGAGACATTCAGAGATTTCAAAAATAATTTTGTGTAGGAAATGTATAGGGGTATTTAACAAGAGTCTGCAAAACCACAGTTTAAATATATTTTGTTAAAGAGTGGTTTGGGCAACCTTAAGAAAATACATGTGGGGGTCTGATTCCACTAATAATGAATAACAATTGTTATTCATACTCAATTCCTTCTAAGTCTCATGTATGAATAGCAATAGCAGAATAGCTCATAATTATTCTCTCTACATAAGTAATCATTTTGGAAATGGATTACCTTGCTTCCCTTTCCCACCTGTGTCTCTCCACTGGTGTGTTCAACCAGACCCCATGAAGGAGGAAAAGAATCCCAGGACTGCAAGGAAATTGGTAGGGTTGGAGTAGAGGCTGGGGGTGGGCAGGGATACAGGAAACCTTTCTTTAGTTCTCTCTTCAGCATTATAGAATGATGGCCAATTCACCTGTACCTTGAGCCAGTGTTCTTGTGGTTCTGTCCTTGTCCCTGATCTTTCTTGCCTCTACTTCTTTCTGTATGTCAGGCTCTGCTTGATCAAAGCTCTTTGCTAGTTTTCTGCCCATTCTGTGAACCTACTCACTGGATCCTTACTTGCTGCCAGCCTGCTTGAAACTCTGAGGATCTTCTCTCTCCCTCATGACTGCATTGATAGCAGTTTATAATTTTTGTGTCTTGGCTCTCCTTGACTTCCCAGTCTCACACCCACTTTTTCTGATCTGTGGTCCCCTTGGGCCTGTCACCTGAAGGGGTCCCTTCCCATTTGTCCCCTGAACCTTCATCCCAAGCCTCTCCTCAGCCCCAACAGACTTGCTGGACTCCGAGAGTTGCCTTTTTACTCCAAGGTCATCGAACTGCTGCCCAAACCCTGGTTGTAACAGCTTAGTTCTTATCTGTCTGCTTTAGTCTTTCTCATGGGGTTAATTTCACTGGCCTTAGTGCTCTACAGATAGGGTGTGGCTGGAGAGCTAGATTTTGGAATTAGATGACCTAGGATGGAATCCTGTCTCTATCAGTTATTAACTCTTTGGCCTTGGACAACTCACTCAACGTCTCTAAGCATCAGTTTTCTCACCTATAAAATAGGATGAATATAGTATGAACTTCATGGAATAGTCATTGAAGTAACATATGCAAAGTGCATTACATAGTGCTGGAACCATTGCAAACTCTCCACAAATATTGGTTATTATAATTAGGAATAAATGAATATGATACTGGAATATTTAGGATTGCTGTTCAGAAAATTCTGATCCTTACATTCTGCAACCTGTTTATGTTTTTTTATTATTGCATTCTTAAATTATGGGGTGATTTAGGAGGGGAAAATATGGCCTCTCTGCAGAGGAATGAAAGCTTACAAATCTAGAATAAAAAAAATAGTTTGGTTTTTTTGAACCTCTTCAATAACTGTCTCTTATGTGGTAAATGTAATTACCAGTGGAAAACCGAATAAAAATTCAAACTCAATAAATTACATTTTCATTGAATTTCTTTGCTTATTTTCTAAGGGAACAGAATTTTGAATTTTGGAACACTCTTTGCCACTTTATTTTTCAAGCACTAAAACATGACATAGTATGCATTTTAATGTATTCATTCATGTCCAGTTTCAACAAAACTGGGTGGGAGTTAGTACCCCATAATTCATGCCCTAGGGTGTCTTATTACAATTATAAAATTTTATTATAAAATGTTTTTTAATATTTATATTGTTAATTAAGTGATGATGAATCTTAATAAATTCTGAATAGAGAATTATGGTCCATTAGTCCCTGCACAGACTTCTTATTAACCAATCAGAATATTTGATTTCTCCTTCTAATACATTTGATAGTGAAGCTCACTGACGATGTTGGTTCCTTTCTTTATCTCTGGTGTCTCTGAAAGAAGATAGTGCTCAAAGCAGTTTATGTGCATTGAGGTCATTAAAAGGTAGTCATTTTCCTAGGGGCGTTTTGTGATTATTTTTAAAAACTCCTTTTGAGCATTGGTTTCTAAGGAAGTATCTATACTAGAGAAGGAAATATGTAGTAACTAAAAAAACCACAGTCATATCCCGATACAAGAATTTCTACACACAAATGTGTACATACAGAGATTTCTACACACCCACATGCATACACACACACACTTGTAGTCACTAGAGCTGCCATAGTTGGGCATTACATGATGATGTAATGGCCACCCAAGCAGGAACCAAAAGGTAGGGAGCTGAGAAACCCCGAGAGAATGATTTGGACCTGCAGTGTTCAATAATGGAGCCACTAGCTACATGTGGTTATTAAACACTTGAAATGTGGTCAGTGCAACTGAGGAAATGGATTTTTATTCTATTTACTTTTAATTAAGACAAATTTAAATAGTTACTAAATTTAAAAATTCAATTCCTTGGTCGCATTAGTTGCATCTCAATTACTCAATAGTCACCTGTGGCTAATGGCTATCATACTAGGCAGAGCAGATATAGAATCTTTCCATCATCACACAAAGTTCTATTGGACAGAGCTAATCTTCACAGTTAAGGGGGGGATGTTAAGAGGATGTAATAGTCTTTCTTCTTTTTTGTTCCACCTTATTCTATGTCCAGGCGTGTTCAACACTAGAGAAATGGGGGGCATTCAGAAGGAGGAAGAAGGAAACGATAATGTAAAACTTAGAAATGAGCTTTGTGGTAGACATCTCAGCAGCCAAGGTGGGAAGGGAAACTGAGGAGTGTTCTACTGTATGAGGGCTACAACCTCTTCCAAGGGTGGGGATGTTGCTGATTATCAGAGGTGTGACGTTAGTGCAAGGCTGCAACAGGAGCAGTGTTAAAGAGAAGAAATGTTGAAATTAGCCAGATCTACAAGCTTTTCATCTTTCTCCCCCACATTACTCTTTTTGCCTAGAAAGAACAACTCTGGAACTCAAGCATACTTCTCTTTATTTCCTTCTCAAATTTTAATGTGTGTGTGAATTTAATGTGTGGGGAACTTACTAAAATGCAGATTCTTACTCAGTAAGTCTCGGGTGAAGGCTGAGAGTCTGCATTTCTGACAAACTCCCAGATGATGCAGATGGTAAAGGAGCACACTGGAGTCCCAAGGCTCCAGAATGCCTAGAAAGCCTTCATGTTTTCTGTGTACTTCTGAATACACATGCCATAATTACTAGTTTAAACAAGAAGGTTTCACCTCTCTAGAAATCAATATGCCTTCAGTTTCAAACTCTAAGTAGGGAAATTTGCCTGAGACTAGGGGGTGGAGGAAGTCTGTTGTTTCTGGAGAAATTAGGCTTATTATCTGGAGTCCCAAGATTGGTGTTTTCATACAAAAATATGGGATACTTAGAAGTAGAGGAGAACTGACCCATAGAAAAATACCAGTCTAATTCCATCCATAAATAAAAAGCAAGTTGCATGTTATGTTTTAGTATTGTTGTGACTATTTTTTCTTTTTTATAACATTAAGCCTTTAAACAGAAAGCAGTTTCTATGTGATACGGTGATTTAGAACTAGTTGAAGAAGGAATCGATTGTAGGTAGAAGCCAGCTATTGATCAAAAGGGGAATGGGAAACTGGAACATTTCTCAAAGAGAGAAAAAAATCAGAATTAGAAGCCAGAAGGCTGGGAAATTGCTACTGGAAAAATACAGTCAGGCGTTTTCATAATATCTAGAGGTACTATAGGACTTTTATGTTTCTGATAAAGATGAAGAGGCTAGGCATATATAAGGAGCAGAGGATCCAGAGTGAACCAGGCACCTCTGTTCCTTGGTTAAGCCCTGCTGGACAAGAGGGTTGGCAAAGCAAATGAAACTTCCTGTAAGAACTGTTGAGCTGCTCTGAAGTCCAAGACACCATTGTAAGTATAGGCCGGGAAGATTTAGACTGAACTACGAGACCCTGCTCAATTATTTCTGCTCATACTTAGAGGACAATCTGGACCAGGTTGAGTAGAACCTTAATGTCAGAGGCATCCACATATGTTCATACTTTGCTTAGTTGTTGCATTGATAAAGTGTTCAATGTTTATGGAGAAATCAACATCTAGAGGGAAAGCATGCCTTTTAGAATTCCCAGATATTCATGCTTAAAGGAAGCTGAGATGTTCCTATGTTTTGTTGTTTAACATTCAGTCCAGAAATCTTTTTCCACTTGGTGGCAATTACCTGAAATTTCAGGATTATATCACGGAAGAAATAAAGTTTCTGGTGAGTACTAGTCATAAAAAACAAAATCAACAACAACAGAAACAAAAAGTCTTTGTATCTGAAAAGGAATAGCAATCAACTCAAAGAATATAACATTCTAGTAAAATAATTTATCATTAGCATAGCAGAAAGAGAACTCAACTGACAATTAGGACACCAATTGTTAAGCATAAAAGAAAATCATCACAGGGAGCAGGTGTAGCTCAGTGGTTTGAGTGCCAGCTTCCCACGTACAAGGCCCCAGGTTCAATCCCCAGCTCTTCCTAATAATAAAATAAAATAAAATAATAAAATAAAATAAAATAGTTTTTAAAAAAATCATCACTAGCTTGTAGAGAGTTGATATAATGGATAATGATTGTAACATACAGCCTTAAATCTTCCACAGACTCTAATTCCATCTCCTCTTCCATATGTGGGAACTGCTTGCTCAGATGTTACCATTTGGGTCTAGGTGCTAAGGAATACCCTTGCAAGAGGCGATAAGGGAAGTCCTGAAGCTCTTGCTCAGTTCACCTTTCCCTGAATTCCTTTTCCTCTTCTCCTTCCTCTTTCTTTCTTAGGGAATTCCCACATTCTCTGGCCTCACATATCAGCCCTATTTTTTTGGTCTTTTTATAATTTCCCCTATACTATGTAATTTACTTATTTATTAATTCTTTTTCATTGTCTATTTCCCACTAGAATATAAGTTACTTGAGGACAGGGATTTTTGTCTGCTTGTCCACTGATGCATCCTGGGCACTGGGCACAGAGCAGGTACTTGGTATTGCCAAATGAGTGGGAGATGATTTGGCCTTGAGGTGGGGCCTGGGTATCTCTGTTCACACAGAAAACAGGTGGACAATGTGGCTTCAGTCTGGTTGTCTAAGGAAATGGTCACCTCTTTACTTTCCTTCTCAGTAGGCTGGTACTCACCTTCACATGATCAGCTTAATGGGAATGCTAGGAGATGATGACTTTTGCCAATTTGAGGGTTGTTACATCAGTCAACTCCAGCTGTCTTTTTTTGAACACACAAACACCCCACCACAGACTTGTTAGTTTTGTTCTTACAGTGCTTTGGATTGTGTGTGTGTCTGTTGTTTTTTTTTTTTTTTTTAATCAATTTTATTTATACATATTAATAAAGCATACAATTCATGCAAAGCATACAATCAATGGTATTTGGTATAATTGCATAGTTGTGCATTCATCACTTCAATCATTATTATAGCATTTTCATTATTTCAATAATAATAATAACAAGCAAAAACCAAACAAGAAAATTCTTCACCTCTCAATCTCTCTATATATCCCCTGCTGTACATAGTATTTCTGGCTATTCTTTTTTATTTTATTTATTTGTTTTTATTATTTATTTATTTTTAAAAATATATTTTAAAGGATGCTTAGATTACATAAATGTTACACAAAATTTACAGGGATTCCCATGTTGCCTACCTCCTACACTTCCCATAACATCCCACATAAACATCTTTCATTAGTGTGGCACATCACCTGCAATGGATATACACAGCCTGGGGCTTTGCCACTAAGCATGGACCATAGTTCACATTGTAGACCACATTCTCTCCCACACAGTTCTGCACGTATATGCTGATGTAAAACGGCCTATATCTGTCATTGTAATGTCACTCAGGATAATTCCCAAGTCCCGAAAAAGCCCCTGTATTACAATTGCTTTTCCCTTCCCTGACCCGAAAGCATCCAGTGGCCACTGGCTCAACCTCACTGTTGTAATTTCTTCCATTGCGTGAATCACAATATATCTACAACAGAATACCAGTAAGTCCACTCTAGTCCATAGCTCTTCCCCCAATCCTGAGGAGTTTGGGATGGTGATGTCCACTCCACCTCCAAGTGAGAGGGAGCTTATATCCCATAGATACGATGGATGGGATTATCCTGCCTGCAGCTGCAGACTCTCTCCAGTCCCTGGGATGGCTGTTGTCCAACATCATCTCCTCACCAGGTGACCTGGGTGAGTCCATTGAGCTGTAGAATAGGAGTTGCAGCTCCACCGAGATTCCGGGCCCAGCTGGCACATGGGCAGGTCAAAGGCTCCAGTCTCTGGAACTACATCTACAAACTCCAGCATCACATATAGGTTTGAATAGAAGGGACTGATGGACCATGTGCAGGGAGGACTTATTTGAGTCCAACTCTGTCACTCTCAGGAGCACAGATTCCAAAGTAGAGTCCACTGATAAGGCATCAATCTCTGGAGCAATCCCCCCTTATATAGGACCTGGGTGTCTCCAGAGCCCTCAGGAGCCCCTCTGTGTGGGGTGATATTCACTTTGGTGTTCTATGCGATCCTACTGAGGTGTGCGTAAGCGTTACCTCTGGGATGTCCTCCCGACTCTCTTTGAAGTCTCTTAGCCACATGAACTCATTTGTCTTTACCTTTTCCCCCTTTTATTCAAGGTCTTTTTCCAGTCATATTGCCAGTTGGCACTTGGTATTAATCCCTTGTTGCCAGGGAGGCTCATCCCTGGAGTCATGTCCCATGCTGGGGGGAAGGTAATGCATTCATATGCTGAGTTTGGCTTAGAGAGAGGCCACATTTGAGCCACAACACATTGGATACTCACCTGTTACCAACAGAATGCTTTAAAATAAAGATCTGTATGAATATTATCTTGCTTTGTCAGTAATCCACTATGTTACCTTACATTAATCAAATTACTCATGTCAAATCATATTTTGTAAAATGAGGACTTGGAACTGGATGTTCTCTTCAGCCTTTCTTAGTCCTGATATACTATGTTTCTTTTCTTCTTTGACATTTTGAATAGTATGTGTCTTGGAGTAGGCATATTTGGATTTATTCTGATTAAGAGTCTGCTGTGCTTCTGGGACCTGTATATTTATGTCTTTCATGAGAGTTGGGAAATTTTCAGCCATTATTTCCTCAAATACTCTTTCTGCCATTTTTCTCTTCTTTTCTTCTTCTGGAACTTCCATGACATGTATGTTGTTGCACTTGGTGCTATCATTCAACTCCCTGAACCACTGCTCATTTTTTTCCCATTATTTTTGTTCTCTGTTCTCTATTTTCAATTTTCAGCAGTTCTGTCTTCTACTTCACTGATTCTTTCTTCTATGACTTCAAATCTGCTGTTGTATGTCTCTAGCATATTTTTAATCTCACATATTGTGCCTTTCATTCCCATAAGCTCTGTTATTTTTCTGTTCAAGCTTTTTAATTCTTCTTTGTGTTCACCCAGTGTCTTCTTAATGTCTCTTATCTCTTTAATCACATTGTTTTTCATCTCCTTGGTTTGATTTAGGAGATTTGTATGAACATCATTGATTAGTTGTTTCAAATCCTGTGTCTCATCTGGAGCTTTGTTTTGTTCCTTAGTCAGAGCCATATCATCCTCTTTCTTAGTAAGGCTTGCAATTTTTTGTTGCTGTCTAGGCATCAGATTATGATGGTGTGCTTACTCTGATGGTCAGTTTTTCTGTCTTGCCTAGGGATTAAGTGTTGTGTGTTGCTGCTTTTCTTTGATTTTTGGTTCAACTTGTTCAAAGTCTTTAGGATTGCCCCTGTTTAACTGCTCAAACCAGGGCCATAGACCCAGTAATGGTGTGAAGACTAGTTTCCAGGGGCTGTGGGGGGAGGGGCAGTAAAGGTACCCAAAAGCCTTATTTACTTTTTACTTTTTGCATGCACTTTTCTGATCTGTCAGGAGTTGGCAGTCTTCAGCAGACCTCTCTGCTCTGACCCAGAGGGAAATGTGTTCTCTGGAACCCAGAGGATGTTCCGGGAATTTTCCTCAGGGCAAGCTATTCAAAGCCAAGCCTTGCAAATCAAACTTGCTCAGAAGCTTTTGGCTGGCTGCACCCTCCCTTTTACCAGGGAGGAATTAAATTTTCACTTAGCAACCAAGTCAGTAAGGAGGGTATTTGAAAAGGAAGGTTCTGTTTCCTTCCCTGCCAGCACCCAGGGAAAACTATGTCATAGCTCCACCTGGCCTGGAAGGGTGCAACCCTTGGGATGCTGCAGACCCAGTCTGATGGCCCAAAGCCAGATTGGCTGTAGGCTAAGTCTCTTCTCTCCCCTTTCCTGGGGAAGTGGACACACTACTATCTGCTCTGGGGGGGGGGGGGATAGGTGCCAGCAGCTGAGGCTGCAGCTTTACTCACAGATTTTCTGCACCGAGTCTCCTTTTCTTTGCCCCTCTCTCTTCTTGGTGGTGTCCAGCCTTCCTCTGGTGTTCTAAGCCCTGGAACAGTATTCTGGACAGTTTCTGCCTCTCCTCTAGCTATTTTTCTGGAAGAGAAGTGAGTCCTGTACCTCTCTAATCCTCCATCTTTCTGAAAGTCATCTCTTTTCTTCTTACATCATCAATTTTTTGATAGATTTTTTTTTCTGTCTTCTATTCTTTCCTCAGCTTCCCTTCTTATTTCTGTTTTGTTTGTTGTTTTCCAATTTCCACTGTTTCTCCCCTTATATGTTAAATGTAACAAGGTTAATTTTCTCATTAAAGTATTTGGCATTTTGCTGTATGATCCCATGATACATCGTGTGCATTTAAAATTGTCGAATCACTTGCTAGCCCACTTCCTTCTGGTTTCTGCCCAAATCACTCCATCAAAACTACTCTTACCAAGGTTGCTGATTTCTTCCATGCTGCTAAATTCAATGGACACTTTTTGGTCCTTACTTACTAAACCTCCCAGTATGTATCACATTGTAACCTTTTTCTTCCTTTGGTTTCTGTGATTGAAGCTCCTCTCTTGATTCTCCACTCTCCTGATTCTCCCAACACTTTGACCTTTGTTTCTTAGTCTTTCAAATCTCTATCTTCAGTCTAGCCCTCTGTATTCTCAGCATTCGACATGTACAGCCTCCTGCCACCTTGAGAGTTCCATTTGAATGCCTTTCTCGTAAGAATCTTAAATTGATATGCCCCAAACTGAATTCCCATTCTCCTACACTGTTCTCTATTTGTCCTAGTTTTATCACCACCAAACAAATTGCTTAAGGTAAAAACTTAAGTATCAATCTTGATTCTTCCTTCTCTATCACCTCCTACATCCAAACAAACACCAAGTCCTATGGATGCCTCTGGAATCTGACCACTGCAAAGACTTTAATTAAAGTCATGATCGCCTCTCAATTGGATGCCTAAGAAATCCCTCTAACTGATCCCCCTACCCCCAGTCTATACCATCAACTTTGCAGTCTAAATGATTGTACATACACCCAAACCAATCATGTCACTCTTCTGCTTAACACCTTTAAATGACTACACATTACCACTATGGTTAGGTCCAAACTTCTAAACATGGCCCCCTCCTGCCTCTTCAGTGTCATCTCCTATGAATCCCTCCTTTACACTCTTTCATCATACTGAACTTTTTTCATTTCCTCATAGGTGACAAATTCTCTCCAAACTTTGGGTCTTTGCAGATCTATTTCTACTTCCTTTTCCCTTTTCTTTCCTCCTTTCTCTAGCTTCCTCTTTTGTACTTTAAGGTCTCAACTTAAGGGTTACCTCTCCCAAAAGCTTGCTTTGATTTCATGGATTAAAATAGGGTATCCTGTCTGTGCTCTTACCATATGGCTGTCCCAAGTCATAATGTGTATCATACTTTTTGTAACTATCTGACTCCCTCACAAGACTAAACTTTGAGCAGGAACCATGCCTACCTTGATTATCATTGTCGGCTCTACTATATAGTAAGTGCTCTGCCTAGGACATATTAGACATTCAATGTAGATGTATTGAATGCATGAAAGAATATTTATTCATTTTGGAGTCTGAATCATCAAGAATTATAAGCACTTTGAAAACAAAGAGAAGGCATTTTCAACTCTGCATCTCAACCACCAGGCACAGCGCCTACACATAGTAGGTACTTGATAGCTATCTGTTGAATGAAAACAATACTTTAGTTTTAATATGTCAAATGCTATACAATTTTAATTATAGGCAAAATAGTGTTTGTGAATTATTAAATATAAAGATTCTTATGAAAATTCTTTGCCAAAAAAAAAAAAAAATCTTCAAAACAGGGTCAGACTGCTTCTATAAAACAGTTTGGAAATATTTTCACTAGCTATGAGCAGAAAAGTGCCAGACATTCTCCAGGCCTTTGGGCAAGTGTTCACACACCTCAAGGGCAACCCTACCCTTCTTCAAAGTACAACCATTGAGCTAGAATAATGTAACAGTTAACAGATGAAAACCATGCTTTATTAAAAATAAAAAAAGAATGAACGAGGATGTGAAAGGTAAAGCAAACTGGTCAGTTCTTTATAATTACTTACTATTTCCCTATTGCATTTTAAAAACGTTAAGTTTCAAGGGACAGCTTTTTAATTTGCTTTGATTTTCTCAAGGAACACTGCAAATAAAACATCACTCAGAGGACCCAGTTTCCTGCCAATTCTTGCTGATGTTAAGGAGTCATGCACAAGTGTCTGAGTTTAAATTTAACTTAAGACCATTGTAAAAAAGAAATCAGGCAGAGTAGAGCTGTACCACGAGCAAAAGCTATTCTATTTTCCCAGTGGGGGATCACTGCCTACACAGCAAGTGGGAAGAAATGAGAATACCTGCCGTGGGGATTTGAGAGGGAAATTGATTGCATACATTTAAATATATGGGGCTAAGATTTTTCCCGGACAGAATAGATTTCTAGAATGGGGGAGTTTAAGAACAAATGCTTTGAGGTGGACAGAGAAAAAGTGTGAACTCTGTTTTATCCCCCAAGTCAGTGCATCTTGGATGCAAGCCAGGAAGCTTCCCAAACCAACCACTGGAAAAACTAAGTTCAGGGCAAAGGGGGTGCCGAGGCCCTGCTGTGTGGCTCTGCTGTGTGGATTGGTGACCCTGCTGCAGAAACTGCCTCTTCCAGAGAGAACTCATCTGGGAGGGCTCTGGAATCTTGGCTCTGGCCCCACTCATTTATTGGTCAGAGGGAGAAGATGATGGAAAATGTGCTTTTGGAAAACACAGATGAGTATGTGAACCGGCAACCTTGTGCTTGAATAGCCGAAGGGAGTGGCTGTCACATTGTGGCGCTGGAAAACCAGCGGTATCAGCACCACCTAGGAGTTTGCTAGAGATGCACCTTCTCAGGGTGAGGCCGATTCCTCAGACCGACTGAATCAGAAACTCTTGGGGTGGGGCCCAGCAATCTGTGTTCTAAAACTCTTCTAAACAGTGAGAACTCCTTGCCTAAGATGCTGAGAGAATGTGAGGAAGATTGTTTACCAAAAAGAATAAGATGATAATGACTGAGAATCAGCCTCCATTCATGCTAGTAAAGATAGGGAAAGAAAGATGGCCATAACTTCTTGAGAAGATGTAGCAATGTCAACATCATCATCGGTGTCAGTTAATATTAGGGAAGAACAATGTATTAGTTAGCTATTATCATAAAATGGCTACATAACAAACAAGTGCAAAATCGAAGTGGCATACGACAGTAGATATTTTTTTCCTGCTTCTGCAGGGTTCGGGGGATCTGGGTTGGGCTCCCTGAGGACTGGCAGATCTAACTTGGGCTTGTGTGGTGTGACTTTGCTTTACTCCATATGTCTCTCATTCTTCTCCGGGGGGCCACAGAAAACCCAAGCATGTCCTTCTCATGCAAAGGCAGACGTAGAAGAGGGCAAGCAGAAACCCAAGGCCTCTTGAGGCCTAGGCTGGGAACTGGCTCACCTGTCAGTTCTGTTGGTCAGAGCAAGTCACATGCCCAAGACCAGCTTCAAGGTGTGGGGAAAGAGTTTTTGCCTTTTCAGTAGGAGGACTGCAAAGGACATGGATAAGTCGGGGTGAAGTATTGGGGTCACCCATGCTATCTATCTAAGTCCACAACGAATAAGCATCTCTCTGAGTTTATTAGCAACACTTGCACAACAAACTCAGAACAAAAAACATATCCTTCCTTTTTGTCCCCCAAAAATATTGATTACTGATTTCAGTTGGATCAACCATGTGATTCTCAATGAAGACGTGTTAAGCCTAATTAACCATGTGAAAAAATAGAAGAGGAATAAAAGGAAAAGTAATATTTTTTAAAATTCCATAATAAGCTGATAATATTTAAGTACCTTGTTTCTCAATAAGATAGCAGATCCTATCCTTAAAGATAAACCCCTGGATAGGACCTTCTCATCCACTTCGGACTTCCACTCTTAATAAACTCCTGGCGTTCTAGATCTGCAAAGGGTCATCTGATCTATAACTCTGTTTCAAATAGAACTTTTAAACCAGATTCCATCACAGCTTTTGGCGTTTGGCTTAATGATTGTGTTAATACGACATTACCAATTAGTTTCTGACACGGAAGCTTAGGGGCCAATGTGGCTTGTCCACAGTTGCCAGATGTAATCATATATTGAGCAGAGATTTGAATCAAGGAGAAATCGGTATCTGGAAATGTGTGCACAAGCACCCCATGTACCTCCATGCCTTTTCCCTGGTGGTATCTTTGAAGCATGGACCCAATAAAAGAAATAGCAGGTAGCTTGGGTTTAGGTGTATTCAATCTCTGAAGATGAGCGTTTCTCCATGTTTCTGACCAAACATAAAACTTTCCTTTTGTTTTTCACATGTAATGGGAATGAAATGATTTGTTTTATTGCCCTGAGTCTTAGAGTTGTTTATGATCTGAAGGAAACCTTAGATCATTTTGAACACTCTCATTCTACTGCTGAAGAAAGGAGGCCTAAAGCAGCGACATAACTTGTTCAAAGTCACCCAGTTGGTTAGGGAAGGCTAACCAGAGAAGCTAGGTTTCCTCATTTCATGGCACTTTTCATTTGAGGGGGGGGGGGGCGGGGGAGTATTCATGGTTTGATGAGTCAAGTGCAAAATAGGGAGGAGCAGAGTATTACAGTGTGTGGACTTTAATGGAATTCAATTTTTCCATTTGTGAATTGAAGATAAATATGCTTGTTGTGTGCCTAGAATGCTTGTTTCAGGAACAAGTTATTTTCTTTTAAAAAGTAATAATTGCTATTGTTTGGGAAAAAGCATCCCTGGCCAATCATTTTAAATCAGTTTGTATGGCCTATAGCGAACTCTAGTACTGAGGTGGGATATGCAGGGGATAGAGCAAGAAATGGAGTTTGGTATTTTTTCAATAACTGGAATTGGATTAGAAGGCTATCTAAAATGAAGACCTGAGGGGTACAATATGAGCAGGGAGTGGGAAATCAGAACTTCTCCAGCACCCACCTCTGAGTGCTCTCAGGGAATCTGCTAAGTGACTGGGGTCCTAAAATTCCCTTGAAATTCATCTCTTTCCTTTCCTTTTTAAAGGCTGAACCAGAGGATAAAAAGATAAAGGATTGTATAGCCTGGCATGTGAATGCTTCCCCACTGTGTGCTGCCGTTGTGGGGAGGAAGTAGCAGCCGCCAACCGCTGTTTTATTAATAATGAGGCATTCACATAAATTCCATGCAAAATTGATTTTTGACTTATATAAGAATCAAATACCAGGCTTTAAAAAGTAATTGAGAAATCTATTTGTAATTTACTTTGCCTATAAGAACCCGCTGTCCTGCTATAAACAATTTTACAGTATTTTCTCCCCTGTAAAACAGTGATTTTTACACATCTGTTTGGCCTCTCTTGTATGCCGTGCAATCAGGCGGTGTAATGAATACAGGTTTGACACATGTGGCCACAGTTTCTTTCCATTCCATCTTCAAGGGGATCTCCTGCAAGTTGTGATATCATTTTCATCACAGTACAGGTGAAGTATGTTAATGGCTAATTATCTGACACTACGTGTTGACGGATGAGTCATAAATGTGCTTTCTGGCAATAGGAAAGCATGATGAAATAGCTAAGCACTGCAAAAACACAGTCTGTTTTCTCACTTGTCTTTAAATGCCTTTGGTCAAATGGAAAAGTCCTGGTACAAAGAACTTCTCTGGGAACTTATTTAATATTCAGTAGTTTTGTACACCTTAAAACCAGACAAAATATTTAAGGTAATTGATTTATTTCCAATTTTTCTTGAGATGCAGATTTAGAAGGACAAAATTTAAAGAA
Organism: Tolypeutes matacus; assembly: GCA_026826555.1. Taxonomy (NCBI): domain Eukaryota; kingdom Metazoa; phylum Chordata; class Mammalia; order Cingulata; family Chlamyphoridae; genus Tolypeutes; species Tolypeutes matacus. The sequence goes on from JAKSZT010053928.1 coordinate 1,519,112, forward strand.
GTTAAAAAATTTAAAGCTTCCTTCAAGAAGCTAATGTTTTATATACTTTGGCCTAACTTTTGAGTGTGTTTCTTTAGAGTTATTTCGCAGAAGAGAACCCACTTCTGTTCTTATCTGAGAGCAATTTTTTTTCCTCTATAAGGGATTCTGAAACCTTAGTATTTTTTTAAAAAATGCAATCCTCCAGCATTATTGAGGTATACTTTACATAGGATAAAATTCTAAGCATACAGTTAAATGAATTTTGGTAACTATATACAGTTGTGTAACCATTTCCATGATCGAGATAGAATATTTCCATCACCCAATAAAGTTCTCTCTGTTCCTCTGCAGTTAATCCCCTTTCCTACCCCCTGGCCCCAGGGAACCGCACATCAGCTTTTTTGTCACAGTGGTTTGCCTTTTCTAGAATTTCATATAAATGGAATCCTAATATGTAGTCTTTTATGTTAGACTCTTTTTTTTTTTTTTTTTTACTTACCATACTGTTTTTGGAGTGAGCCATATTGTTAAATGTATTAATATTTCGTTCCTTTTGTTGCTGAGGACTTTCCGTGGTCTGAATATATCACAATTTGTTTATCCATTCCCTAGTTAGGGACTGTTAGGTTGTTTCTAGTTTTTGATTCTTATGAATAATGCTATTATAAACATTCATGTAAAAGTCTTTTATGGATATGTTTTTATTTCTCTTGGTAAATTTCTAGGTGATATTGCTGGGCCATATGTAAGAATGAATTTAACTGTATCAGAAACTGTACTATTTATACTCCATCACAGGCAACGTATGAGAATTCCACTTGGCCCACCTCCTCACCAACACTTGGTATTGTCAAGTGTGTAGTGAGATCTCATTGTGATTTTAATGGGCATTTCCCTCATGACTTGTGGTGTTGAACTCCTTTTCATGTGCTTATTGGCATTTGGGTATGTTCTTTTGTAAAGTGTCTGTTCAAATTTTTTGCATATTTTTATTGAGTTGTTTTTCTTTTTATTGAGTTGCAAGAGTTATTATATATATTCTGTGTACAAGCCCTTTGTTAGATATAAGTTTTGCAAGTATTTCATTCCATTTGAGGCTTGCCTTTTCATCTTTTAAACTATTTTTTGAAGAGCAAAAGTTTTTCATTTGGAAAAAAGCCATTTAATAAATATTTCGTTTTTAATTTATTTAAATTTAAATTTAATATTTTTTCATAATTTAACTTTACTAAATTTAATAAATATTCCTGTTAAAGAATTCTTTTCCTAACTAGGTGTCACTAACAATTTCTCCTATATTTTCTTTCAGAAATATAATAGTTTTACTCTTATGCTTAGGTCTATGATCTATTTTAAGTTAATTTTTGCGTATGTTGTTAGGTAAGAGATAAGACTCATTTTTTTCCCATACAAATATCCAGTTGTACCTTTGGTTGATTTTCCCATTTAATTATCTTGCATCTTTGGAAAAAAATCAATTGACCATATAAGTGTGGATCTATTTCTAGAGCCTCTCCCGGGTTTCACTGATGTATAAGTCTGTCCTTACATCAACACCACATTGTCTTGATTGTCATAGCTTTCTTATAAGTCTTAGAATAAGGCAGTGTAAATCTCCAACCTTATTTTAGGTCCTTTGCATTTCCATATAAATTTTAGCACCAATCTGTCAAAATCTTCAGAGAAGCTTGTGGGGATTTTGATTGGGTTTGCATTGGATATATAGATCAATTTGGGAAGAATTCATCTTAAAAATATTAAATACATTTTAAACTACTTTTAAAATTGTAATAAATACAGCATGCACATGAAACTGTGATATGTGACAATTTTTTAACACTGGAGGTAATTATCATGTTAATTTGTGCATCCAGATGAACTAGTTTTTCTGTAGTCTCAGAGTAAGCATATTCTGTTATCTCTGTTTAATCAAAGTGTGGCTTGAGATCACAAACACTTAAGACTATTATCATTTGCATATATTTATGTACTGTGAATCAGGATTTTCTCAATTCTATGCAACCCAAATAAAATATAATATTAAGTTGGAGGCAGAAGCTAATATGCCTGTTGCAATTGTGTTTATCAAAACAGCTTAATTATTCTTACTAATTGACTTTATAAGTATATTTATAAATTTGAATGTTCATAATAAATTTATATTAATAAAATTTTTCTTCAAAATGTTTTGTAACTTTCAACTGCAGGCAAGATTTCATTTGAAATTCTATCAAGTTAGAATAGAGGTACTGCAGTATAGTAGAAAGAAAACAGGCTTAGAAAACCAGAGACCTGGCTTTAAGTGATAGCACTACTCCTAAGAATCTTGGGCAAGTTATCCATGTTTTGAGCCCTGTTTTCCCATTTGAAAAATGGGGATAATAATGCCTACCTCGCAGGTTTGTGGTAATGAAATATTTTATGCAGAATCCCTGGTGTGTGCATAGTCAATGTATATGAAGGAAGGGTGTTAATAAAAGTGAGGTCTTGAAGTCTGGGGAAAATTTTGAGGGAGCCTGATGGACATTGAAATGTGTTGAATTGCTGAGCAAACAGTTCACTTTTTTTAGCGTATGGCCTCACTCATGGTGGTGTGTCTTCAGAGACCCCTTAGAGCAACTTAACATACGATTGTAGAAGCTCAGAGTGAAGGCCATCACATCACACATCACCAGGGAATGTTCTACTGAGGTCTGTCGGATGGATGGTGCTAAGCCCAAGTGACCCTCCATGGGTGGTTCGGAAGCCCTAATTTCTTAGAAGCTTTGAGCTTGTGGTGCTGAGTGTTTTTCTTTGGGGACTGCAGGGGCTGTGGGCCATGTCTACACTTGGACATTCCTTCAGTCCTTCCTCTATTTCTTTACTTTTGTTCTCACCCTCCCCTTTATTGCCATTTAACTCAGGCATGTCAGTGAACAGTCACCTTTGGGACCATTGTAAGTGCCACTGGTCATGAAAGCTTCCCCTCGGCTGTTAGCTCTCCATAGCCACAGTACCACATGGGATAGGGTGGTTCTATGGAACATTCTCATCAACACTGGGTTAGAGGCAGGAGACTTGTGCTCTATCGCTTGGCCATATGAACTTGGACCAGTCTCCAATCCGTTTCTATCTTGATAAAATGCCTGACATAACTCAAGGGGCTGTTGTTGGGACTGAATGAGAAACTGCATGGGAATGTGCCCTGTAAATTGTGAAGTGATACACAAACCTTTTGAGTTGTAATATGATTCTGATGCTACTGTCCTCTTGCTCCATTTCTCCTGCCACCAGAACCACAGGAAATCTAGTCCCATCCAGAATTGTAGCAGTGGCTAAGGGGGAGGGATAGCAACAAACAACAAAAAGAAAATTAGAATTATAGACCTCAGAGGTCATCTATTTAAATATTTAGTCTATGGGGAAATCAAACATAGGTCCCAGAGACCCCAGAAAAGAAAAACAGTTTTCCTATTGGTACCTTATCTGGGTATCAGAGATGCAAGTATTTTATGGTTTATAGTTGGAAGAATCTACACTAAAAGACTTGTAGATAATTTGAATGACAAATGATTCTGGAAACAATTGAATTCTAGTAAATAAAATAGATAGCAAATAAGAATTGATTCTAAGGAAAGGTGAAAAAATTTCTAATTTAAAAAAAGGGTCTGATGTGTTTATTTAAGGAAAGCAATAATTTAAGTGTTTCATGGCAATGATGCAAATAAAAAGTCAAAAAGTCTTAGTTGGATTAGGTGAGCTAAATTTTACTTTTTTCCCCGCCTTTTGGTTAGTGGTCGTTTTATTTGGTTATTTTTACTGATTTACTGAAATTTATTGATTCATTTACCTGTCATTTTTGTTGATTGAACTGTCAAATTGCTATGGCCAGAAATCTAGCGTACAACTGATAAATGGATAAATAAAATGTGGTATATACATATAATGGAATGTTATTCAGCTATAAAAAGGAATGAAGTTCTGATAGATGCTACAATGTGGATGGATCTCTAAAACATGATGCTAAGTGAAAGAAGCCAGACATAGAAGGCACATATTGTATGATTTGATTTATATGTAATGTCTAGAATAAGCAAATTCACAAGAGACAGAATGTAGACTAGTGATTGCCTGGGGCTTGTGGGAGGGGAAATGGGGAGTAACTGCTAATGGAAATGGGGCTTCTTTTTTGGGTAATGAAAATATTCTAGAATTAGATAGTGGTTATGGTTGTACAACCTGCAGATATATTAGAAACTACTGAATTATATACTTGGAAAGGGTGAATTTTATGGTATATGATTTATATTGCAATAAAAAGACATCAAGTATAATATGTTTTAAAAACCTTATCCCAGCAAAATTTCTAATCTTAGACATGAAGTTAGGAATAGGATTTTCTTTTTCTGTTGTCTATACCATCGATGATGAACAGTGATGGTGTCATTGAAAGGAAGTCTGGCCTTGGCAAGTGGGCAAGTCACTGCACTTCTCTTAGCCTCAGTTGTTTAATATATAAAATAAAGATATTAATTCCTGTTCTATCTTCGTCACAGGGTGTAACAGTTGGCCAATTTGATGTAATTATGAATTCCAAAAATATAATTGGATCATGCTTATAAACTGATCTGTTAATCTGGGCATGATTAGGTTACGATTAGGGCGTTGAGCCCCGCATCTTGGTGGGTGGGCAATCAAATATAAAAGGCAAGGCAAAGAACAGAGTTGAAGCAGTCTTTTGAGAAGCAGTTTTGATGTTGGAAAGAAGGCCCCAGGAGAAGATAAGCAAGCCGTTCGTCTGATCGTCTACAGCTCACCTTGTGGAGGAAACAGGAACTAAGCCCTCTCTTCTGGGAAGAGAAGAACCCCAGAAGCATGAACCCTGACAAACGCCGGCAGCTGTCTTGCTCTAACACGTGGCAATGGAATGTGGTGAGAGAAGAAACTTAATGCTTTATGGCCTGGTATCTATGGACTTCTACCCTAAGTAAATACCCTTTATAAAAACCAACCCGTTTTTGGTATTTCACATTAGCACCCCTTTGGCTGACTAATACACAGGGCATATTAGTCAGGGTTCTGTAGGGAAATAGAACCAACAGGATAACTGTAAATAGTATGAGAATTTATAAAATTGTCTCACGAAACTGTGGTGATGCACAAGTCCAAATTCCGAGGGCAGGCTGTAAACCAGGGGCTCAGATGAAGGTCCTTGATGAGTTCTCAGGAGACACTGGCTGTCTGAAGTAGAGATGGGAATCCTCTCTCTGCATGCTGAAATGACTCCCCCCACCCCCGCTTTTTTTTAAACTTTATTTTATACATTTAATAATTGAAAACATAAACAATTAAAAACTAAAAAGTAAACACAGATGAATAAATATATACATTTCTCAATTAAATGTAATGGATACAAGTAAATTTTTGTTGTTGTTGTTTCACACCTATCAGAATGGCCACTATTAAAAAGACAGAGAACTACAAGTGTTGGAGAGGATGTGGAAAGATAGGAACACTTCTTCACTGTTGGTGGGAATGCAGGATGGTACAACCACTATGAAGGACTGTTTGGCAGTTCCTAAAGAAGTTGAATATAGACTTGCCATGTGACCCTGCAATACCACTACTGGGTATATACCCAGAAGAACTGAGAGCAGTGACATGAACAGACATCTGCACACCGATGTTCATAGCCACATTATTCACCATTGCCAAAAGTTGGAAACAACCAGGTGTCCATCAACAGATGAATGGATAAACAAAGTGTGGTCTATTCACACGATGGAATATTATGCAGCTGTAAGAAGAAATGAAGTCATAAAGCATATGGCAACATGGATGAACCTGGAGGAGATTATGTTGAGTCAAGCAAGCCAGACACAAAAGGACAAATACTGTATGAATGCGTTACTATGAACCAAATATATTGTGTAATATATTGTTTGATTCACACACAAAAAAAACAACAACAAAAAAACAAACAAAAGACTTCCCCTTTTAAGGCTTTTAACTGATTGGATGAGACGTCACTCATTGCTGAGGCAATCTCCTTAGTTGATTATAGATGTAACCAGCCATCTAGGTAATCAACACACTGATGATTAAAGTCCATGAAATGTCCTTGTATTACAATTAGGCCAGTGTTTGCTTGACCAGACAACTGGGCATCATTACCTGGCCGTGTTGACATATTAGCCTAATCATCACACAAGGTTAATGTGAAATAATAATAATAGCATATATTTAGTGGGCGCTTACTAAGTACCAGGCACAATGGCAGGCAGTTAACAGGTATTATTGAATTTTTCTTATGGAGTATTATTCTTATACCAATTTTACAGGTAAAGAAAATGAAATAATGCATGTACAACTGCTATATAAATGGAAGACATGAATGTATTATTTTCTTTTACAAAAACATTTTAAAATAATATATATATATATTTATATATTTTTTTTTAGTTTATAAAAGTGATATGTGTCTATTGGAAAAATAAAAAAAATAGAAAGCTATATGGAAGAAAGTTAAATCTAACTCATAAACCCAAAGAAAATACTTAGCAATATTAATGTTTTCATATATTTCTTCCAGTGCTTAAAAGTATATGACTCTTTTTCATTCTCTCTCTCTATATGTTAATATATAAGACCAAATTGGTTTTAAACTGTAAATACAATATTGTATAGTACTTTTTAAAATGATTTTAATAACTGGGTATTGATGTACCTTCTTAAGTTGTGTGCTCAGGACCAGTAGTTAGTTAATTGAAAAATTTCGTTAAAACAGGAAAGGGTTGTGCACCTACTGCACAACAACTCTCCTCTTCTTAGCTTAAATTAATCTGATTTTGTTCAGATGTAAGGAAACGACTTGTTGCGTGAGGGTGAGTGTCTCCTCTAGCCAGGAAAGATGAAATTGAACTGAGCTAAGCCCTGAGACTGGGATAATCATGGTTGCTTTAAGCCAGTCATATTATCCCATTCTCCTTTGCCAGTGATTAGTTTACTGGTTAGTGTGTGACCCAGTTCTGCCAATGAGACGTAAGGGCAAGTCTGTTAAGGAGCTCTTGAAAAAGACTTTCCTCCTGCTAAAGAAAGAAAAGTATGAGGAGAAAACCTCCCCATCTTCCAACCCAGGCTTATCTACTTGCCATTGGCTACCTGGAGCTGTAGCAGCCATTTTGTCAACATGAGGGAAAAGCCAAGATCATCTCAGAGATGCCAACCCAAGGCCTGACATGCTCTACCATTGAATTAGCCATGTAGCTTCAGACTTCTTGTGCAAAATGTTGAGAGCTTTCATACCTGTAGCCCAGAGTGAAATTAATAGTGGAGAATGATAAAATAAATGATGTGGACTTATTTTAAAAATACATGTATATCACAGACATTTTATTTTAATTTAAAAACATACACACACATATATATTTATTCATTTAAAAAAATATATAGACCAAGGTCTTGAATTATGATAGGAGATCTCTGCTATCTTTCTTGCATAAACAATATCCATAATGCTCTTTGAATTTCTAGTTATTTTGCTTTGTTCTGAGGTGACGTGAGAACTTAGAGATAATTACAGTGGTCTAAGCACAGACCTCTGTTAAACCAGCAGTTCTCAGTGTGTGATCTGGGGACTCCTTAAATGTGTCTGTGAAGCCAAAATTATATTCACAAGGATATTAAGGCATTATTTACCTTTTCCACTCTTATTTGTTCATAAGTATACAGTGGTATTTTCTAGGGTCTATGTGACTTGTGATATTGCAATAAAGTGAATGCTAAAGGGATATGAGAATCCAGCTGCTCTCAATGAAGTGATATTTGAGGTTTAAAAACAATGTCACTCATTAATTTTTGTATGTTGGATAATATACTTACTTTTCATAAAAATATGTTATTTATATTAACATGTAATGGGCTGATTACTAATTTTAAATGAATTAAAATTAAGTTTATAAATTTGTTTTAATTTCCAATGTGATAAACATCATAGATACTACCCACATAACAAGTTCTTTGAGTTCCTCAATAATTTTTAAGAGTGTAAAGGGAACAAAAAGCTTGAGAACCATTACTCTACACTTTATTTATATTTCCCAATGTTTGTTGTTGGCTTGTAGCTGTAATTTCTGTCCTCCTCTTCCCACTCCCTCCCCCCTTTTCTGACTCCTTCCCTCCCTCCCTCCCTGTCCACTTTCCTTCCTTCCCTTCATTCTTTCATTCTTAGCAATTTGTTTTTCAGCTAAATTTTGCAAAGCATTTAACTTAACTTTCATAGAAACAACAATAGTCTTTTTTTTTTTTTTTTTTTTTTTTCATTCATAATTACAATAGCAGGTTCCAAGAGCATAAATAGGTCTGGACACAAACATATCCCACTCTTGGTAAGGGCCAACCCAGCTGGGGGAAGGGAAGCACGTGAGTGTCTGAATTAGTCAGGGAAACAGAACTGACAGGAGATATCTGTAAATACTATAAGCTTTTTATAAAAATAGTTTCAGGCGACTATGGGGATGCACAAGTCCAAATTCCGAAGGGTAGGCTGCAAGCTGGGAACTCAAATGAAGTTTTTTGATGGATTCCCCAGGAGAAGCTGGTTGACTGAAGTAGAGATGGAAATTCTCTCTTCTGCCTGCTGAGATTATCACTTCTCCGTATAAAGCCTTCAACTGATTGGATGAGACCTCTCGCAATGCTGAAGGCAGTCTCTGTTGATTGTAGATGTAATCAGCCATAGATGCAATGGACTTACGGATGATTTAAGTCCATTGAAATGTCTTTACAGTAACAATCAGCCAGTGCTTGCTTGACCAAACAACTGGACACCATCACCTGCCAAGATAAACCCATGAACCTAACCATCACAGTGTCCTAATGAGTGATGGTCAGTGTTTTTACAGAGGGAATAGAGACTACTGATTAATCAGGCAAGTTGGTTACATGGAAGTGCATTAATAAAATTTCTACTGTATGTATTAAGCATTTTCATATTTGCCGAACAAATTTTTGCTTATATTAAAAATTTTTTTAAATTATAGAAGTTGTATGTTTATAGAAAAGTCTTGTAAAAAATACAGCATTTCCATATACCCTCCTATTGTTGACATTTTGCATTAGTGTGGTACATTTGTTACAATTGATGTAAGAATATTAAAATTGTACTATTAACTACAACAGCTGCCTTTATGGTCTTGCATGAATATTTTTCTTTGGGATATTTAAAAAGCATCCCAAATGTAACATATCCAAAATGAAATTCCTCATTATTTCCCTAAATCTTTTCCTTACCCATCTTCTTTATAAGAAATTTTGATTCATCCTTGACACCTTGTTCATCTGTTTCCCAAATTTCATCCATCACCAAATCATGGCAATTTTACCTCAAAACCATTTCTCTAGCTACTACTGTCTACACTGTCTAGTTCAAGTACTCAAGATATTTATTTATTTTTGCTTAATTGTTTAAATTAGAGAAGTTGTGGGTTTACAGACCAATTATGCATAAAATACAGTATTCTCACATATCACCCCACCACCAACGCCTTGCATTGGTGTGGAACATTTGTTGCAATTGATGATAGAACTTTTTTGTAATTGTATTAATTTTTTAAAACAGTTGTTACCTTAGTTAAAATTCATGAAAAATTATTAAAATAGTACTATTAACTACCATCCATAGTTTACATTAGTTTATTTTTTTTCCCATATGCCAACCTATTATTAACACCTTGCATTAGTGTGGTATATTTGTTATGATTCATGAAAGAACATTTTTATACTAGTACTATTAGCTATAGTCCATCATTTACATAAGGGTTCAATATGTTATACAGTCATATATTTTATCTTTAAATTTTTATTCTAGTAACATATATGCCACCTAAAATTTCCCCTTTTAACTACATTTGCATATATAATTCAGTGCTGTTACTTACATTCACAGTGTTGTTCTACCAATACCATCATCCATTTCCAAAATATTACAGTCAACCTAAATAGAAATTCTGTACAAATTAAGCATTAACTCCCCTTTCTCTACCCCCAACCCAGCCCCTGGTAAGCTATATTCTAGATTCTAACTCTATGAGTTTGCTTATTCTAATTATTTCGTACTGATGAGATCATACAATATTTGTCCTTTGGTGTCTGGCTTATTTCACTCTGCATAATGTCTTCAAGGGCCACCCATGTTATTGCATGTATCAGAACTTAATTATTTTTTGTGCCTGAATAACAGTCCTTTATATGAATATACCACATTTTATTTGTCCATTCATTAGTTGATGGACACTTGGATTACTTCCATCTTTTGGCAATTGTGAATAATCCTGTTATGAACATGAGTGTGCAAATATCTGCTCAAGTCCCTGCTTTAAATTCTTTTGGGTAGATACCTAGTAGAGGGGTTGCCGGTTATATGGTAATTCTATATTAGCTTTCTGAAGAACTGTCAAACTGTCTTCCGCAGCAGCTGCACCATTTTACATTCCTACCAGCAATAAAGGAGTGTTCCTATTTCTGCACATCCCATCCAACACTTATAATTTTCTGTTTTTTAAATAGCCATTCTAATGGGTGTAGAATGGTATCTCATGGTGGTTTTGATTTGAATTTCCTTAAAAGCTAGTGATATTGAGAATCTTTTCATGTACTTTTTAGTCATTTGTATATCCTCTTTGGAGAAATGTCTATTTAAGTCTTTTGACCATTTTTAATTGGGTTGTTTGTCTTCTTATAACAGAGTTGTAGGCTTTCTTTATATATTCGGGATATTAAACCTTTATTGGATATGTGGTTTCCAAATATTTTCTCACATTGAGTAGGTTGTCTTTTCACTTACATGGTAAAGTCTTTTGATGCACAAAAGTTTTTTGATTTTGTTGAGATCTATTTATTTATTTTTTCTTTTGTTGCTTGTGCGTTGGGTGTAAAGTCTAAGAAATAATCGTCCAACACAAGATCCTGAAGATGCTTCCCTAAATTTTCTTCTAGTAGTTTCATAGTCCTGGTTCTTATATTTAGGTCTTTGATCAATTTTGAGTTGATTTTTGTATATGGTGTGAGGTGAGTTTCTTCCTTCATTCTTTTGTATATGGATATCCAGATCTCGCAGCACCATTTGTTGAAGAGATTATTCTTTCCCAATTGAGTGGACTTGGCACTCTTGTCAAAAATGAATTGGCTATAATAAGCAGATGTGACTCAAGCCTCCCACATGGGAGGTCCCGGGTTCAGTTCGAAGTGCCTCCTAAAGAAAACAATGAGCCAACAATGGTCAAAACAGTGAGCAAAAACAACAAGCAGACAACAAGCAAAAACAACAAGCAGTCAATGGCCAGACAATGAACAAAAACAAACGAGCAAACAACAAGTATACAACAAGCAAACAATAAGCAAACAGATGAGAGAGCCAACTCAGGGGAGCCAATGTGGCTCAGTGGTTGAGCGCCGGCCTCCTGCATATGAGGTCCCAGGTTCAATCCTTGATCCCAGTACCTAAAAAAAAAAAAAAATAATCAATTGGCTATAGATATGAGGGTCTATTTCTGAACTCTCAATTTGATTCATTTGGTCTATGTATCTATCCTTGTGTCAGTACCATGCTTGTTTTGACCACTGTAGTTTTGTAATATGCTTTAACATCAAGAAGTGTGAGTCCTCCAACTTTTTCTTTTTCAAGATGATTTTGGCTTTTCGGGGCCCCTTGCCCTTCCAAATAAATGTGATAATTGGCTTTTCTATATCTCCAGAGAAAGCTGTTTGAATTTTGATTGGGATTGCATTTAATCTATAAATCATTTTGGGTATAATTGTCATCTTGATGATATTTTAGTCTTCCAATCCATGAACATGGAATGCCCTTCCATTTATTAGGTCGTCTTTGATTTTTTTTTAAGCAATGTTTTGTAGTTTTCAGTATACAAGTCCTTTACATCCTTGGTTAAATTTATTTCTAGATATTCAATTATTTAATTGTCATTATAAATGGAATTTTTTCTTGATTTCCTCCTCAGATTGCTTATTACTAGTGTATAGAAACACTAATGATTTTTGCTTGTTGATCTTGTACCATACTACTTTCCTGAATTTGTTTATTAGCTCTAATAGCTTTGTTGTAGATTTTTCAGGGCTTTCTATATATAAGATCATGTTGTCTGCAAATAATGAAAGTTTTACTTCTTCATTTCCAATTTGGATGTCTTTTATTTCTTTTTATTACATAACTGTATTACAGTACAATGCTGAATAACAGTGGTGACAGAGGCATTCTTGTTTTGCTTCAGATTTTAGAGAGAAGGCTTTCAGTCTTTTACCACTGAGTATGATGTTAGCTGTGGTTTTTTCATATATACCTTTTATCATGTGGAGAAAGTATCCTTCTAGTCTTAATTTTCTAAATGTTTTTTTTTTATCAAGAAAGGATGCTGTAATTTGTCAAATGCTTTTTCTGCATCAATTGAAATGATCACGTGTTTTTTTTCCCCCTTCATTTTGTTAATGTGGTATATTAAATTAATTGATTTTCTTATCTTGAACCATCTTTGCATATCTGGGATAAAACCCACTTGATAATAGTGTATAATTCTTTTAATATACTGTTGGAATCAATTTGCAAGTATTTTGTTGAGGATTTTTGCATCTATATTCATAAAAGAAACTGGTCTGTAATTTTCTTTTCTTGTAGTTTCTTTACCTAGCTTTGGTATTAGGATGATGTTAGCCTTATAGATTGATTTAGGTGGTGTTCCTTCTCTTCAACTTTTTGGAAGAGTTTGAGTAGGATTGGTATTAATTCTTCTTGGAAAGATTGGTAGAATTCACCTATGAAGCCATCTGCTGGGCTTTTCTTTGTTAGGAGGTTTTCAATGAGTGGTTTAATCTCTTTACTTGTAATTGTTCTGTTGAGGCCTTCTGTTTCTTCAAGAGTCAGTGTAAGTTGTTCATGTGTTTCTGGGAATTTGTCTATTTCATCAAGGTTGTCTAATTTGTCAATATACAGTTGTCCTTAGTCCTTATGATCCTTTTTATTTCTGTGGGGTCAGTAGTAATGTTCCCCCTCTCATTTCTGATTTTATTTGTGTCTTCTCTCTTTTTTCTTTGTCTGTCTAGCTAAGGGTTTGTCCATTTTATGGATCTTTTCAAAGAGCCAACTTTTGGTTTTGTTAAATTTCTCTATTTTTCTATTCTCGATTTCATTTATTTCTGCTCTAATCTTTGTTGTTTTTTTCCTTCTGCTTGCTTTGGGAATTGTTTGCTCTTCTTTGTCAAGTTCCCCCAGGTGTGAAGTTGGGACTTTGATTTGAGCTCTTTCTTCCTTTTTAATGTAAGCATTTAGGGCAATAAAAATTTCCTTCTCAGCACTGCTTTCACTGCATCCTATAGGTTTTGGTATGTTGTGTTCTTATTTTCATTCATCTGAAGATATTTACTGATTTCCCTTGCAATTACTTCTTTGACTCACTGATAGTTTAACAGTGTGTTATTTAACTTCCATATTTTGTGTGTTTTCCAGTTCTTTGTCTGCTATTGATTTCTAGCTTCATTCCATTATGGTCAGGTAAGATGCTTTGTATATTTCAATCTTTTAAAATTTACTGAGACTTGTTTTGTGACCCATGGGCATTTGACCATGGGCATTTGAGAATACTGTATATGCTGTTGTTTGGGGATACAATGTTCCGTATATGTCTGTTAGGTCTACTTAATTTATCATATTATTTAAGTTTCTCTGTTTCCTTATTGATTGGTTCTAGATGTTCTATCTATTGATGGGAGTGGTATATTGAAATCTCCAATAATAATTCTAGGGGTGTCTGTTTCTCCTTTCAGTTTTTCCAGTGTTTACCTCATGTAGTTTGGAGAACCATGGTTAGGTGCATAAATATTTATGATTGTTATTTCCTCTTGGTGGATTGCCCCTTCTATTAATATGTAATGTCCTTCTTTGTTTCTTATAAAAACTTTTGACTTAAAGTCAAATTTGTCTCATATTAGTATAGCTACCCCAGCTCTTTTTTGGTTACTACATGCATGGAATATCTTTTTCCAACCTTTCCCTTTCAACCTTTTTGTGTCTTCAGGTCTAAGATGAGTCTCTTGTAAACAACACATAGTTGGATCATGCTTTTTTAAAATCCACTCTGTCACTCTGTCTTTTGATTGGAGAGTTTAATCCATTAACAGTCAATGTTATTACTGTAAAGGCAGTACTTACTTCAGCCATTTTGTCCTTTGGTTTTCATATGCCATATTTTATTTTCGTCTCTCTTTTCCTTTATTGCAACACCCTTTTCTGTATAGTTGATATTTTGTGATGTATCTGACTGATCCTTTCATCATTTATACTTCAGTCTATTTTTACAATGCTTTCTTTGTGGTTACCCTGGGATTTATATTATAAAACCTACATCTATAACCTAATTTGAAAAGATATTAACTTAGCTTCAATAGCCTACATGTTCTCTGCTTCCATATCCCTCTGTTTATCCTCTTTATGTTGTTTTTGTCCCATTTTACCACTTTATATTTTTCATGTTCCTTATCAGGAAATGTGACTTTTTCTTGTTCAATTGTATTCTAACTCTTACAGGAGTTAATGAGTAGAGTTGTATATTGAGGATACAGTACGATTGGATTTTACATTTACCCTTTTATCTACACTTACTGATACTCTTCATTTCTTCACGTTACTCCAAGTCACAGTCTCCTCTTTTCCTTTCAACCTGCAGGACTCCCTTTAGTAATTCTTGTAGGGAAGGTCTCTTGTTGATGAACTCTCTCAATTTCTGTTTAGGTGAATATTGAAAACTCTCCCTCATTTTTAAAGAACAGTTTTGATGGATAAAGTAGTCTTGGCTGGCAGTATTTCTTTCAGTACCTTAAATATATCATACCACTGCCTTCTTTCCTCCATGGCTTCTGATGAGAAATTGGCACTTAGTCTTATTGAGGATCCCTTGTATGTGATGAATAGTTTTTCTCTTGCTGCTCAGAATCCTCTCTTTATCTTTGGCATTTGACATTCTGATTAGTACGTGTCTTGGAATAGGCTTATTAGGATTATTCTGTTTAGAATATGTTATGCTTCTTGGACATATATATTTATGTCTTTCATAAGAGTTGGGAAATTTTTGGCCATTATTTCCTCAAATATTCCTTCTGCCCCTTTCCTCTTCTCCTCTTTTTCTGGGACACCCATGAAATGTATATTTGTGTGCATGATGCTGTCATGCAAATCCCTGAGGTATTACTCAATTTTTTTTCTTTTCTCTGTCTGTTCTTCTAACTGTATGATTTCAATAGTCCTGTCTTCTAGTTCACTGATTCTTTCTTCTGCCTGTTCAAATGTGCTGTTGTATGCCTCTAGTGTATTTTAAATCTCTACCATTGTTCCTGTCATCCCCATAATTTCTGTTATGTTTCTTTTTATACCTTCAGATTCTTCTTTATGTTCACACATTATCTTCTTAATATCCTCTCTCTTTTTGTGCATATTTTCCTTCATCTCTTTGAATTGATTTAGAAGATTTGTCTGAACTTCTTTGATTAGCTGTTCTAAATTTTGCGTCTCCTCTGAAGTTTTAATTGTTTCCTTGACTGAGCCATATCTTCCTATTTCTTATTATGGCTTGTAATTTTTTTTGCTGATGAGTTGGTATTTGATTATCTTGATGAGTTAACTTTGAAGGTCAGTTTCTCACTCTTGTCTAGGGTTTTATTGTTGATTGGCTTTGTGTTATGGCTCTTCATTGATGCTTGGTCAAACTTATTATAGACTTTTAGAATATCCTGTGTTTAACTGATCAGATTTTCTCAGCTCTTCTTCATCTGATTCTTGCCCTGGATATGTGGTACAATTTTCAAGATTGCACTTTTTGTGCAATTATTCCACCTCCAGGAGAAATCTTCCTTTCCTTTGTTCCTTTTCTGGGACTCTTGATCTATTCTGTTTGTGTTTGTGCAGAATCTTCTCCCCAGCTCCTAAGATTTGTTTAAATTTTCTCCCTCACTCAGTTCTCTCTTTTCCTTACACTTTTCAGTTCTGGGACCTGTCCTGTCTTACAGCAATTGAGTCCACCACCACCACTGCTACCACCACCCCCTCCCTTTTTTTTTTCTGTGAGGCTTTTCTGCCTCTGGTTTCTTCCTCATTAGGGTATCCTGCCCCAAGGAGCCAGATGGGGTCAATCCAAAAAGGTGGGTCAATTTGGAAAAGTCTATTTTGCATTTAGGTGTTCCAGTCAACAGAAACTGGATTGAGTGTATGCATCTCTTGCCAACAGTTCTTCTGCAGACTCTTTCTTTCCCTCCTCCCCCCACCACAGAGCCCTTATTAATGCAGCATGCAGCATGACTCAGAGACTTGTGTTTCACCCTGGGTCTCTGGGGACTTTGGTCCCTGTGCCTGGATATGCATGGGGTTCTAACTCGCTCCTGTGAGTGGCTTTATAGTCTGCATCTGCAGCAGGAGGCACCTGGCCGTGCTGCCTCCACATGACTCCCATGCTGTAGGGACCGAGTAAGTTCAGGGACAGAAATTTCCTCCCTGTTCTGGAGATTATTTTTCATTTCCTTTAGTTTAACATTTATGGAGTCCTTCTCTAGTCTCTATCATCCTCCAGAGTTCTAAGCAAGTGGAATTTGTCCTTTTTTTAACTGATTCTGAAGGGAGATTTTTCCAGGGGATGTCAAACAATGCTAAAAGGAATATCCTTATACATAAATCTTTGTCTTCATTATATGGTTATTAGGATAAATTCCTAAAATGAGAATTAATATGTCAAAAAGACATGGGCATCGTAAAGGTTTTTGGCATATATACTCAACTTGCTTTCCAAAAAAGATTGTATACATTTGTATTCCTGTCATTTCTCTATATCTTTACTAACTCAAAGTATTATCATTTAAGTCATTGTTAATCTAACTCCCAAATTATTGCTTTAAATTGCTAGAAAAATTTTATTTGATATAGTGAGATTGAACAATTTAAAAATACATAAAAATTTGCATTTATATTTCTGTGAATTTCCATTTTATAACCTTCAACCATTTTTTTTCCCCATAGAAGTGTGCTAGTCAGGGTTCTTGATTGCAAACAATGATAAGTGGCTCTGGTTAATGTAAGTGGAAAAACAATTGCTTGCAAGTGTTTTTGTTGTTGTTGTTGTTGTTAGGCCAGTAAAAAGATTTTATTGGGAAATGGGGGAAAAGAACAGAGCTTTCTGAGAGATGGAGAGAAGGACGGAAATACACACCAAGATTTGGTGTGGGCTCCTCTAGACAGAGAGAGAACAGGGCTTGAACAGGTTTTGAGAATTGTTAGGTAGCTCATAGACTTGAGGAGAAGGCTGAGAAATTAGATGCTTCTCTCACACCACACACAAACACACAAATGCAGTTTTTAAAAAGTAAGTGTAAAATTAAAAATTAAATAATCAAAAAACTTTAAGAATAACTATATAATCTAAGGATTGGGAAATATTTTCTAGGCATAAATATAATAGAAAATATCAAAAAAATAAAAAAGAATCCATAGGTTTGACTATATAAAATTTAAGCTTTTCTGTTTCAAAAAGCAATAAATAAAATTTAAATGTAAACAACAAACTGGTAAAAAAAAATTTTTTTTTTCAAAATGTGACAGACAATATGTCTATATACTTTGTGTACAATGAACTGACAGGGTTTGATAACACCATGTAGTAGATTTCCATCATTTGGCTGCCCACATCCAACAGTTCTCCCATTTGGAGGAGGGCTATCTCACCTAGGAGGCTCATGAAGCAAGGCCAAGTGACCTGAACAGCCAATCATATGCTCCCACTGGAGCCTTTGCCTATTTGAAGGTGGAACAGAAAGTCCTATTTATCTGTTAGAGATTCACAGATGCTGTGGTGGAGTCAAGAGGTCAGTAGAGTCATTATCCAGGAGTCATGGTACTAGCTATGGTATATTAAGCTGACTTCCTTGGGAGGATCTTGACTGTGCTTCGTCTCCTTTGGCTGTTTTCTATGCCTTGTTCTCAGCCTTCTCCTCAAGTCTATGAGCTACCCAACAACTCTCAAAACCTGTGCAAGCTCTGCTCTCTCTGTCTAGAGGAGCCCACACCAAATCTTGGTGTGTATTTCCGCCCTTCTCAGCAAGCTCTGTTCTTTCCCCCCATTTCCCAATAAATTCTTTTTACTGGCCTAACAACAACAACAACAAAAACACTTGCAAGCAATTGTTCTCCTACTGCAATTGACTGTCTTATTCTTTCCCCATTGATTGTGATGGCACCTTGATTACATACTAACTTTCTTTACATACCAGGTGTGTTTCTAGGCTATTTATTCTATTCCATTGATTTGCCCACTGACTTTTGAAACAGTTCTATATAGTTTAATTACTAAAATTTTGTAGTATGTTTTAATCACCCAAGTATCCCACCATTACTCATGTTTACTTTTTTCCCAAAAATGTGATGGTTAGTCCTCTTTTGTGTTCCAGATAAACTTTAGAAACATTTTGGAAAATTCCAAAAATTATTACTGTGAAGATTGAATCAAACCCTCAAATTAATTTTAAAGGAATTTTAAAAAAATATTTGTAAAATTGAGTCTTCCTATTCAGGAACATTTATTCAAGTCTTTCTTTGTGTCTTGACAAAATTTTGTTTTTTTGTTCATTTTGTTCCTATACTTTAGTTTTAAAGATTTCTTTTGCTGTTTGAAAATTTTTTAAAAATTCACTGGTAAATCCATCTGACCTTAGTGACTTTGATTATTCTATCCAATTTTTCCATGATTATTTATCTATTCAGGTGATTGATTTCTTCTTGATTAAATTGATTGTTTATATTTTTAATGAAATAATCCATTTCATCAAGATGTACAAATGAATTAACACAAAGAATAATTCTTTTTAAATTTCCAGTGACCTCTGTTTTTTTCTTAAATAATAATTTGCCAAGTCTTTGTCTAGTTTTTCCAAAGAACTAGCTTTTGTTTATGTTTATCATTTGGATTATTTTCTGTTTCCTAATGCTGTAATAGTGGTGATTAAGGGCAGAGACTTTGTAGCCAGAAAAACCTGGATTAAACCTTGATTTTTATCATTTACTAGCTGTGTAGCTGTGTAAACATGGGAAAATTACTTAATGTGTCAGAATCTGAATTTCTTTATTTGTAAAATATTGCTAATACTCATCTCACAGGAATAATGTGAGGATTAAACAAGCTGATTATTTAAGACAAGTAGTTCAGTACTTGGCTCATGGCAAATGCCCAAACATCATCATCATCATTATAAGTTTTCTTCCTGTTTCCTTAACTTTTTCCTAACTCATTTAGATGGATCTTTAACTTACTTATTTCATGCTTGATTTAATAATTCATTAAAGGATATGAATTTACCTCTGATTGGAATTCTGGTAACATTCCACAATTTTTATTAGTGTTCTTAGACTTGTAATTTCTTAGTTATTTTCTTTAAAATTTAGTCTATAATTGGGGGTTTAATTTCCTTTTTAACTTAATTTGGGGGAGGGATTTAAAGTTACTGGTTTTGCTTATTTCTTAGTTCATTTGTTTAAACATGTGGTAATAGATTTTGGTGTGATTGCATTGATGTTGGAAATATGTGGCCTTTAGAATTTCTGCTTAGAGGAATTAATGGTCATTTTTATAGTCTAAATATGGATATTGCTTACTAAATCTTGCTATGTTATTTGGTGCACAAGACAGTTTATGATTATTCCTTGTGGGGTACACCTTTTTATCAATATAAAATTACATGTTTGGCCTACTTATTGCTCTTTGGCTTGTCTGCTGGCTTGTCAGCCTTTCTTTTGCTTGTATTTATCAGATATATATATTTACCCATTCTTGTATTTTTTACCTGCCTATGTCACTTTGTTTTTGGTGTGTTTCTTGTAAGCAGCATGTTTGGATTTTATTTCTGAACCTAATTTGAGAGTGTTCATCCTTGAACAGCTTGTTTTTTTTTTTTTTTTTTCATGTAATTTGTTTTATATTCTTTCTGACATGTTGCTATTTCCTTGTCTTTTGTTTATTCGCTCTATGCAGTATGTTTTATTTACTTTTATTTTCCCCATTAAGGTAATCCCGAAAGGTAATCTTATTTTAAATTTTACTATTGGTTTCCTTTAAATTGTTTAAAAAGCATTCTTTAATTTATAGTCCTCAAATTTTCATAATCAAGAATGAAACCATAACTTTTAAATTCCCTTATATATGATGAGAAAGTTAGTGTACTTTTACTCTCTTTCCCTTACTGCTTTCCTATTTTTGTTAATATAATCCTGGCTTTAAGACACATATTATTGTTATTATTTTTTATATAACATATTTTTCCTTTTATACCTACTTTTGACATTTTCTTTCTGTTCTTACCAAATTTTGCAACAATTATTTAAATTAATTAAAATATTTAACTTCTTCCACTGCTCATTGCTAATCCTTCAAAAAGACAATAGTTCCATTCTTCTGTTTCTTTTAAATCATCTCTCAGTGAATTTTTTTCAAGAATGGTTCTGGGAAAGTTTATTTTCTAAGCATTTTTATATCTGAAAAAAAATAGTTTTCTGTTATTTTTGCACATAAAAGACAAGTTAGCTGGGCATAACATATTCTGGATAGAAATGTTTTCTTCAAAATTCTGTGGATGTATACCTTTGTCTTTATGGCATTTACTATAGCAAAGGAGAAATCTGAGGGCTGTTTGACTTTTGGTTTTTTTTGAGGGTAAACTTTTACCCCTTTGCTTGCTTGCTTGTAGTTATTTTTATTTATCTCTGTTTATAAAGTTCTCATGGATCCTTCTAAATATGCCTTAATATATTCATTTTACCTGGAACCTTGATCTATATACTTTAACACTTTTTTAGATTTAAAAATGTTATTTTAAATATTTCTCTTTTATTACAACTTCTTTTCTCTCCCTCTCATTTCTTCCTAAGAAACATGTACCATTCTAAGGTCTTCCATATTTATTGCCCCCTCTCTCAACATTTTCATCTTTTTTCATTTCCTGGTTATACCAGAGGTGTTTCTCATGTTGGTCTCCTACTTTACTGCCTTGGTTATCTGCAGTGTCATTTCTGCTCCACTTGGCTACAAATGCAGATTTTAATTATTTCATTGCATTTTGACTTTACTTTAATCCTCTTCTATCTCACACATTTTCCTTTCCATCTCACCTTGCTGCCTTTTCTCCTGACCAGTTCTCGTTATGGAGATCTGCTATTGGTTCATAGAAGCCATTACTTCTTGAATTCTATTGAAGATTTAAAGAATCTTTTACAAATTTCTTTCAATTCCTGTAATAAATCACGAGGTTTATGCTGCCTTTGTCTTTAGGATGGTATTCTCTATCCCTATGTCTACTTCATTTACCAAAATGCATGTGTTAGTTACTCTTCTGGTCACTATTTTTAATAAAGGAGATCCATTCAGATCTTGTATTTCCACTTGAATAGATCAATTCCATTTATAGAGCTACATCTGGGGGGCAAGTGGGTGTCTGAAGCTACTAGCTCAATTTCTGGTGTTTTACTTGCTCAAGCATTGACCCAAAATTAACTCTTGTCATACCCCCTCTGCCTTTCTTTCTGACATGAAAGCTATAATACTCAGTATAATATGGTTGTCAGGGCTTTTTCGGGGTGGGGGTGGGGTGTGTGTGGGAGGACGTCTCTTTTCTCTTAGGCTCACTTCATGAGAATACCTTCCTGGGTAAAATGAGGCATCTCCAAGGCATGCCTACCTGAGCCCTCTTGCTGACCAGTTCTTTTCTAAGTAGCTACCTTGACTGTTTTTATGAAGAAAGCTGCTAATGAGGGGTTGGATGTGAAGAAAAATAACACCCCACCTTCAAAAGAAGCACTAATCTAGTAGAAGGATGGCTCTTTGATTTAATGATCCAGGTGGCAGGCAATGAAGAAGCATAATGGGTCTTTTTAACTTCAGTCAGGTGGGTTTTCTCTAAAGTCTGGTGGCAAGCACAGGTGGGCCACTAATTGCCTTAAAAAAATCCAGTTTCCTTGACCTTAAAGTTAATGTAGGGACTTGACTGTCAATCTTAGTGTTTGATGGTGATGTAAATGTTTGCCTTTTATTTATTTTGTGTATGTATTTTCATAGGTATTCTAGTGAAAGAGACTATATCAGGGCTGTTAGCCAGATGCCATTTTAAACTCGATCTCCTTGGGGCCTTTTATTTTAAGAAATTAATTATCAATTTGATATTATCTTCTAACTCATGTGGCATATGTGAGACATAAGTAAGTGAAAGGCTAGAAGATGCCCCACAGAATGAAGAGAGAAGACAATTTGGGGAATTGTGCTTGTTTACCTCTTTACCTCCTAGTTTCCCACTGCCTTTGAGGGTCCATGACATCTTTTTCTCTCTCTCTCCTTCTTTTTCCCAAGCCTGGATTTAGGCCTTATTTTATATGCATTCTCTCCTGTCTGCTTAGTATAGTCATTGTGCTCGTTCCTTTGCTGCACCCCACAATCTCTAATATTGATCACTATAGACGATCAGCTACTCAGTCCTTGCAAAAACAGTATATGCTGGTATGGATTTACCCTTTCCTTCCACCTTTCACAGAGGACCAGCATGTCACCTGGTGCCTCATTTAGGAGTCGGGAGCAGATAACAGATGGAGGAACTATCTGCAGCTTCAGAACTATCCCTCACTTTGACACACAGGTACAGTGTGTTTTACGGGCAGAGGATTTAGAACTGGGCATCCTGCCTGTTCCACAGGAGAGATTGCTGCTGTAATTGATTTCAAGTATGGTCGCACAGTCTAGGTTCCAACTTTGTGTAGAGCCGAGAGAGGCAGCCAAGTAAAGGATTCCACTTGTTGCGTGTGAGGTCAGGATGTGTAACCTACAACCTAAATTTCAAATGTTTTTGTTTTAATGGTTAAGCTGACAAATTGCTATAATTGCAAAGTCAAGCAAATTTGTAAAATGACCTCCAAGACAACAACATTCAAATCTTGGAGGTGGAGGTACATGTCACCGTTAATAAAATTCCCTTCATGATCCCAATGGTGCAGGTCTAGGTTATTGTCATGTTTCAGATGTGTTATGGCCTTAATGTACTGGGTCTCATAGATAAATCCCATATTTAATCTTTCTTCTTTTACATTGCCATTTTTTTTTACAGCTGTTGTCAGCTGAATCTATAAAAGTGGAGTAATTTAAAGAAAAACCATAGAGCCTCTATATTCAACCATAGTTTACCTTTTTATTGGGTTGTTTTGTAGAAGAAAATGCACTTGTGCATCTATTTTTACTGGTGCAATGAGTATGGGCATATCAGAATATCAAATACTTTTTCCAAATAATCTTGTTTTTATTGTTTTAAAGAAGGGCTGAAGGCACCGAATTCTAAGTATTTTAATAACGTGTTATTACTTGAATAATGCTTTTCCTTAAAAGAAAAGTCCCATTAATGGAAACACTGGAAGCTCTGCCTATACAAAGTAAAACATACACATCTCCATAGATACTAAGGTAGGTCGTCTAAATAATACCAACTAGTTAGATTGTGCCATTCATTATTTGATGAGTGAATGGCTATTTTGTGAGTTGCTGGTATAACTTAGATTGTCTCTGGCATTCTAATACTTGGACACATGAGACTGAAAAGGTAGAGGTATAACTTTTAGACCATAAGAAGTCAGGAATTCAAATTCTGCAATTTAATCTGTGGTGCATTTAGCTTTTTATGAAAGCCTTGCCAAGGCATGGGCAGGGAGCCCTGCTCTGTGCTTGGATGGAGGCCTCTTTACCTATGTTGGAAGAGGGTTTTGTCCCCACGGGAAGCACTCTAGGGATCTTAGGCTTTCTGGCTCCATTATGATTCCCTCCTACTCATAGGTATAACTAATCACAGTAGGATATTTGATCAATTGTGTATTTACAATTATGTTTTACTTGTTTTAAACAAAATACAGGTTGGCTGGTTGACATTTTAAATTTGATTGCTTTGGTGTTATAGAAATATCCTTTAAAGTAATCACCGAGAGGAAGCCTGCAATACAACAGTGGGAGGTCAAGAGACTATGAATCACCTGAGCATAAACTAGTTGGAAATTCAGAGGATCCAGAGGACTCTCATTTTTCCCCTCCAAGACCATACGATGCATGGATGGCATCCTTGCAGCCACAAAAGGGAGAAAATAAGTTGTGTGATAAAATAAAGGACAATAATTCTCAGATCAAATAATATTTGCTAAGCACCAGACAAATGATATAATTGTAGAGAACCTTAAAAGTATTATTTATTTGATCTTCACAGCAGTATAAAGTTGGCAGGGCATATTATGTTTATGATGTTATGGTTGAAGAATTTGAGGCTCAGAGAATTTAAGTGACTTTCTTAAAGTCACAAAGCTACAAATTAGTAGAGGTGGGACCAGAGTTCAGATTTTCTAACTTCTATAACTATGTTCTTTCCTCTGACCTAATATAATATTAGTAATACTACTGATAAAATATGCAATCTAACATTTTTTGAGTCTGACATGATGTATTCCTCACGATCTCACTTTCTCCTCACAATTGCTCTATAGAATAGGTACTATCAATATCACTATTCTACAGATGAAGAAAATCAGGTACTACTCAGATCTACTCTGGGCAACTCACCTGGGTGTTATGGGGACACTCCTGGATGAATGACACAACACTCACTCTCAAGGAGTCTGTAATCAAATTGAAGAAACAAATGGTGCATGTGTGGAAAACAATGATAATGATTTATTTGAATAGCACTTTGATAGCAGAAAAGTGATATCATAGAGAAGTATGATATCTGATTATAAATGAATTGCATTGAGAAATAAATACTACAAGAATTTAGAGAAAGATGGGACTATTATTTTAGGCTGTGGAAGTTATGAGGATGAGATCTGGAGAGCAAAGAAGGTTCGAGCTCCCCTGGGAAGGACAGTGAAGAGGGTCAGAAGCAAATGCAATTTAGAAGCCTTCCCTTGAACTCTTCTGTAGTGGATGGGCCTGGCAGCACAT
This sequence comes from Tolypeutes matacus, assembly GCA_026826555.1. NCBI lineage: Eukaryota > Metazoa > Chordata > Mammalia > Cingulata > Chlamyphoridae > Tolypeutes > Tolypeutes matacus. The sequence continues at coordinate 1,544,122 of JAKSZT010053928.1, forward strand.
AAAACCCTTTAGACATGCTGTCTCTCCATTCAGGGATTGTAGGGGCCCCTCATTAGGCAACGTGCTACCCAATCTCCCCATGTAGGCAAGCACTGCTTCTGTGAACCAGGGAAACTTCCTGGTTTTCTTTTCCTAATAAAACTTGTCCTTGTTTTGCAAATTTGACTTCCAGTGGGAAAGGGAAAGAGGTGTCTCAGAGAAAGGATATTTAGTTGGAAGATTTCCCTGCTAGGCCTCTGATGAAGTCCTTTCCTGAACTGTGCTAACATAGAAACAGGCAAGTGTTTTCAAGCTTTGGACTGAGTTTCTATTGGCAAATATTAATCCCCAGCCTCCTGTGTTACACTCAGTAGGAAAAGCTTAGAACTTGTTAGAGTTGAACAGGGCTGGAAATCCAACCACACCACACTCACTTTATGCATGGGGGTGGGGAAGCCTGAGACAACAGAAGTCAAAAATCAGGTCCAAGGTTACCTGGCCAAGGAATGTCAGTTAGAGGAGAATACTGGTGTATTGACTCTTGAGAATTCATGGCAACTGGTGTGTCTTCAGTTGTCTCTAAGAATATTTAAACTTTTAGCAATAGAACACTGGAACTATTAATTTTTGAAAGGAAGGGCTTAGTTGGGCATCCCCTACTTGACTGGGTGGTAGTGGTGCAAGCAGTGGAGGCCCGGGTGCTACCTCACTGATTACACCCTGCTCAACTCTCTAGCCTGAGTGAACTTCAATTTGGGCTTGCTGAGATTTTAATGCAAATGGGTTTATGGAATATGGCCATCTTCGAACTTGGCCTGTACCCCTGACTCCTATTCCCTTGCTCTTCATCCTATATCACTGACCACTGTGAGCCTCGGTTTCTCTATCCCTCCTTTCCATGGAAGAAACATGAAGGTGCTATTCTAGCCAGTGACAAAAACCAGGCTGTCTTAAGGGTGTCACATAGAGGAACAAAGCAAGAGTGCCATTTTGTTAATGTCAGATATAAATATTTTTATGAACCTTATATGTCTGAATTCATTAGCCATTTAATGAATCTGATGCACAGATGTTCAGGAAATTAGGAGCAACTGACTTCATTGGGAAATTATAGTGAGCTTGGTGCCATCCAAGATATCAAAAACATGCTGTTCTTACAATCTGTCAAAATCCCAGGTACGGTAATGGTCTCTATGTTATATATAAGCTCACTATTAACACTCAATAAATGTTAATTGCATAATAATAAAAAATATGAGCATGAATCTCCCCAGTGGAGATCAGGTTGTAGATATAAAGGGATGCCCTCTGTGTTCAGAATATATCTTATTTTGGGATTTATACTGTATTCACCTGACAAAGAGAGCAAGAATTGAGGAAGAGCTAATCAGTGCCTGAGGCTGAAATTATTAGTTTTGAGACATGGGAATGGAATTTGGTTTACAGCATTTTTTATCAAAACAACTGTATCAAATGTCGCAATTTGCTCTGCCAATTACCTTGGGGTTCCCAGGTAATGTGAGTGAAGTAAGTAGCTGAAGAGAAAGGTGGAACCAAGCCAGACTGGGCATTGAAACTGAGACTGTGTAGGGAAATCCACACCTGGGCTGGGAAGCTGGTAGCATTCTCCAAGGACATATATTTGTCCTGATTTATTGCTAATTCTGTCACATGAAGAAAGGGCCAAATAATCCTATGATACTTAGAAATGTTCTTCCTTGTGTATGCTGGTAAATATTTTAAAACCTGGCTCACTCTCTCAAAAAAAAGGAAAGGAAAGGAAAAAGGAAAGAGGCCCTGATTAGTAGGGCCTGCTGATTTCTGTGGTGTAAATACTCTCACTGTTTTAGTCTGCTAGGCTGCAGAAAGCAATATACCAGAATTGCGCTGGCTTTTAACAATGGGGATTTATTAGCTTACAAGCCTACAGTTTTGAGGCTGAGAAAAATGTCCAAATCCAGGCCTCATCAGGCGATGATTTCTCCCCCAGAGACTGGCTGCCAGTGATCCTGGGCTCTTTTGTCACATGGCAAGTCACATAGTGGCATCTGCTAGTCTCTTCCTGTTCTTCCAGGTTTCGTTGCTTTCAGCTTCTGGCTTCCGGGGCTCGCTCTCTTTCTCTTAGTAAGAGGATTTAGACCCACCCTGGGCCAAGCCATAACTGAAGTAACCTAATCAAAAGTTCCTACTTACAATAGGCTTTCATCCACAGGAATGGATTAGCCTTAAGAAAATAACTTTCTGGGGTCCATATAGCTTCAAACCACCACACCCACCAAGTCCAATTTGAAACTAGCAACATGACAACAACCAGCTCTCACATGTCCTGAAAATTTAATGACCAGCTATTGCGAGTTGATATGAGCCAGCTCCAGCAAACCTCTTGTCCCCAGTCTACAGTAATCGTGGTGATAGACACACTGTATTATGATTAAAGAAACTCTGGAGTGAGTAAGAACCAAGGTTAAATTCCTGCTCTGCTACTTATTACCTCTGTCATCTCTAGCCCGCCTTTAACCTCTCCGATCCTTAGTTTTCTCAGTGGCAAAATGGAAATAATATCTCTCATAAGGATAAGGAGATAATAAATGTGAAGTACTCAGCAAGGTTCTTGGCCTATAAGGGCTCAAATGGTAGTTGTTATTAATATCCTGAGAATAAATGTGTCAGTCTTCAAATCTGTGTAGAAAATTATGATTATCAGAAAATGTGGACTATTATAGGAATCAGTTGGCCCTACCATGTGACTTATGTGAAATACATATCTTAATATTCACCAGATATTTAGTATAGTATGCTTGTATGCATAGGTGGGAAAGTGTCTCATAAGGAAAAGAAAAAGTGAAAACAAGTGTTCTTGATTTCTGAGAAATATAAAGAACAATCCATATCACATTGTTTTAAAGATGGTGCCTTCAATGTGCAGAATGTAGGGTAGGGCGTTAGTAGGTTTTAGCTTTAAAACTCATACAGTTCTTTGAATTAAGGTGGGCATAAACAATAGTGACACATGCAAAACTGTCTGAATATCTTGCTTCTCTCAGGCTGGCAAGGCCCAAGTTTCCTTACTCAGCTCAGAGAAAAACTGAGCATCTGGAAGGGGCCCCACTCTCATCCCTCCCCCTACCACACACATTTCTGTCCCATCATGCAGAGAGCAGCTTAACAAAGGGAAGTTCAGAGAAAACAGACCTTCTTTCCCAAGGGAACGATAGAAATCTAGTTCTACCTCCCTGTATCTCCCTTTCCTAACCACTTAAAATTATAATGGATCTAATTTCCACACTAACTCTGTGAATCAGTTCATCATGTTCAAATTATTTGAATGTCAACTGATGAAGAACACAAATTTGTAATACTTTGTAAAATAGGAAGACTAGATATTGGAAAAGAATTTTAAGCATCTCCATTGAACATCTCTTAATCTTGCCATATACCATTAAGCACCCCAAATAATTCTGTGGCTTTCCCCTTCCTACCATTATCTGGAACATCCTTCTTTCGCACTGTTGTTTACTGTTATATCACGAATTCAAATTCGATTCAGATTCAGAGAGCTTTTTCTCTTCATAGCATGAGAATATTTTGGCAGTCATTAGCTCTATTGGTAGGGATCATGAACAGTCACACATACAAAGAGACTACGAATTAGAGCTTATATTCCTTATATCTTCACATGGCTGACTGAAGTAAGACAACTCCACAAACAATGCATTTTAAAGAACATTTGCTGGGTGTATATATTACAAATACGGCTGGGAAGTAGATTGTAGTATATCTTCAAAAGTGACTGATTTAAGCTCGAACTTAATGTATTTTGGAGGCCAGCAATAATTTGACTTGCTGAGTGGATGGAATTTATAGGTATAATGCACTGCAAATAAGAGCATCCTCTTTCAGTAATAAAGGTGTATGCTGTGTCTATGCTGGGAAATATAGCTCTCCTTATCTCTGACTTCTGGAGAGAATTCATGGGAATAGCTATACTATACCCAATGTCATTCTTTGTGGCCTTATGGAAATACCAAGTTTTATTTTTGTATTTAAGAGGGTTTATAGGGATGCCTGGATCTGTACTTTTGTGTTTGACAGCCAAGTAAATAAGAAAAATCCAGCAATGCACTTCTGAGTTGTCCAGACCAGAGTGAAGGAAAAGCAGAGTAGGATGAGTGTCTGGGACATAGGGTGCTCACATCCACCCATCAGAGGGATGCTCCAAGGGGAAGATAGAGGTATATAAGAAACCCACCAACAAATGACTTCTGCTTTGGAGATTTTCTGTTTCTCACCTGAATGGGACTGATGTGCAACCTTGAGAAGAAATCCCTCATGGTGCATGTATGGCCAAATGCCCATGATGAGCTGAACTTTAGGGTGACATATAGTAAGTAATGACTTTCTGTGGATGAACCGTCATGGAATGAAGCAAAGACTGAAGGCTTCTTCCTCTGCATCATCATAATTTGAGAGAATCCCCTGATCTACCCCTCAGGTACCACCCTGGTCCCTCGTCACCTTGTCTCCACCTCACTCACCTTCTAGCACTTCAGCCCTTGCCCAATCAGTTCAACTATTCTAATTATCCATGACTTGCACCCAGGAGAAGGAACATGATCAACTCTGAGAAGGTTGATCATGGGTGTTGGAGTAGTCATTTTTTACTGCCTGAGACTCTGTTTGTTCATTCATGAAGGACCTGTGAGCTACAGGAGTAGGCTCTACCCTGATATCTGTTACAATGATGACATGAGGAGATATAATATAGTCACAGGCTAGGAAGATTCATAATATCAAAAATCCGTGGTTTACACACCTGCAGCTAAGGCAGAAAAAAGCAAAATCTTGCAATGGTATACTCTCAAGGACTTTATTTTTGATGATATTTTCAGCATAAATTGAACCTTTTGGAGAAGACATATTCCTGGCCTCAATCCAATAACTGCATCAGTTTTCTGAGAAAAATCATAAAGATCTTTCAAGTCAATGTTCGTTTCAGAAATCTGGAATAAACAAATGTGGGGTATATGTGTACCACCCTCTTCTTACACACCTTAAATTTTAAGTGTAGTCACGGTGGCTTCCTAATAGGGACAGTTAGATGGTGGGAAGAGTTGTTGGAAGAGATGTAGGACAACTGTGAAATCATGACATTGAATGGCTACACAATATTAGGCATCCTATTGAAAAGTTCAAAGAGTTATTTCAAATTTCCATCGAAATATCTGTACTTAAGAAACTTTTCTGATATATGCATATTATTCCTTTAATCAATTAGTAAATCAGTTAGAATTTATAGTATCTCCTTATTGTTTAAATTCATTGAGATTTCTGGGGTATATCCCAGTAGTAGTCTTCCCAAAGTAGAGTTGCAATTTTAAAGTGTGGAGGAGATGTTTAACAAATGGGCAAATAGAGCTGGTTTCAGATAGTTCTAGCTATGCCAGTGGTTATGTGTGTGACTTTTTCCCAACTCTCAGGCTAGGGGAGTGCATGGCCTAAGGTGTCTACTACTGGCCTTTTTGTCTATGACCTATACACCTGAATTGTAAGCTGGTTCTGGGGTCCAGAAGACCCACCATGAGAATAGAAATACATATGACAACAAGCTCAAAGAAGTCAGATGCAAGCTGAAAGAAACTCTGCTGCCCTAGGCCTGTGCTCTCCCATCTTCCATCTTCCCTGGCTAATCCAAACCAGCAGGGTTCTTGTCAGTCAGTGATCCCTCAAGCCTTGTCTAGGATGAGATTAGATTTTTGAGGATCCTTAATATGGCCCAGATTTTGGTAACAGATGGGCTGGGGGCTCTGGAAGACTTGGGAGTGGATACAGCAGCTACCCATCTTGTGCTGGAGCCTTCCTGCTTTCTGAATTGGAACTAAAATTAGAACACTTATTTTGAATGACTTCTCTCAAGACCAGGGAGAGAGCTATGTCCTAGTTAAGATTTCTCTAGATGGTCTATGCCAGGTGTATTAGTCTGCCAAAGGGGTGCTGATGCAAAGTACCAGAAATCTGTTGGGTTTTATAAAGGGTATTTACTTGCGGTAAAAACTTAGTTACAAAGCCCTAAAGAGTCCAACTCAAGGTTGCTTTCTCACCAAAATCAGTTGCCACGTGCTGAAGAAAGATCTCTGCGAGGGTTCCGCCTTCCAGTCTGGGCTTCTCTCTTTCAGCTGCTGGCTGTCATAGGGCTTGTCTCTCAGGCTTTCCTCCCTCTCCTGGCATAGGGCTCGTTTCTTTCTGGGCTTTCTATATCAGTCTCAGCACTTCCGGTCTCTTCACAAGGGCAGCTGCAAACTCAGATGAATGTCTCATCTCTCCCTGGGGCCCCAGGATCAAAATTGACAGAGCTCTCTCTTCTTGCATGTGTCTACTCGAATGTGTGTCCTTTTATATCAGACCCACCAAGGGGGTGGGGACTCAACCTGAGACATGCCCCACTGATGTGGTAGAATCAAAGAAAGCCTTCAAAGCAATCTTAACAGGTAACTTAATCAAGGGCTCCTCAACTGAATCCGATACAATCAAGGGGTATCATACCCAGAGGAATAGATTAGTTTACAAACATAATCTTTTCTCTTTGGGGGATTCATAAAATATTCTCAAACTGTCACACCAGGTAAAACTGAGACTTCCCAAAGTTGACAGGTATTATCCCCCTGCACTTACCCTCTAGTGCTGGAGTTCTGTTAGGATGCTATGTTTTGGGAGTGCTTGTCATAGAGTTGCCTTACAGGGTGCTTTTCAGGTAGCTGTGGTGAAAACACAAGAACAAAAACTACAGCGATCAGAGGACCTTGGTGACAATCCTGTTCTCACTTTTACCACTAGCTAATGTAACTGCTTGATCTCCTTCACCTGCAAAGTGGAAATGAAGGCAACCCCTCCTCTACTAACCAAACCTCACTGAGGTAGGCTAATGGAGGTAACTTCTGGCATTCTAGTAACTAAACCCTTTACTCCAAATCTCCTGCATAGTGAATAATGTTATAGACAGGATTTATATAGTTCTATCCAGTTTGTTTCTTTTCTCTGTAAAATAGTAAGAGCTTTCATTTACTGAGCACCTGCTGGATGCCAAATGTCCTCACATGTCATTCATTACTAATCATCATAAGGATTTTCCAGGTTGAAGATTATTAGCCCCAGTTTACAAGCTCAGTGGGCCAAGTACCTAGCCTGCTGTTACATGGAGTGAGAATGAGGCTGGAGCCGACTAGAAACATCAGACTCAAATGTCCTTAAGTTTTCCATGTTGGCACATGGACTCCTCTTACCTATGAAGTGGTTCCTCTCTGTATTAGTCTATTTAAAGCAGTTCTCAAAATATATTCTAAGAGTTCTGAAAACCCAAAATACAGCCAGGTGTTCTAGGATGTAGGTAGACCATATATATTTTTTAAAAGCTTCACCTGTGAATCCATCTGGTCCTGGGCTTTTCTTGGTCGGGAGGTTTTGATGACTGATTGAATCTCATTACTTGTGATTGGGCTGTTGAGGTCTTCTATTCCTTCTTTTGTCACTAGGTTGCTTGTGTGTTTCTAGCAATTCATCTGTTTCATCTAAATTGTCCAACTTGTTGACATATAGTTTTTCATAGTATCCTTTTATGATATTCTTTATTTCTAAGGGGTCATGGTGATATGCCCTCTTTCGTTTCTGATTTTATTTATTTGCATCTTCTTTTTTTCCCCTTGTTAGTCTAGCTAAGGGTTTGTCAATTTTATTAATCTTATCAAAGAACCAGCTTTTGGGTTTTGTTAAATCTCTCTATTGTTTTTTTAATTCTCCATTTCATTTATTTATGTTCTAATTGCTGTTTTCTTTCCTTCTGCTTGCTTTGGGATTAGTTTGTGAGATTTGATGACATCCATTAGGTGGCACTACCTGTATTGCAGACCTGGTGCCAAGGAGGCCCCAACTAGATTCTAGAGCCCATGTCTTGTAAATTCAACAAAGATCAAGTGAAGAAATATCACTTTTCCCATTAGATTGTGGTTCTTTCTAAAAAGGTTGTGGTATACCAGTGACTAGTAAAATATTAGGCACAATGGGTGCTTACTGCATCCTTTAAAGTATCTCTGTTTCCCTTATTAAGGGAATGCCCTTTACACTTGCTCTGGCCTGGTAAGAAAGGTTGGATGATGGAACTGAACCCCAAATGGGAAGCATATCCATATTCTATTTAAAAGTAGAAATAATGTGCACGTCCATGTGGACACATTTCTTTATGGTTTTCAATTTTGGTTGCACTTTGAGATCACCCAAGGAGCTTTAAAAAACTTCCAGTGCCTGGGTCCTATATCCAGAGAATCTGATCTAATAAATCTGGGGTGTGATCTGGGCATCAGGACTTTTAAGCTTCCCAGACTATTCTAACAAGCAGTCAAGGCTGAAAACCACTGTCTGACCATTCTGAAGGCAGCTGCTAACTTAGCTGCTCCCCTTTTCTGTCACCCCAGCCCTGATCACTATGAGCCAACCCTTCTCTTGGTGGTGAGTCTGGGGTATTGTATACAGTGGCATAATCTTTCTTTACACATTCAAGTGTGTGGAGGCCCAAGGTGATCTAACACCAACTTTCTAAAAGCTGTTTGCTTCAGTGGGAGAAAGAAGAAATGCAGGCAAAACAGGAGTTGGAAAATACCTGAACACAGGACCATAAGGCATTTTCTTTTTTTTTTTTTTTTTTCCATAAGGCATTTTCATGGTGGTCCCTGAAATGGGCTCCTCCCCCATATAATAGTGGGTTCTATTTACACATATGTAACTTCAAGACACTTAATCCTTCTTCCTCTTCTCTATAGAGCAGTTGAGTTCAGGGTTGTGAAAAAATGTGCAATTCTAAAAGATGCAAAAAGGTTGAAGTGCAGTATGGTACTTTGACACTGATAAGAATGAGTTAGATACACAGATATAGTTTAAGATGAGCAGTTAAAACACATCACAAAAAAGGACAACCTTGGGAAGCGGCTGTGGCTCAATCAGTGGGGCTCCCGTTTGCTATGTGGGAGGCCCCAGGTTCGGTTCCCGGGGCCTTCTGGTGGGGGCAGGCCTGCCCACACGGCGTGGTTGGCTGATCCAGCGAGCACAAGCAGCAGGGGTGGGGAATAAATGAATAAATAAATAAAATCTTTAAAAAAAAAAAAAAAAAAAAAAAAAAAAGGAAAACCTTCTGGAAAGGGATTGGGTTTAATAGTTTTTGTTTTGATTGATGTGGACAGTGTAGAATGAAGCCCAGGCCCATCTTTTTTTTTTTTTTTTCTACAAAAATTTATTCTTAAATGTACAATAGTCTTAAGACAAAAGTTCATTCTAGCTATCTGGTACTTGCCAGATTTCTCAATTCCACTGGTGGCCAGAGGGTCCTTCGCCTACAGCCTTCATTATAACTCCTCTTCTGTTCTTTTTGTTTATGCTTGAAAACCTTATCTCGTCCATTTCCTTGGCCTGCTTCTTGGGCTACTTCAGAGGCCTCTTCTTGCCACCTTCATGGCCAGGCCCATCTTGAATTAGTTTATTCCCTAGGTAGCTAAAAGAAAACAGTTATTTGGTTCTATATTTTTTTCTGGAAAATTAGATTACATCGATTTTCCCTTAGAGGAATCTTGGTCTTGGTCAGCACAATAAGGAAGCAGAAAAAGAGAGTGGGCAATGCATCTCTGTAGGTGATAAACACTCCAGTGCTAACCCTAGGCCTTTGTGACCTCATGTGGGAATGGGAGCTAAAAAGTGCAAAATGGACCAAAGCTTTCAGATTCTGTTGCTGAGATTTTGTTTTCTGGGGACCTTCTGGGACTCACCCCACTGCCCCTGGAATCACTCATGAATGGATTGGGAATCATTTTAAAACTCATTGACATCTATGTCATGCTCCTTTAAATGGGGGGCTTGTCTTGCTAAAGTCTATTTTTGGACAAAAGAAGCAAACCTGACAAGGTTAGATGACTATGGAACCAAATAGGAAGAGGCCACTCCAAACTTTTTATCAAAGTTAAATATTATTATAAACATTTTATTGCCTTAACAATTTCAGGTATAAATCCATTGGTTGGGGAGGGATTCAGAGTGGGACTAAGTTTGATTGTTTGGTCCAATGGTAAGAGAAGATTCTGGGACCCAATTATGTGAGGTGTGTATGGTCTGAGAAATGAGGTTAGTGAAGCCCAGTTTCTGGTAGCACATGAAAAACTCACTCTACCCTTTTTAACCAGCTTGAATTTTGTAGCTATTAAGATGCTTTGACCCTGGAATTCCTCCAGATTATAGACTCATAAATTTATAAGCAAAACGTCAGGTGGTTCCCCTCTGAAAACTCACAAGCCTGGCCACTCAGGCAAACGCTGGACATGTGGAGGAGGTGGGATCTGAGACTTTTGGTAGGACCTTCACCACTCTACAGAGGCATCTTTTGGAAAAACTTAGGTTTGTCATGGGATTTTGTTGATTCTAGATAAGGATTAAGCAACGTGAGTTCAACTGAGGGCCTTTTGATGGCCCCAATGGAGGCAAAGCATGAATGTGTCCTAGCACTTTTCTATTTAGTTTGTTTTAAAATAACTTAATGCCATCTTTGGATTAGCTAGATCCATGATAACCTCATTTCTTATTCTTTCTCCCCCTCACTTATTTATTTATTTTTTTAAATACTCATGACCTGGTTGGATAAGCTAGAAGTGGCCAAAGCCAAAAAACTTTGAGATCTATAGTCTAAAATCAGAGTTCTCATTTTGGTAAAAGTCCTTCCTTCCATATTACCTCATCTACAGAGCTAAAAACTCTCTCTCTCTCTCTCTCTCTCTCTCTTTCTCTACATATGTATAGATAAATTGAATAGATTAGGTGGATAACTATATAGACATAGACTGAGAGAGAGATTTGAGAGTAAGCCATCTCCTCTCTTTACATGGTTGTGAACTTGTGTACCTAAGTCAGGGGTTCTTAACAAGGGGTCCTTGAGCTTGAATTGAAATTCAAAAAAAAAAAAAAAATTATTCTTGTGGGGACGTGTTGATGTGGGTGTGATATATTTATTAAATAATACACAGTATAATGTGGATTTAGTAAGGGGTCTGTAGTTTTTACCTGACTGACAATGGGGTCCATGGAACAAAAAAGGTTAGTGATCTTCGAGATAACTTAGGAGGCTACATTGCTCCAAGTTAGATGTTATATGGGTGGTTTCCTGAGGTGTTTTATTTTTTATTTATAGCTCCTTAATACCTGTAGTTGAGAGAAAGCAATATTTCAGGAAAGGCACTGATTGCTTCTCCTGTAGAATTGTGTTTATTAAATTGCATTTTAATGTGGTCATGGATTTAATTTGAAAAATCTTACCTTTCTAGCCTTGTGCAGCACAATGGCACATTTACAGGCAGAGTGTTGCAGAGAATGTTGATTAGCACATTATCACAGTCTTGTTCTGAGGACCTGGGGAGAATTCTCTCAGGTTGACACCAGGAGTCCTTCGTGCTTCTTCTGCACACCTCTTTTTTGATTTGCATTGTTTTAAGCTCCCAGACACTGAATTATGCAGTGAATCTTGTTTCCTTTTTGCAGTGGCTCCTAGGAAGCTGAGAATCAAATTTATGGTCTCCTGGTCTACTCTTAGTATTATACAGGATCTTCTGGCATACCCTTGTTTACTGAGTTCATTTTTGGCTTTGGTCAACTTTTCCTATTTTAGTTTTGATCTGCCATAATTTGTTCCCTTTTGTATTTTTGTAAGGTGCTTCAAATCCTTATAGGAACAAAGCAGAGTATAAATATATAAACAAGCAATAATTGTGGTAAAAGACAGTAAAAGTAACCAGGAGAGAACATCTAAGTGTGGAATGAGACCACCTCTTTCCTGAATTTCCCATTCCACATGGCAAATGAGTCCTACCATCTACTAGGATATAAGTTCTATTAGGACCAGGTGCTTGTCTTGTTCACCTCTGTGTCCTTACTCTTCCGAATGGTACTTTGCATTTACTGGGTGCTCAATAAATATCTGCTATATGAACAAGGAAGTTTTACCTTCTAAAGAAGACAGTATTTATCATAAAAAAAACTATCTTAAAGTCTTAGTTGATTTTTAAAAAAGCATAATGAGATGCAAACAAAACACTATTCTAGACTTTACCTACAATGATTTTTAACTGGCTTTTATTTTTAAGCTATCCTGCTAGGATTTTAAAAAATCAATAGCTAAGCTAGCAGAATATTTTTTTTTCCCTTATATTAGGTGGAGCTTCTTTCAAGCAGGTGGATGAATTTGTTATTACCTGACAAGAATCATTCCCCAAGCCATAATTTTTCAATTATGGTAATAAAAAGTTAGTGCTCCTATGCATGTATTGAAACAGATTCCATTCGCAGAGACCTCCCTTTCTTTGGCATGTAGCCATGTTATTCAAGTGCTTACTGAAGTCATAACTTCAGCTGCAAAAAATTAATTTTCACTGTCACAAAAATGGCTGAACTGTGGTCAATGTCATTGCAATGAACTGGTTGACTCTGCCTCAAATTCTGTTTTGTATGGAGGAGAGTTAGAAATAAATAATTTTATAGAGTTGACTGAGGTTTTTGACAAATCAATCTAATAGAGATAATTGGCATGCGTTTTCATTCAGATGAGTGACAAATCTATAAATCATGATTTTCCACCATAACATTTGAACATATTTATTTGTAAGGAGAATATTTATTTTATGAAAGACACCAGACAAGCCACTTCATCTTTTTGGACCCTTGCTTCCTCATCTGTAAAGGGAGGGGCTTAGGTTAGCCTGTCAGGAATGTTGCTTCCAAGGCAGATTGGATGAAACGCCCAAGAACAATGAATTTACATAGAATGAAGGGCTTACAGAAGGATTCTGCCTGGCAATGTTTTTTTTTTCACCACCCCTTTACCTGAGGTTGGGGGATCGAACCCCTATTTTCTATAGAAACTAGACCTATGTTATTCTTTGCTTTTGTATCTTTAGTTGTTTAGAAGAACCATCTTATCAGCTGGGCCAATAAGATCAATAATGGAAAACAGTGTTGTGTACCAGTAGATCTTTATTCCTTGATCAATAGTTATTTACTTCTGAGGGGTCATGGCTTGGTTAATATAGCCAAATAATTTTATTGATAGATAACATAACAATGAAAAAGAAGGTTTAAAATAGAAGACGAATGAACATAGCACTTTCTTCAGGCATGAATATATTATTTGAAAACTGTAATAGCTGCTGGAATGTTGAAAGGGCAGACAACAAAAGCATTGAATAATTGTCCTAGGACTATAATCAGACTTCCATTATTGACCTCTGTTAATATTCTACTGTAACTGTCTGTTAAATTGGTTCCTTGGGGCTTGAAATATACAGTGATGTTATGAGTTCCTATCGTAAATTGCCACACAGTAAAGTAGCAAGTCTCTGAAATAGTGTTGGCCCTAGTTTGATCAATACTCAATTCAAAGCAGTGCAATAGGCAACTGTTTCCATAGAAACATTGATGTCACAGAGGTTGAACAGCGTCTGTTACAACAAATCATTTCCTTTGAGCAGTTGTAATTGACTATATGTACAGTTTGCTGTCACTTGAGACCATTTACATCAAGGAAGTAACAGAACCACATTAGTTATTCCAGGAGTAAGAGGGTTAGCTCTTCCTTTTGTGACCTTACAAATACCTAGGAGGATATTGCCATGGCAACCAGCAGTACAACAGGATGAACATTAAGGGGGCTAGCTACCTTAATGCAGTAGCATTCTTTTGGACTCTGAAAGGTAGTTTTAATAAAGTTTACCTAATCGTTATATTAACACAAACCTTTTGCACCCCACAGTAATGACTTTGTTCTTCTCTCACACACATCACTAACAACAGAGACATTTCAATTCCATTTGCACATCATTTCCTGTTCCTCACCTTTGATTTTCCCTTGGAATCTGGACACTAAGGCAGCACACACATATTCGGCAAACTCTGTTTGCCGAATTTAGAGTTTGGCTCTGGAGAAGCACTGAAGTCTGAAGTGCTTCAGACTTGAAAAGTGAGTTAATGAGAGAAAGAAACCTTTGACGAAAAGTTAAATTTTTACTTTGATTAAATAATCCCTAGGTTTTAAGGATGTGAAAGGAAAACAGAAACATAGGCACACTTAGCTTACCTTTATCATGTTCCCTCAGGCCAAAATACCACTGGAATTGCATTCATATTCTAGAATTCTTTACACTATCCCATTACCTTACCCCAATAGCACATTCTGGAATATTCCATCTATTTCTTGTGAAATTAAAATGTTTGTGTGTACTTCAATAGAGTAACAGGCATAAAAATGGTATCAATGGGTTATTAAACTCCATACCAAACCGAAATTCATAGGCTAATGGGATTATTTCTAGAACATAATATCTAAAATAACTAGTTTCCTGAAAATCTGCCAGTGTCGTGTTTGAGCTTTAAATAGCAGGTGAAATTATCAAGAGTGAGAAGATATAATGGCATTAACATTGCGCTCATTGCATTTGCAGTGGTGTCAAGGAGAGTGTGAGTTTACGGGTTGTATCAGATTCAAGCAAGCAAACAAGCATTTGCAGTCACAACGGAGAGGTCAGGCTTTATGTGCAAACAGGCTGGAAAGAACATGCATTGCCCTTCTCAGCCATAACTGCAGTTATGATTAGCAACACTGTATTCTTGGCATCTCTGGGAAAAAATATATAATCATCAATGAAGAGAGAAGGCAAAACCCGTGGTAGGAGGTATTTACTTGGAAAGGATTTTCCAATACAGACCCACAATGATCGGCCTATAGATTTTTGACCAGTCTGCCCTATTCCTCAGGGTGAATCCTCAAAGGTAATAAAATTGAATTGCAATCAGTATTCTTTGATACTAGCTTGCCACCGACTGTTATTCACCTTGAACTAGAGAGCAACTATTTATAAGATTGTTTAGAGACACAAATCCAGTAAATTACTCTGTTTGGCCTTAAAAGAATGTTTGACTTGAAACATAGAAATGGCTATAAATCTTACGGGAATAATTTATAAGACAACATAGTGAGCGGTGCTCCTCTGGTTATTATGGGTAAAGAAAGACAGTGTGAATGAATAAGTGTTCCCTACCTCCCACCCCGTGCCAGAGGTCAATGAACTTTTCCAGGCCCCAACATACAGGAAATTTAGTAATGGCACCTGGATATCCTGAGAGAGAAGGGAAACAGCTGCCCTTTGCACGTATGCCCTTTCCGGGAGCGCTTCTTTTCTCATAGCTGGCCATCTTTCCTCTGACAACATGGCCTGGCCAGTGGAAAAGGAGAATGAGTCAGACATGACTGGGTACCCAATGGGAGCTGTCAATCAACAGTCTGTCAACAAATCAACAATGCTTCACAAAGACGGCCTTATCCTAACGGTCAGCTGGTGTGTGTGTGTGTGCATGCCAGAGAGAGAGAGAGAGAGAGAGTGAGAGAGAGAGAGAGAGAGGAAATCAGAGAATGCCGTGCATTCTAGCTGGCTACTGTAATTCTTAATCATGTGCAAAAACATTTGAGTGAGTCAACATATTATATTAGAGTAACACATTTTAATTTTACTACTAAGTTCAAAAAGTATAATGGATAGAAAAATAATAGAGTGAAATAGAATAAAGAGAAAGGTAAGGAAATCGAGAGAAATGAGTTATAAGTTTGGCTTCTATATTTACAGGTTTAATGTCTCTATTTCATTTGCTTCATGTGTGATGAGAGATACCTTCTCCCATCTCCCTCAGATAAAGCCCTTTTGATACAAATATACAGTGAAGTATTTATGGATACAGATACTTCAGTAGGACCTCTTCACCCAAGTTATAGACTTAAAATTCTATTCAATCAGTTATTTAATGGCCTTGGGAAAAACAAGAAAGCCTCCTAAACCTTTTGCTTGTTCATTTTTTCATTTTGTATCTCAATAGTTACAAAAAGGAATATAATATTCTAAAAAGGGTTTTCTCAGACCACATAAGGCTTGTTTCTTCATGAGTGATTTCATTTTTGATTTCTGAAACTCATAGGAGTATCAAACCTATCTGCATAATGGCCAATACAATTAGCTGTTAGACTTGTCTATAACAGAAGATTACTCTGTTAAAATTTGATTGACTAACCCTAATGAAGTAGTAGCTTCCTCATAGGGTTGTTGTCAACATTAAGTGGAATAGTGCTTTATAGAGTATAACGTTTTTAAGTAAAGTATATGAGTATAAGTAATTATTTCTTCAGTGATTGTAGATCTTTTATTTCAGGGTTATAGCCCAACACTAGTTCTTATTGTTTAATATGGCTGGAAAAGTTATAGGGGGTTGAGTTGAATCTGTTGACTAAATCCTTGAGTACTTTTATTTTTTGGACAATTTTCCTCTTTTTGAAAAATGTAGTTCAGATGAATAAAATCTGGTTAATTAAAGAGCCCCAGTAACTTGCTTCTTTCTGATTAATAGATTGTTATCATTATAATCACCAGGCATGGTAGCATTCTTCTGAGACGGTGGAGAGTTCCTAAACTATGGCTTTTTGGTGGGGGAGGGGGCACTGATGAATAGACCTCTAAGTACTTTCTATATAACATTATTCGACTTAATTTTTCTCAGTTTGGCAACTTCAATATCTGTGGCACCTTGAGACTAGTTTTACCCAAATGTCCTCCGACTTCCTGTTGCTGGGTTCTGCCTTCTCCCTGACAAATCCTGACTGTCCCTGCAAGCTGGTGCTTGCCTGGTCATCCTGTGCCTGACTTGAGATGAATTAGGTTTGGGCTCCAAAGTCCCCAATCACTGGTCCCACTGCCTATTCTCTGCCTCCTTCATCCTTCTACCACCTCTGGCATCATAGCCATGCCCTATTCTTAAAAGCTTTCTCCCTACTTGACTTCACTGACATTTTTCTTGGCTCTTTCTCTTTCTCTCTGACTCCTCTCTTCCACCAATTTTTACATCTTATGTTTCCCAAATCAATCTTTGGCCCTATTCTCACTCTGCATTCTTTCCCAAAACTGTCACATCCATTCCCAGAGTTTCCATCACCAGTCAATAATTCCCAATCCTGTAATTCCATTCTGTTGGTTTCCCTTTTAGTGTCTGAGACATTTGAATACCGTCAACAAAGGAGTTAATCCAAGGTGGAAGGCCACTGTGGCAGATTCCATCAGGACTTTTGGGGTCTCTATTTGTGGTGGAGTGGGTGTGTGTATAGGAAGTGTACTTGAGAGGACTAGCAGAGCCTGCAGCAGTTTAGGAGAAGTCTCCTAATAGTTAGCAAATATTATTTCTACTAGTAGCAGAATACCAGCAGTAGAAATAGAAATAGAAATACCCTTTAAAGGAATAACATTTAAAATTATTTACATGAAATCCTTTAAAGGGTATGAACTCACCACTTTCTATGAATAAATATAAGCATGGAGAGTGTGAGGAGCTGATAACTGGAGCTGATACCTGGAGAGTGCAGAAAGTAGTGCCAAGGAAGGAACCAGGGAGGGTTCCCATATCCCTGACACGGTGACTTCATCCTCCCACATGAATGGGATGTGTCCTCCTGTTCCAGTAGCCCAGGTCCTTGGTTTTTCAACTGCCTCACACGGACAGCTGCCCTTTAAGGATGCCTTCCTGTGGCATCACCAGGTCTCCAGTCACAGGCCATTGTTTCCTGCAGTTCGGCTGCTGCTCATCTCTACTGCCTTCCTTTATCTGGTCCAGGCTTGTCACTCACAGTTGTCTGGTAAAAGTTGACTAATAATTCTCTCTAAGAAGATGATGCTGTCCTGGGTTCTGATGACAGCATGCAGTTCCCCTGACTTTTCCAGTCCCCTGTACACAATTTCCATACCTATCGAGTGGAGACTAGAAAGGGGTCTTCACATCTCCTCTATTCACATCTTTTCCAGCTCAGACTGAGGGTCTGAAGCAATCCCAAATTCTCAGGAGAGAAAGTCTGATTGGCCTACCTTAGGACACTGTCCTCCCTTTTTTGAAAGGAGATGATACAGGGTTTGCCCTAGAGGATGAGGCAGGCAGCTCCCATACAAGGGGGTACCTGGGGTCCAAGCAGATATTTCAAAGGGCCCCTTCTACATTGAAACAAATTAAAAGGATGAACAATAGAATTTCTATGTTCTTCACATGATGTCATTGATGCCCAATGCATTATTGATTGGGTGTGTATCTTAAGCCATTTTATCCAGTAATAATAATGGATAATGTTGTTTAAAATATTCCTAAGGGAGTAGCCCCACACAAGTGTAATGCTAAAACTATCTGTGTGACTTTGGGTAAGATAAACAGTCTGATGTTAATGGATCTTGAGCAAGGACCTGAGTTCAACACCAGTTAACTTCAGTCTATAACCTGTGAGCGGTAGGCTGGGGCCAGTAGTGCATGTCTGTAACCACATAAAAGAGCGAGGGAAATGATTCAAATAGAAGGTAAATTCAGAAATTTGCTTAAGTCACCAGTTAATACAGGCCAATCTAGGGTTTAGGGAAGGATTTTTTTTTTTTTTTAAGGATTTTAAACTACACTTGCTTCTATTCCATAGCAATAAATTTATAATACAGATTTCCATTTGATTACTACTTGTCTGGAATTGGAAGTAGGTTTTTATGGACCAAAGTTTTTAACACCCAGTTTTGTTTTGTGTTTGGGCATTTTTGAAGCATAGCTTGTAATCATGACCATATAATAACATGTCCCATATGAAACTAACTGGAAATGAAGAACAACCTGACAATCTGATTTAGGTATAAAACATTTTTACAGCTTGGCCCTAAGAATGAGATGTTCTTTCCTTCCTCAAGACTTGTAACTGATGTCTCTTTGGAATAGCTAGGTAATCTTACAGGAACAAAATGAACCTTCCCAGACCCTATGTCATCTTTGTGATCCTGCCATAAAAAAGGAAGAAACACAGCAATGGAAATGTGTAATTTCAGCTGAAGCAAGTTTTGGTTTTGGATCCTCGGATAATGAAAAGAAAGGCATTACAAGGGGGAGGAGGACTCTGCTTTTGTCTCAGGTTTCCTGAGCTGGTTTGGACCTAGTGCTGGTATGTCTAATTCTTATGATGGTTTTGGGGTGTCCTCTTGCTTCATGTTTCAATTGCTGGATTGGTGCTGATCTAAATCTGATACTTATGCAAAAGACTGGGAGCTCCTTTGCATGATTGGTGCCAGAATAACCTTTATAGATACATATTGAATAATTACCATGTGATAAGCAGTGTTATGATATTTTGCATGTATTGACTCATTTACTCCTCAAAACAACATTACTTGGTAGGTATTATTTTTATCCTCCTCTCACTGATCAAGAAACCACAGAGAGGTTAAATAAATTGCTTGAGGTCATGCTGGTGTTAGAGGTTGAGGCCAAGATTCAAATCGCAACAATCTCCAGAGCTCAAGTGCTTTACCACCCTGTTCAACTGTCAGGAACCATTTTGGCTCAGAGAAAGTTGATTAACCTAATTGTCCTGTCCCTTGGTCTTTAAATGGCTGTAACAGCACTTCCTGCCTCTACAGCTCAGAGAAGTGTTCTGAGATTAATGTGTCCACGTCAGCCTCTGTGGGTCTCTCCCTTTATGCACCAAACTTCCTTTGAAGTCAATAAAAACCCTATGTGTGTATGGAGTGGTGAAGGGAAGCAGGGGCCTTGGCAGGTGAGGGGATATGTAAATATTGAGGAAACATGTATAAATCACTTTTATTTTCTTGGAAAATGATATATATATATAAACATCAAGTAGCATGGAACTCTTTGTACTGTGTCTTTAAGGGTAATATTCTCCCATATGTGATATTCTCATTTTAAAGTCACAACCCATGGAAAGTATCCTTAGGAAATTTTTTGTTTCTTGTGTTTGCTCCTCAGGTAACACACAAGCTTTTCAAGGGTGGAAACCATGTCTGTCTCATCTTTTTTGAAAGATTTTCTCATCTCCACACCCCTCCCCCCACCCACTCCCCAGCTCCAGCATCTTATTTGGTATTTGGTACATAGTAGGTGTGCAGTAAAACCTTGCAGAAGGAATAGAAGTTGTGAGAATTGGATTTAATGTGGCACTTTCTCAGTTAGCTTCATTCCCAATGAGGGAGGTTGCCAGGAAGGACAAGAATTATTTTTGGAGAAGAGCAGTTTTACAATTCTAATTATAAGAGAAAGAGTATGAAGAATTGAGGCTAGATGTTAGGAAGAGGGTTTTTTTCTGACTAAGAGAATTGTGAAAAATTGGAAACTCTCTTCCAGGTTCAAGGCTGCCATCTTTATTTATAGATTTTGAATATTAGCACATTTGGGATGGATGAAATTCAATTCCACGTGGAAGTATAGTTGGGTTGAGGGCAGGAGATGTGGTTTTCCAGGGCTCAGGTTCCATGGCTGAAGCATGGAATCAGCAAGAAAAACCATTCACTGTGCGTGGAATGCAAAACAAAGCATATTGGCACACTATTAAAATGGATCTGGCAGACATGGTATGCACCACAGGAAATCTTCATTTGGAGAGCTGTTATCCTAGTTAAACTTTCTCAGACATAGGAATATCTCCTTAAGGTTCCCACTGCAGATCTGTTTTTCAAATGCTAACTTATCCAATATGTCTGCGTATTATAAGCATAAGTTGAATTAGGCCAACTCTCTGTAGCCTGTTTATAGTTATATTAACATTTATCAAGTCAAGGGATATAAAATTCTGCTTAGAAGCCAGTAACTACCTTCTCCCAGGAAATGAAACTTAATCCCAGGAGAATTTCATCCTTGGCATTCATCATTCCTGGAGCGAATTAATTTGAGTCCTTGTTTTCTTAATTATCCTAAGAAGGACAAAATATTCATGGCAATTTCAACTCCTAATGACAGAGAATATCAGTGACTTTCATTTTCATTTTCCAATTAATTAATCAGTAATTGATCAATATTTTTGTACCTGTGAAAGACATCATACTACAATCAAATTCAATATTAAAAGAACAATTTAAGGCTAGGATGTGCTTCAGGAACACAAAGATAGGTCAATATTAGAAAACCTATAAATAGAATAAAAGGAAAAGCCATATAAATCTTCTATAGGAAGAAAAGCATTTGATAAATTCAACAATCAATCTTAATAAAATCTCTTAGCTATATAGAATTAAAAAGATACTTCCTTAAAATGATAAAAAGTTCCATAAAGGAATTTGTAACAATAAAAAGAAGAAACAAGACAAGGATGTCTGTTTTTACCATTATTATTCAATATTGTTTGGCAATCCTAGCAAATGCAATCAGACAAGGAAAGGAAATAAGAGGCATAAATACTGGAGATACATAAAAACATTTTTATTTGCAGAGAAGAATTAAGTAAAAGACTATTAGAATCAGCAAGAGAGCCAGAAAAGTGGCTGTTATAAGCATATAAAAATAGCCTCTTTTATTTACCCTGTTGTATGTTTAACTAAATAGTTTTTGGTTCAATTTGATTCAATTATTAATGACAATTTTCATTAATAATAGCAATGAAATAGAAATTTTATAGAAATAAAAAGAAAAGTGCAAGACTTAAAAAAAAAAAAAAAAAAAAAAAAAAACCTAACGGCAAGAAGATTTGAATAAATGGAGATATAATTATAGACATAGACATAAATATCATGGTTTTGGATGTTTAACCATCATTAAAAAATAAAATTACAGAAACCTGAAATTAAATAAATTGCATTAAGAACAAAGGTAATACATGCACAAAGCTCATCTCTTTCTGATTATTTTACTCCATTTTACTATTATCTATGCCCTTGAGGTTATTTATGTCTATTGTATCTGTCTAAGATAATCTAGTCACAGGGAGGAAGGCAACTGTAACCAGGGACTAGCTGCCACCAGCTCTTCCATCTCTGTTTCTTTTCATGCTCTGCTTCTCTCTGCATGTCAATATTATCCTCTCTTTCTACAAAACGGTTTCTTTACATGATTAGGACATGGTAGACAGCAAACCTTAGACTCACATCTTTAATTTCACTGCCAGAGAGGCACAGAGGCACTAAAACTTGCTCTCTAATGTCATGATTAAAAAACGCCAGAAAGGGCTCTGATTGACCTCATTTGGTTCAAGTGCCGTCTCCTGGATTATCCACAAAGGCCCAGATATGGTTGGGAAATGACCCTAGACCAATGTTGATCAAAAGGCGAGTCCACTCCTTTTTGAAACACTTATCAGAGGGAGCATTTCTTAGAGAAGCATTTTGTTCTGGACAGATGAAAGACTGGATGCCCATGACCTTAAGCATCTACCCTAAGTTTTATTCACCTTTTGAAGAGATCCTTCATTTGGTTATGGAAGCTTGTGAACCACAAATCATTGTGTCATGCTTAAGCCAATGTTATTATAAAAATGACCCTGGATATTTTGGTGGACAGAGATACTTTGTCTTCTCTACACTGCTATTGCTCTGCCAATCCTCACTCTATTGTCTATTGAATACATAACTCTAGAAATCATTTTTTATGACATATACTATTCTAACTAATAACTTGGAAACCATGAAGAAAATAAACAGTATCACCATTTTTTTTTTTTTTCTATTTAGTCTTCCAAAATACCTACCACAAACTTGAATTTAGTGAACATTTATTGAGTATGTGTCTTAGGTGACACCAAATGAATAGTCGACCATCTTTTCCCTCCGAGCCCTCTGCTACTGGGGTCCTTGGTGTACTGTAATGTCTGTCTCAGGGCTGAGATCTGCTGTCAGTCCTGATGAGGAGCAGCCTCCTTGCTTTAGGATCTCCGTGAATCTGAGGGCCTGGGTGAATGCTCAAAACTGCTTCCTAGGGTGACTAAAAAGAAAAAAACAAAGCAGCGGGCTTAAAAGAAAACACATTTATGCCATCTTTCTACCTTTGTGCAATAGTGGTTTCATAACCTATCATGTCCAACAGAGGGGTGATTGTTGCTTTCCTCTGTATTTATGTATGGTCTATTTACAATAAAAATCTATATACAAGGAGACTTTCTGAGGTTGTCGCTTAACCCTGCCAAAATGACCACTCAATTCAAGTGATAGCCGGGTGTTTGTAGGACTAAGGTAAGGTCAGTGGTTGGGAATTATGGAAATCTAAGAGCATCTTGAATGATGGTATTTATTTATTTATTTATTTATTTATTTACTTTTTTTTTTTTTACCGGGAGGTCCCGGGAAACGAACCCCGGTCCCTCCATATGGGAGACGGACGCCCAACCAGTTGAGCCACATCCGACCCCCCGATGGTATTTATTTTGCTTCGTCTGGATATGTGGAGTAGACATGGTCTAAAATATCTGCTGACCATTGCAATTTATTCTGCTATGGAATGAGTTAAAGGAGAGAGAGAGAGAGAGAGAGACAGACGGGGGCGGGGGGGGGGACGGGACAGTCAAGGGTAGGAAAATTTGAATTTTATGGACATGGAGAGGGGTCCTCACAATTTTGGCAAGCCTGTGCCAGGCTGATTGGCTTAAGTCATACTTCATGAGCCACTGTTGCAAGGCAGGGTTTGGGCCTCTTCCTCTGACTTTGAAAACAGACTGCTCCAGGCCAGAAATGTCAGTGTATATAGTTAACTGATATGGATCTCACAATAAAAATTTGTTGAAGGTCATTAAACACTCATCTCTCTATGTTTATTACTTTAGTCTTTTATTTGTTGGTAGACATGGATCGTTTGATGTCAATTACCACCACACTTGGCATTTTATGCAGTAAAGGTCCTTATGGTTCTTGATGGGTAAATAAACAAGCTAGTGAAAAGCTACAGTGATAGTGGCTCTTGTATTTCTGCTCACTTAACAGCCTGAAGCGAAAAGCGAAAAGAGGTCTGTGGTTGGATCTTCTGTGGGTGGTGCTTTGGACCTGAATCCAGAGCCCTGACCTGGCCCATTCTGCATCCCACATGTTTTCCTCCTCAAAGGCTACAATGACCTTGGCAACTCGAGGTGAATTGGGGCTGGCCATTTCTTTTCTTATTTTTGTTTTTTAAACTCATCACAAAGTACTTGCTTATATGGAATACTGTTTTCTTTAGCTTATTATGAAGAGAGAAATGTATCCTCTTGCTCAGAGTAACAGTGGTTTTTTTATTTTTTTACAGTTGAGGCAGGGCATTTATTTTTTTGGAGGCCTCTTTAATTCAGTGGGAGCCTCCTTGTGTCAAGCCCATGAGAGGATGTTTTTTCTCAGCTATTCCTTAACTGTACACATGAACAGATATTTTTTCGTCTTCCCACAATAGCCAGTAAGCATAAAATAATGTACCGTTTTAGGCTTACTTTTTTGGAGAGTGCTTTGTGCTTAATGTCCTGCCTACATGATCCGATACCCCCATAACAACCCTACAGGGGAAGCACTAATGTACAGATGAGGAAAGCGAGACAATCCCCTGCTCACTGTCACATGTCTAACAAGAAGTGGAACTGGGATTCCAAACAAAGTTTATCATACTTGCCAGATACGCCCTTGACCACTTGGCCAAACAGTTCAAGCTTTATTACTCATGTGCCTGATACATCCTCAACTGCTCTAAAAAAAAAAAAAAAAAAAAAAAAACCCACTAAAATTTTATAATCATCAGATTACTAATTTTCTAAATTATGATAAAATGTGCTCAACTCTAAAATGATATCTACCACAATTTATTCCTGTTTTAATATTTTATGCAACTCTGCAGCATCTTGCTCCATTCAGGGTCATGACTGTGAAATATCAATTAACCTTGTCCTGTGGATATAAAAGAATGCTGAGTAATAGAAATCTTTGTTTTTAAAATTCCAGAGAAACCCTAGCAAACATTGTATATGTCAAAGAAACCTTTTTCTAAAAATTTAATACTTTGAAGTTGAAGAAGGAAAGGGTGGTTTGTCCCTAATTCCAGATGAATAACTATAAGAGAAAATGTAATGAGCGATGTAATGTTGAGGAATAGGTAGCCTGCTCACATTAAAACAATCATTCATTTCCCCCATTTTTGGGGGGAAGGTCATTTTACAGTGATATTTGTTCTATAGACATGTGGTAATGTGATGGCCATAGCATGGTATGGTGAATCATTAGTATTTGTTTTCAAAAGGAAAATAGGCCAGGAACCAATCTTATTGATTCATTCATTAGATTTATTAAATACCCACAAGCTAAAAGCTAACAATAATATACACCCTCAAATATATAGATCATCCTGAAATTACACATAATAATCAAAACATAAACTTTCTGTTAAAAGAAAATAATGTTTCTCACTAAAGAAATCCTTTATCCCAGCCTGTGATAAAATCCAGGAATTTTAGGTGTCTACACAGAAACACTCAAATATATGTTTTGTGACTTCCTCTTTAAAATTAAGTCCAGCTTCAGGAAAGCAAAACTGTGAGCAAAACCATGCCTATGCCTTTGTCCTCAACCCAGAACATCTCCTCTTAAAGTCAGCTGTAGCTCTTTCTTCTGTCACTGCATTCTTATTACCCTTCTCTTTAGCACTCACATTACTTAGAGTAGATTGAATTCAAAGAGTTTATAAGGTGCTGACTAACATTATCGCCTTTTATTTACAGGCAGATTTGGCATATTTATTGGAACTGGCCATTTCATGAAAAATATTTCTCCTCTAACATTAAGTATAAAATGTTATTAGTCAACAGGCAATGAATTAATCATCATATTTAAATTCCTTTTGTGCATTTAAGCATATTAACATACCTAATGCATTTCTGTTTGAAGTGTGTAAATCTTTAAGTGCAATATTCCATTATCCAATATAATTCTCTTAACTTTTTTATGTACATAAAAATCTCACATTTATAGTAAATGATTTTTCTCTTTCCGAAAATAGGGAATGAAGACTGTATATAGCATGTGCTATACACTTATCTCCAAAATAGTCCATGCTTGACTGAAGCCAAAGCTTTTATTAAAAATGCCATATAGGTGATATTTTAAAAGAGAAATGGTCATCTTTAGTCTTTCCAATACTCAACCAAAGAAATTTCGGTTGAGAATACAGTCATCTGATATTCGACAAGGCCACCAAGCCCACTCAGTTGGGAGAGAATGGCCTCTACAACAAGTGGTGCATGGAGAACTGGATATCCATATCCAAAAGAATGAGAGAAGAACACCATCTCACACCTTATACAAAAATCAACTCAAGATGGGTCAAAGATCTAAATATAAGAGCCAAGACCATAAAGACCTTGGAAGATAATGTAGGGAAGCATCTACAGGACCTTATAATAGGAAATGGTTTCATGAACTTCACACCCAAAGCATGAGCAGCAAAAGAAAAAATACATAAATGGGATCTCCTCAAAATTTAAAAGTTTTGCACCTCAAAGGATGTTATCAAGAAAATAAAAAGGGAGCCTACCCAATGGGAGAAAATATTTGGCAACCATATATCTGATAGAAGCCTAATATCCTGCATATATAAAGAAATCCTACAACTCGAAAATAAAAAAAACTAACAACCCATTTAAAAAATGGGCAAGTGACCTGAAAAGACACTTCTCCAAGGAAGAAATACAAATGGCTAAAAAGCACATGAAAAAATGCTCACCATCTCTAGCTATTAGAGAAATGCAAATCAAAACTACATTGAGATACCATCTTACACCCATTAGAATGGCAGCTATTAAAAAAAAAACAGCAGAGACTTCTGGGAAGATGGCGGACTAGTAAGACACGGGAATCTCTTCTCCAGAAAAATAGCTAGAGGACAAGCGGAAACAGCCCAGAAAAAGATCGTCTGGGTTTAGGACAGCAGGTGAAGGCTGCACACCACCCAGAGGAGAGAGGGACAGAAGAGGGAAATCGTGACAACAGAACCGTGAGTTGCAAGTAGCAGCTTCTGCTGCTGCCGGCACCCTCCCCCACACTCTTCAGAATACTCGGGCCTCTGGGCTTGCGACCACAGACAAAGGGGGCTTCAGGGATCTGCCACTCCCGGGAAGGGGAGAGAGAGGGACACAGCCTTAGGCTGACTCAGATTCTGACCTGAAATTTGGGCTGTGGACCCTTCCACACAGCGGTTTGCCCTGGGAGCCTAGAAAGGACTGGAGAAATCCGACCCTCGCAACCTCCCTCTCTTCTAGCCTGGACTAATTGTTGAGGACACCACGGGAGAGGGGAGAGAGAGCCTGGGGCTGACCCTGCTTTGGACTCCCAGGATTGGTCTGCCCTGTCCCGAGAGCCCTTCCAGGCTGGGTGGGGCTGCGCCATTGTTTGCCTTGGAGTCTGCAAGGGGCTAAAGATATACAAACCTCCCAATCTCATCCTCTACTAACATGGACTGATTGTTGAGGATTCAGAAGGGAGTGGAAATATTTCCTAGCTGGGAAAGGGGGGGTGCTATGAGAGAAGTCAGGAGAACTGTCTCAGAAAGTTTGAATCACAGGGCTCTTAGGCCCCAGACAGGAAGCTCTATCACATTGATCTGGCCTGTGTCACAACAAATACGCTTCGACCAGGCATTGAATTGAGAGCTGCCAACAAGCGCCATCTCCTGGCAGACCAAGGAAGTGCGCATAAGAAAATTAATAAGTAAGAGAGTCTTTTCCTGGCCTCTATAGCCTCCCTACCCAAGGCCCTAGGAAAGGACTCTACAACCAATTACTGAGTCCAGTGCCCAGTTTTGAGCAACCAGCAGAACAATCCTAACAATCAAGGTTGAGCCAAAAATCAAAGAGCGGTGGTAACTCACAGCCTCCTTCCACTAAAACCCCCCAAAAGACAAAGAGATAAAGCATCTAAGTAAAATACAAACTAACCAGATGCCTAAGCACCAGCAAAAGATACTAAGAAAATAGAAGACATGGCCCAAGAAAAGGAATACAGCAAAGTCCCAGAAGAGATGCAGAATTTGAGAGAACTAATCAGTGAGATGAGCACACATTTTCAAAATCAAATTAATGAGATGAAAGAGAATATAGTTAAAGAGATCAATGACATCAAGAAGTCATTGAGCGAATGCAAAGAAGAATTTGAAACACTGAACAGAAAAGTAACGGAGTTCATGGGAATGAAAGACACAATAGTTTAACAATATTTTAGGTAATCTAAGCACCTCTTATAATATATGTATATATATATATATATATATATAACATTTTTGTAAGCAAATACACATATATGCATATATATTTATATATCATTTTGCAAATGTTAGTATGTATTGGGAGAATTTTGATTTTTACCCATAAAAAAAAAAAAAAGACACAATAGGTGAAGTCAAAAATACATTTGAAGCATGCAACAGCAGACTCGAAATGATAGAAGAAAGAATAAGTGGTACTGAAGACAGAGCAGCTAAAATTGAAGAGAGAAAAGAAGAGAGAGAAAAGAATGGAAAAAAATGAGCAGGAGCTCAGAGAGTTGAATGACAACACAAAACGCAAGAACATATGTGTCATGGGAGTTCCAGAAGGAGAAGAGAAAGGAAAAGGGGCAGAAAGAGTATTTGAGGAAATAATAACTGAAAATTTCCCAACTCTCACGAAAGAAATGAACTTACATGTCCAAGAAGAACACTGTACCCCAATAAAAATAAATCCAAATAGACCTACGCCAAGACACATATTATTCAGAATGTCAAATGTAAAAGATAAAGAGAAAATTCTCAGAGCAGCAAGAGAGAAGCGAACGATCACGTACAAAGGACGTCCAGTAAGACTTAGTGCAGATTACTCTTCAGAAACCATGGAGGCAAGAAGACAGTGGTATGATACAATTAGGAAACTGAAAGAGAAAAACTGCCAGCGAGAATTCTTTATCCAGCAAAACTGTCCTTCAGATATGAAGGTGAATATAAGTATTCACAAACAAACAGAAACTAAGAGAGTTTGCAAAAAAGAATCCACCTTTGCAGGAACTATTAAAGGAAGCCTTAGAACCTGAAAGAAAAAGACAGGAGAGAGAGGCTTGGAGGAGAGTATAGAAGAAAGAAAAGCAGAAAGGATAACCAAAAGAGTAAAAAGAAAGACAAAAATAAGATGACATATGAAAACCAAAGAATACAATGGAGGAAATAAATAGTGCATTTTCAGTAATATCATTGAATGTGAATGGATTAAATTCCCCAATCAAAAGATACAGGCTGACAGAATGGATAAAAAAACAAGAGCCATCCATATGCTGCTTACAAGAAACTCACCTCAGACACAAGGATACAAGCCGGCTGAAAGTAAAAGGTTGGAAAAAGATACTCCATGCGAATAGTAAACAGAAAAGAGCAGGGGTAGCTATACTAATACCAGACAAAACAGACTTCAAATGCAAAAAAGTGATAAGAGATGCGGAAGGCCATTATATATTAATAAAAGGGATGATCCTCCAGGAAGATATAACAGTCATAAATATCTACACATCTAACCAGGGTGCCCCAAAATATATGAGACAAACTCGGGCAAAACTGAAGGGAGAAAAAGACATTTCTACAATAATCGTTGGAGACTTCAACACCCCTCTCACATCATTAGATAGAACAACTAGACAGAAGATCAGCAAGGAAACAGAGAACTTGAACAATATGATAAACAAGTTAGACCTAACAGACATATACAGAACACTGCATCCAAACTCAGCGGGTTATACATTCTTCTCAAGTGCCCATGAATCTTTCTCCAGGATAGACCACATGTTAGGTCACAATACAGCTCTCAATAAATATAAAAAGATTGAAATTATACAAAACACCTTCTCAGATCATAGTGGAATGAAACTAGAAATCAATAACAGACAGGAAAAAAGGAAATTTGCAAATGTGTGGAGACTGAACAACACACTCCTAAATATTCAGTGGGTCAAAGAAGAAATTGCAAGTGAAATCAGTAAATGTATTGAGACAAATGAAAATGAGAACACAACATATCAAAACTTATGGGATACAGCAAAGGCAGTCTTGAGAGGGAAGTTTATAGCCTTAAATGCCTATATTAAGAAACAAGAAAGAGCTAAACTCAAAGATTTAACTGAACAACTTGAGAAACTAGAAAAAGAACAGCAAACCAATCCCAAAGCAAAAAGAAGGAAAGAAATTATAAAGATTAGAGCGGAAATAAATGAAAATGAGAACAGAAAAGCAATAGAGAAAATCAACAAAACCAAAAACTGGTTCTTTGAGAAAATCAATAAAATTGACAAACCCCTCGCTAGGCTAACAAAGAAAAAAAGAGAGAAGATGCAAATAAATACAATCAGAAATGAAAGGGGGGAAATTACAAATGACCTCACAGAAATAAAAACAATCATCAGAGGATATTATTAAAAACTATATGCCAACAAACTAGACAACCTGGATGAAATGGACAAATTTCTAGAAACTCATAGCCAACCTACACTGACACAACAAGAAATACAAGAACTTAACAAACCAATCACAATTAAGGAGATTGAATCTGTCATCAAAAATCTCCCAGCAAAGAAAAGTCCAGGACCAGATGGCTTCACAGGTGAGTTCTACCAAGCATTTCTAAAAGAATTAACACCAATCCTGTTTAAACTCTTCCAAAAAATTGAAGAGGAGGGAAAATTACCCAACACATTTTATGAAGCCAACATCACCCTAATACCAAAGCCAGATAAAGATTCCACAAGTAAAGAAAATTACAGACCAATCTCTCTCATGAACATAGATGCAAAAATTCTCAACAAAATACTTGCAAATCGAATCCAACAGCATATCTAAAGACTTACACATCACGACCAAGTGGGATTTATTCCTGGCATGCAAGGCTGGTTCAACATAAGAAAATCAATCAATGTAATACACCACATTAACAAATTGAAGGAAAAAAACCACATGATCATCTCAATAGATGCAGAAAAGGCATTCGACAAAATCCAACATCCTTTTTTGATAAAAATACTTCAAAAGATAGGAATAAAAGGAAAACTCCTCAATATGATAAAAGGCATATATGAAAAACCCACAGCCAACATCATACTCAATGGGGAAAGGTTGAAAGCTTTCCCCCTAAGATCAGGAACAAGACAAGGATGCCCACTGTCACCATTGTTATTCAACATTGTACTAGAAGTTCTAGCAAGGGCAATTAGACAAGACAAAAAAATTAAAGGCGTCCAAATAAGAAAAGAGGAAGTAAAACTCTCACTGTTTGCGGATGACATGATCCTGTATTTAGAAAATCCTGAAGTATCCACAACAAAGCTACTTGAACTAATAAATGAGTTCAGCAAAGTGGCAGGATGTAAGATCAACACGCAAAAATCAGTAATGTTTTTGTACACTAGTACTGAACAATCTGAGGAGGAAATCAGGAGGAAAATTCCATTTTCAATAGCAACAAAAAGACTCAAATACCTAGGAGTTAATTTAACCAAGGAAGTACAGGACCTATATGCAGAAAACTACAAAACAATGCTAAAAGAAATTTAAAAAGACCTAAACAAATGGAAAGACATTCCGTGTTCATGATCGTGAAGATGTCAATCTTGCCCAAACTGATTTATAGATTCAATGCAATACCAATCAAAATCCCAACAGCTTACTTTACAGAATTAGAGAAGGCAATTACCAAATTCATCTGGAAGGGTAAGTGCACCCGAATAGCCAAAAGCATTCTAAAAAGGAAGAGCAATGTGGGAGGAATTTCGCTGCCTGACCTTGAAACATATTACAAAGCTACAGTGGTCAAAACAGCATGGTACTGGCATAAAGATAGACATATCGATCAGTGGAATAAAATTGAGAATCCAGAAATAAACCCTCACCTATACAGTCAACTGGTTTTTGACAAACCTACCAAGCCCACTCTGATGGGAAAAAACAGTCTCTTCAACAAATGGTGTTGGGAGAACTGGATAGCTATAACCAAAAGAATGAAAGGGGACCCCTATCTCACCCCCTATACAAGAATCAACTCAAAATGGATCAAAGATCTAAATATAAAAGCCAGGACCATAAAACTACTAGAAGAAAATGTAGGGAAACATCTTCAAGACCTTGTAGTAGGTGGTGGTTTCTTGGACTTCACACCCAAAGCACGTGCAAGAAAAGAAAATTTAGATAAATGGGACCTCCTCAAAATTAAACACTTTTGCACCTCACAGGACTTTGTCAGAAGGGTGAAAAGGCAGCCAACTCAATGGGAAAAAATATTTGGAAATCACATATCTGATAAGGGTTTAATATCCAGGATATATAAAGAGATGTTACAACTCAACAATAAAAAGACAAATGACCCAATTAAAAAATGGGCCAAAGACTTGAATAGACATTTCTCTGAAGAAGAAATACAAATGGCAAAAAAACACATGAAGAAATGCTCAACATCACTCATGATTAGGGAAATGCAAATCAAAAGTACAATGAGATATCATTTCACACCTATCAGAATGGCCACTATGAAAAAGACAGAGAACTACAAGTGTTGGAGAGGATGTGGAGAGATAGGAACACTTCTTCACTGTTGGTGGGAATGCAGGATGGTACAACCACTATGGAGGACTGTTTGGCAGTTCCTAAAGAAGTTGAATATAGACTTGCCACATGACCCTGCAATACCACTACTGGGCATATACCCAGAAGAACTGAGAGTAGTGACACGAACAGACATCTGCACACCGATGTTCATAGCCACATTATTCACCCTTGCCAAAAGCTGGAAACAACCCAGGTGTCCATCAACAGATGAATGGATAAACAAAGTGTGGTCTATTCACACGATGGAATATTATGCAGCTGTAAGAAGAAATGAAGTCATAAAGCATATGGCAACATGGATGAACCTGGAGGACATTATGTTGAGTGAAGCAAGCCAGACACAAAAGGACAAATACTGTATGAATGCATTATTATGAACCAAATATATTGTGTAATATATTGTTTGATTTAAAAAAATTTTACATGTATCCATTACATTTAATTGAGAAATGTAAAAACAAAAAACAAAAAACAAAAAACAAAACAGCAGACTATTAAGTGTTGGAGAGGATGTGAAGGAATGGGAACCCTCATCCACTGCTGGTGGGATTGTGGAATGGTCCAGCCACTGTGGAGGACAATTTGGCAGTTCCTCAAAAAACTATAGATTTTCCATATGAGCCAGTGATTCCACTACTGGGTATATACCCAGAAGAACTGAAAGCAAAGACATGAACAGATATATTCACACCACTGTTCATAACAGCATTGTTCACTATTGCCAAAAGTTGGAATCAACCCAGGTGCCCATCAACAGATGAATGGATAAACAAACTGTGGTACATTCATACAATGGAATATTACTCAACTGTAAGAAGGAATAAAGTGCTAACACACGGGATAATGTGGATGAATCTGAAAGACCTTATGTTGAGTGAAGCAAGCAAGGCATTGAAGGATGAACAGTACATGACCTCACTGATATGAATTAAGGAAATTGAGCAGTCCCTGAGAACTATTGTCTGAAAGATAGGTGTACAAGAAAGAGAAAGAAAAGAGAAAGTTGTGAGCCATCACCCATATGGGCGTAAAGTGATACAGTGTAGTTGTGTATTGAAGAGACAGGACAGGAGGGTAGTGATATATTGGGTTGGGTGGTGCAGGGTTGACAGGTGGGTATATTGGGAAGGGTGGGTTAGAATACCCAGGATACTAAGGGGAGAGCAGAAATAGACAGGTGAGCATCTCTTAAGAGCAAGGGCGGTTCCTAATAGTGGTGGACAAACCAGTGTGTCATGACCTCTTGTTGCATGTAACTATGAATCTTGTCATCCAATGAGTCAAGCCAGGGGGTCATCATGGGCCCCGGGGGGATGGGGAGGGAGAAACAGAATAGATCAAACAGGGGGTATTTAGTGGTCAGTGGAAATGTTTTTCATTACCTTACAGTGATGGACACAGGACATGGTAAATATCATCAAAATTTATAAAAGTGTACGATCTAAAATGTAAACCATACTGTAAACCATTGACAATGTTTAGTAGCTATGTTTCACTATCTGTATATCAGTTATAACAATGCTACCATCTACATACAAAAAGGTTTTAATATGGGGTGAAGAAAGGGGGAGGAGTTTGGGTATATAGAGTGTCTTGTATTTGGTGTGAGACTTTGCTGTGACCTAAAACTTCTTTGAAAATTAAATGAAAAAATAGTGAGACACTGAGGACTGAGAGGGGGAAGGTGCCATGGTACAGACTGGACAACAGATATTGCAGTGATAAAAGGCAAAATGTCAAAAAAAATTTTTTTTAATTAAAAAAATTTTTTCTCAATTTTTGAATAACCCAATCCTTTAATTTAATTTTTTTTTTTTTTTTTTTTTTTTACCGGGAGGTCCAGGGGATTGAACCCGGGTCCCTCCATATGGGAGACGGACGCCCAACCAGTTGAGCCACATCCGACCCCTAATTTAATTTTATTTTTAGTTTTTTTTTTTTTAAGTTTTCATGTATTTTATCTCTTACATTTAAACATCATTATTATTTCATTTTCTTATTGATTGTATTTGGCTATTATATTGGCTTCATCTTTAAAGAAGCTTTGGATCACAGAAGGGTTACAACTGGGGTGGGAGAGGATCATTGGTGGGGGGGTGTCAGGAATGGGGGGTGCATGGGAGGAAGTTCATTTGAACATACATAAAAAGTATATAAAATTGTTCAAATGCTCACGGGGCATGGTCACATTGGGTCGAGAACCACTCGATAAATGAGAGAATACTGAATTCCCATCCTGGAGAGCTCTGCCATATTCTCCAAGGGAGTAGCAGCAGTCTCCCAAGTGCAGGGACAGTGTCTGGCAAAGGAGGATGATCTACTGATGGGCTCTTGTTATTGATGACTAGCCTTATGAGTCTTTGCTCTTGAAATTGAAACTTAGCCTATTGTTATAGGGTGCCTAAGGGTTGCCTCCTGAGAGCCTCCTTGTTGCTCAAATGTGGCCTCTCTCTAAGCCAAACTCAGCATATGAGTGCATTACCTTCCTCCCAGTTTGGGACATGACTCCCAGGGATAAGCCTCCCTGGCAATGAGGGATTACTAACAAGTACCAATGGGCAATATACAAGTGGAAAAAGACCTCGAATAAAAGGGGGAAAAGGTAAAGACAAATGAGTTCATATGTCTAAGAGACTTCAAAGTGAGTCGGGAGGTCATCCCAGAAATAACGCTTATGCACATCTCAATAGGACCTCATAGGCTTCCAATGTGGATACACCCCAAACAGAGGGGCTCCTGAGGGCTCTGGAGACACTCAGGTCCTATATCAGGGCAGATAGTCCCAGAGTTTTGCGCCTTATCAGTGGGTCCTACTTTGGAATCCTTGCTCCTGAGAGTGACAGAGTTGGACCCAAATATGTCTTCCCTGCACATGGTCCATCTGTCCCTTCTATTCAAACCTATATGTATTTCTGGAGTTTGTAGGTATACTTCCAGAGACAGAGTTTTTGGGCTGTCCATGTGCCAGCTGGGTCTGGAATCTCCTACTCTATGGCTCAATGGACTCACCCTGGATACCTGGTGGGGAGATGATGATGGACAACGGCCATCCCAGGGAATCCCAGGGAATGGAGAGAGTCTGCAGCTGCAGGATAATCCCATCCATCTTATCCATGAGATATAAGCCCCCTCTCACTTGGAGGTGGAGTGGACATCACCATCTCAGACTCCTCAGGATTGGGGGAAGAGCTATGGACTAGAGTGGACTTACTGGTATTCTGTTATAGACATATTGTGATTCGTGCAATGGAAGTAATTACAACATTAATGTGGAGCCAGTGGCCACCGGATGCTTTAGGGGCAGGGAGAGGGAAAAGCAGTTGTAATACAGGGGCTTTTTTGGGACTTGGGAGTTATCCTGAGTGACATTGCAATGACAGATATAGGCCATTTTATATCATCATATAACATGCAGAACTGTGTGGGAGAGAGTGTGGTCTACAATGTGAACTATGATCCATGCTTAGTGGCAAAGCCCCAAGATGTATTCAATTCCCAATACCGGTACCTCAAAAAAAAAAAAAGTGACAGATTTCAAGTTAGGACATAGATACAAATCTTTTAATGTGGCCCTTGACTTCTTTTTTATTTTTTGAGGGACCGGGGCCGGTGATTGAACCCAGGACCTCATATGTGGAAAGCCGGCACTCAAACACTAAGCCACATTGGCTCCCCTGAGTTGGCTTTTTCGTTTGTTTGTTGTTTTATGTTTTTAAGGAGGCACCAGGAACCGAACCCGGGACCTCCCATATGGAAAGCAGATGCTTAACTGTTTGAGCCATATCCACTCCTGTGTCACTCATTTTTATCATTCCTTGGACAAGTCACCTTTTATATCTAAATTTCTTCATTTATAAAATAATACTATAATTGTGTTATGGTTACAAGGAATACCATTCAGTATCTTAACCAGTAAATGGCTCATATCAAATTCCAATTAAAATGTATGTTTTTGTAGCATAAAATATCTCCAGCAGTGACCAGTTTCTACTTAAAGTTCCTGGGGAATACCACTTTTCTTTACTCTCCTTCTAGGAAACTGGACCTAGATTCAGAAGATTCGGGGTCCGCTTCTGACTTACCGCTTAAGGGTTGTGTGACCTTGGCAAGTCACTCAATTTGTTTATGTTGAATTTCCTACTCTAGAGGAGATTATATAATATGAGCCAAACACCATGCTCCACCAATTGCAAACATGTTTTATACATTGTAAAGGAATATTTAAATGGGAGATGTTAATCCAGTTTACCTAATTATGTCATCCTCTAGGAATACTTGGGGTAAACTGCCTTCAATTCTTTAACAACTAGGGGTCAAGTTCTTTGCCTTTTTTCTTTTTGTTATGAACATTACATTTAGACAATTACTCATTGAAACATTTTAAGAAAAATAAAGTCAGCTTCCAGGTGAATGCCTCCTTTATTTAACTCAACAAAATTTAAGTGCAACCAAATAATTTGGAAGGTCCCTCAGAGTTGTTGCAATGGCTTTTGACCTGTACTGTACCTAAAAGAACTAACGTTGGTCTGTAATTGTCAATGAGAACAGGAGGATCTAGTATAACCAAAGCTTTCTAAGTCCAGAATGTTCATTTTTGATTAGTGAGACTCAACCAGCAAGGAGTAAGGAATTGAAGAATCTCTAGGCGGTGGTTAAAAGTATGGGTTTTTAGAGTCAGCTAGAGCTGAATTTAAACCTCTGCTTTGTAAAGTATTAATCACATGTCCCTGGATAAGTTATTTCAAGGCTCTAAGTCTCAGGTTCCTCACTTATAAAATGGCCCAGAATATAGAGTGTCAGGGGGATTATTTGACGTAATGTTAGCTAAGTGCCACACCGTGTACACTGTGTACACAGTAGCTATTTTTATAGTCATCATTCTAAAGGGCCCACACATGTAGGGGGGCTATTTTGGTACTTTGCAAAGTGAGGTCAAGATACACTGCATGGCAGCTCTCACCAGAGGGACGTCACAAGCCCCGCAGTTCTTGAGGGACAGGCACGTGGAACAGAGACTAATATTCCCTAAGTCAGGTCTAAGCAGTAGGCATTGGGAAGACATGTGGCCCCCTGCTTGTAGCGAATTCCACTTATCACAATTATCTTTGGAACCCTGAGCTGCCCCTGTTACTGAAGCATTAAAGAGATTTTTAACAGTCCAGGAAGGCACTGCTTTTCATTGAGATGTTCTACTGGAAATTGAATTTTAGAGTAGATTGTCATAAACATAAAGATTAAGCAATTATAAACATTAGCTGAAATAATCTTTGAGTTCTAAGCCCTAAAAAATGGGCACAATGGATTATCCACATTTTATACATGTGACCTCAGTGTTTTATAAATTTATTCATGCACACAGGATACAAGTATTAAATATGTTATTATTAAACATCAAAGAAGCCCTTTGTACTAAGTAGTATTAACCTCCTTTTAGAGATGAGAAAACTGAGCTTCAGGGTTTATCCAAGGTCAAATACCTAAAAAGTAAGGAGCCAGAGTTTGAACCCAACCATGTTTAAATAAAATTAAAAAATTCTCATTCATTTTACCATATAGTGCCTACAGCTGAAGAACTCACCAAAGTTCAGCTAATGGGCACATGTGGGAAGGATTTCACTTTCCTTTGCTTCAGAGCTCTTGGGGTTGAATATATAGGCTGTCAATGTGGCAATGAGCCTCAGTAAAGAGTTCCACATTATATGTCAAAGTAACATTCCAAGAAAATGCACCTCACAGCCAAAAGACATAAAGGGCAATTCTTTCCTTAAGAGTGAATGAAGTAGAAGGTTGAGATTCATTCCCAGAATCCAACCACCCACTATTTATAATCTGTTAGCACTGTCCTATAACACATTAAATAACACTTAAAAAGGCACTTCACAAATAATAAAGAAGCAATAAAATTATTCTTAGCTTAAAAATGTTGACTCTGGGCTTGATGGATGAATTTTGCATGAAAGTTAATGACCATGTGAGTTTATCTTTATAGATGAAGTGAATTCAGTAGAAAGAGAATATATAAAGACTCTTCTACTTCCACACCCACCTCCATCAACTCCACATCTTTATCAAAGAGGTGAGACTCACAGGAGCCTTTTTCTTCTTTATATTTTCTTAAGACCATAAGAAGGGAATAAAGCATCTACTCCTTCCATGTATGTACTTAACATAGAGAAACACACAATAACAACATCATTGATTTCTACAACCAAAGTTACTGCATGACATCCTGTTCACACAGCTTCAAAATTTCATTACTTAAAGCAACATATGTCCTGTAAAAATTAACTATTTAAGTGTGAAATATATGATGTGAACTCTCCTTGTTTCTTCTTATATTTGCTGAAAGTACTATCTCTTTCTCCCCTTTTTCTACTGCTTTCAATGTCCCTGCTCAACTCTGCTGCAGCAAATATTAATATAACAATAATAATTAGTAATAGTAAATAGCTAACATTTGTTGAACATATTGCAATCTTCCAACAACTAAGCACTTTACATGTATTGCCTTCTTTGCTTTCCACAAACTCTAGTTGTAAATATTATTGCCATCCTATTTTACCAACAAAGGTTTGGAAATTATCCAGTTATTAAGTATCCAGTAAATTCTGATTCCTGGGAAGAGGAAGTAAGCATGCACCACCCTGTCTCTCCTGCTGAGTACAGCTATAAAACCTGGATAGAGTGCATGGAGAAGCTATTTGAAGAGTCTGAAAAGTAAATAGTAGCAGGTGGAGTGGGAAAGAAGACCAGAATTTGAGTACCACTGAACTGGCCATTTTCCCCCTCCAGTATCCCTCAGCCTGAACTTAATGCAGCCCAGAAGTGGACTCCATGGCACAGACTGAGGGAGTTTCAGGAGGAGTCCTCTAGTTCTGGGCTGGGAGCAGGAAAGGGAACTCCTAATACTCAGAGAAAGTAGGTAAATTCCCTATTTTTCTTTTTTAAAAAGCATTTCTCTGTTTTCTTATACCCCAATCCTCAAGAAATCCTGTGGTGGCAGGGGCAGAATGGGTAATGAGAGCACAATTTTGAGAGAGTAGGACATTCCTCTCTGGTCCAAGGAGCTGTGGTCCTAAGAGTATTTGCCTAAGAGAAGGGCAAACCCTTGTCACTGTGATACAGCTTGCAGTTACCAAAGCCACAACTTTCTGGATGGAAGACTGAAAGCCCTGAGAAGTACTTTTCTAGGAGTTCCTAGTACAAGAAAGTCCTGGGAAGATCATGGCAAGGAAGGAATTTGGGAGAGTAAGCCGATAAAGTTGTTTATGAATTCTGGGACTCACCCCCAACCTGCACATGCATGTATCATGACTATGATAGAACTGAAGGAACAAACAGCATGCTCTCCAGGTCCCAAACTTGCCAATGGGTCATGCATATGCAGGACAGATCTGAATTAATTACACTGCAAAGCTTTTGAAAACTGAACAAACACAGAAACCACAGCCATCAGGAAATGAGTTGGAACTTGTAGCCTGAAACCAGCCAGTTTATCTGCTGAAACAAAAATACTAGCACTCTATAGGGCTTAAACAACTTCATAAGATAAGAATCAAAATGTTCAGTATGAAATCCAAAATTACTGGAAAAATCTCAATTTGCCTAGGAACAAACCAATTAACAGAGGCCAATTCCAAGATGACATAGATGTAAGAATAATCTGACAAAGACTTCAAAGAAGCCATTATAAAATTCCTATAGTAGGTAATCAAAAACATTCTTTGAAATGAATGTAAGAATAGGAAATCTCAGCAAGGAGGTAGAAAATATATATATATAAAAAAATTAGAACTGAAAAAGATACAAAAGCCAAAATAACTCACTGGGTGGGCTGAATAGTAAATGAAGATGACAAAGAGTCTATGAACTTGAAGATAGATCAATCGAAATAAACAAATCTGAACAACAGAAAGAAAAGGAATGAAAAAGAAACTAACAGAGTGTCTTTGTAACTCCCATACTCACAGCAAGAAAAAGTGTTCAAACTGAAAACCAGTGAATTTTCTTGGATCCACTGAAGAACTGAGGTCTCATGACACAGTACTACCCTGAGATCTGGAGAGACAGGTACATCCAGAGAGATACAACTGAGGTCTGTTTAACTGGAGCAGAATGCTCTGGAGCCACAAATTGGTAGGAACACTTACATGGTAATTTTGATGAATACTGTAGGCTGAGTGTGGACTAGTGTGAGAGTGAGAAACTCCTGGGGGCTGCGGCCTTAGGGGGACCCCACGCTTTTGTGGGCTTTACCTCCAAGAACCCTACCAGGTTCTCACAGTGAAAACCTGAGAAATATCCTCTCATGGTATTAGTGGGGTGGTGGGGATGGGGGTGAGGGAGTGGGGAGAGTAATCATTGTGAAATATACCTAAAGCCTTCTCCATAAAGAGGCCTACTTTTCAGCAGAAAGGACTTAGCCAAAACCTTGTACCAATGGGGGACTCGATCCCTGTGAAGCTTTCCTGTCTCACTTAAGGGGGAGAGAAAACATAGTCAACAGGGGTCAAGGCTTCAAGGATATAGATTGGGAACACTGCAGCCAGGGAAGGGAGTTGGGAGCAGGGGGACAAAAAGCTATACCATTGGAGAAACACTTGTGAAGGTCAGAGTCTCAAGGCCCTGGCCCAGAAAAGGATAAAGATTTAATCAGAAGATTATAGAATGCTCCTCTTCGCTCACACCTTACCACCACACCAGCAGGGCTTCAGGGTAATAACAGGGGATTACAGCTCAAAGAGCTGCAAGGCACCAGTGCAGAGAGTCTTTTCAAGTGATGTTGAAACAATTGGACATCCATATGCCAATAAATTTACCTAGACATAAATCTCACACCTTATACAAAATATTAACACAAGATGAGACATATTTAAATGTAAAACTAAAATCATAAAACTTTCAGAAAAAGATATAAGAAAATATTTGTTCAGCAAAGAGTTCTTCAACATGACACCAGTAAAGACCGAAGTATTTTTGCTCTGTGAAAGACACCTGTGAAGTGAATGAAAAGACAGAACTATAAGTGGGGAGAAAATATTTGCAAATCAAATATCCAACAAAGGACTTGTATCCAGAATACATAAAGAAATCTCAAGACTTAACAGTAAGAAAACAAAACAAAACAAAAGTTTAAAGTGGGTAAAATCTTTGAACACTTAACCTGAAATCATATGGATGGTAAATAAGCATATGTAAAGATGTTCAACATCCTTAGCCATTAGGGAAACACAAATTTAAACCATGATGAGATGCCACTACACACCTATTAAAATGGCTAAATAAAAAAAAAAAAAATCTGATAGTAACAAGTACTGGTGAGGATGCAGAGCAATTGGAATTCTACATTGCTGGTAAGAATGCAAAATGTTACAGCTCTGCATAAAACAGTCTGGCAGTTTCTTATAAAGTTTAACATACATTTACTTTATGACCCAG
Organism: Tolypeutes matacus; assembly: GCA_026826555.1. Lineage (NCBI taxonomy): Eukaryota > Metazoa > Chordata > Mammalia > Cingulata > Chlamyphoridae > Tolypeutes > Tolypeutes matacus. The sequence continues at coordinate 1,585,990 of JAKSZT010053928.1, forward strand.
CAAGCTCGCTCTTGGATATTTACCCTAGAGAAATGGGGTGGCAGTTTAAAGTTATTTTATGAATCCCCAAAAGAGAAAGAGAAAGATTATGCTTTTAAACTAATCTATTCCTGTGGGTGTGATACCCTTTGATTGCATTAAATTCAGCTGAGGGTCCTTTGATCAGATTATTTGACAAGATAGATTTAGGGCTTTTGATTGGACTACTTCAGTGAAGCATGACTCAGGTTGAGTCTCCACCCCCTTGCTGGGTTTGATATAAATGGAGACATAGAGAGAGACCAAGACAGACACAGAGAAAAAGGGAGTAGCCATATATTGATCCTGCTATGGTGAGTGAGAGGACTGCAGAAAAACAGAAGTCCTTGAGGGGTTCAAAGAGCCGAGGCCTAGAGAGAGAGAGAAGAGGCCCAGTAAGAGACTGCCCTATGCCAGATTTGCCTACAGCTGCAGAGAGGAGAGACCTGGGCGGAGATTGGCAGCCATCTTGCTTTGCCATTTGTGGCTGAGTTTGGTAAAAAAGCACCTCTTATGGTGCCTCAGTTTGGACTTTTCACAGCCTTGGAACTGTAAGCTTTTATCCCAAATAAAGTTCCTTTATAAAAGCCAACCCATTTCTGGTACTTTGCATCGTCAGCCCTTTGCCAAACTAAAACAAATGGTATCTTACGTTCACACAAGAATCTATACACAAATGTTTATAGGAACTCTATTTGTAATCATCTGGAACTGGAAACAATTCAAATGCCCCTCAATTGGGAAAGGGGTAAACAAACTGTAGTGCATACAAATAATAGGATACTACTCAGCAATATAACAGAATGAACTGTTGATATTTGCAACAACATAGTTGTCTCTCAAAGGCAATATGCTGAATGAAAGAAGCCAGTCTCCAAAGGCTACATATTGTGTAATTCCATTTGTGTGACATTCTCCAAAAAATAAAACTATAGTGATGGAAATTTTAAAAATCAGTGGTTTCCAGAAATAAGGGGAACATGCTAGATGAGGGAGATTTGGGGGAATGATAGAACTTTCCTGTATCCTGATTGTGGTGGTGGTTACATGAATCTATACATGTGTTAAAATTCATAGAACTGTACCTCAAAGAAGTCATTTTTACTGTCTGATAATTCAAGAAATAAAATTTTATAGAAGTGTCCAAAGTGAGATTTGTCTAACTCCAGAGTTCACTTTCCTGAATCCTTAGAAATGCTGCCATAGAAATTGTCAAATGAACACCTAGACATCAATGAATGCATGTGTTTATTATAAATATGGAATGAATGAGACAATGAAATAAGAGCTATCAAATACTAGGAATTAAGTTTTATGTTATGTGTATGTTACCACAATAAGTTTTTTAAGTGGGTAGAAGTCCAAGGAAAGGGGGCTGTACTTTTTCTTGGCTTGGTTCAGAACTTATTCCAAATGTATCTGGACTCTGCCTTCTCCTCTTCATCTCCCTAACTTCTGCCTTCCTTCCTTTCTTCTTACCTGGAATGCTGCAGAAATGAGTCTCTTAACCAGTCTCCTAGCCTCCAGGGCCATGTCGTTCCAAACCCATTCTTTGCAGAGCTGCCAGAGTCCCGAAATCTGAACTTGTTAGGCCTCTGAAGCTGAATAAAGTCCTTCACAGGGGGCAGAAGACTCTTTATGATCTGGGCTTTTGCTACTTTTCCAGCAACACCTCCCTCATTTGTAACATATACGTCTCAGCCATGCTGAACAACTTAAACCTCTGCACCCCTTTTCACTTATTGGCCTAGTTAACACCTACTCATCTTTCAAGAGCCAACTCTTTGTGGCCTTCCTGATCCCTAGGTTGGTTATGGAGCACCATGCATTTGTCTCATGGCCCTTACTGCAGGGTATTATAATTGCCTGTTCTTTCCTCCTTCTCCCTTTATAGCCCATGGGGCCCTCAAGAGCAGGGACATGGATTTTATCCTGTTTCCTCAGCCACTAGCACATGGTAGGAACTCAATAAATATTTTTTTAATGAAAATGAACTAAAACCACCCCAAATCCTTTTTGGAAATAGGCAATGTATAAATGAACAAATACATACAAATAAAAGACTGCACTATTGATGCTTTGAATGAACTAATAATGATTTATTAGGAGTAACCATGAATATCAATATGGCTAAAATTAACTATTTCCTCCTGGTAAAAAAAATTGTGGAAAAGCTGCTCACTTCATGATAAATGGAGCTTGGGTAAACAAGGGAACAAGGGAAGGCAGTCACTGGAATTCAGGGAGCAGGATTCTCAGCGTCTCTCACCCCCTCGATGAAGAGTAGAAGTGGAAGGTGATGAGAAGGAATGATGCGTCTGCCCATCAGGATTTCAAACGGACTATTCTTTTCTCTGGGTGTGGAAGTCAGAAAGTTTATTCTTAGCCCACTACAGAGACCACATACCTATGGAAATGGATAAACCTTGGTTTTGTCAAAGAAATTCAGGTTAGATGGAAGCTCTTAAAAAAAAAAAAAAAAAAAAGAGCCCTGTTTCTGTAATCATGATTTCTTCATGGGAAACTGCCTGAGCCCAGTTGGGGGTGAGAAGAGGCAGTGTTGGGGTTCATGCATGATTGCAGGAGCAAGCCACACACCCCTTGCCTATTTGCTCTACAAGTGTGGCTTTCTTTACATTTATAGGCTCCTTAATTGAAAAAAATTTTTTCTGATTTAGAGGCCATTTTTTAAAAATTAGTTTTTTATTTAGATTCAGGGATATTCACTATTTTGATCTACTGTTCCATGAGTTTTGACAAATGCACAGAGAGTCATATAACCAACACTACAATCAAGTTACTGAGCAGTTCCATTACCCACCCCAAATTCCCTCATGCTGCCCCTTTGTAGTCCAACCCTCACCTATCCTCAACTTTTTGCAGCCACTGATCTGAACTTTGACCCTATAGTTTTGCCATTCCAGAATTTCATATAAATGGAATTATAAAGTATGTAGCCTTTGAGACTGGCTTCTGTCACTCTGCATAATGTATTTGAGATTCATCTATATTGTTGCATATAACAATAGTTTGTTCTTTCTTATTGCTGAGTAGTTTTTCATTTATGGATGTACCATACTTTGTTCAACCCATTTCCCAGTTGAGGGATATTTGGGTTATTTCCAGTTTGAGGCGATTATGAATAAATTTGCTGTAAATAGTCACATACAAGTTTTGTGTGACATGGATTTTCACTTCACTTGGATAAATACCTAGGAGTGGGATTGCTGGACTGTAAGAAACTGCCAAACTGCTTTCCAAAGTGATTATCCTATTTTGCATTCTAATTAGAAATGTATGAGAGTTCCACTTCCTCCACATCCTTATCAGGACTTGGTGTTGTCAGATGTTTTTATTTTAGCCATTATAATAGGTATATAGTGATACACATGTTGTTTTAAAATTTTATTTTCCTAATGAATAATGATATTAAGCATCTTTTCATGTGCTTATGGGCCATGCATTTATTTTCCTTGGTGTCATGTTTGTTCAAATATTTTGCCCATTTTAAAATTGCATTGTTTGATTTCTTATTGTTGATTTCTAAGAGTTTTTTTTTTTTTTTTAGATTTTATTTATTTATTCATTTATCCCCCCTTTGCTGCTTGTGCTCGCTGGGCCAGCCAACCACGCCGTGCGGGTGGGCCTGCCTTCACCAGGAGGCCCCGGGAACCAAACCCGGGGCCTCCCATATGGTAAACAGGAGCCCTACTGATTGAGCCACAGCCGCTTCCCTCTAAGAGTTCTTTACATAGTCTGGATATAAATCCTTGAACAGACATAAGACTTGCAAATATTTTTTCCCTGTGTGTAGCTTGTCTTTCCATTCTCTTAACAGTGTTTTTCTCAGAGCAAAAAATTTTGAGTTTGACAAAGTCTCAGTTGTCTTTTTTTTCCTTTTATGGATCATGCTTTTGGTGTCATATTTAAGCATGTAGCCTAGCCAATTTGTTGAAAACTGTCCTTTCTTTGTTGAATTGTCTTTGTACTTTTGTCAAAATTGATTGGCCATCTCTCTTTGGTTCTATTGGTTATGTCTCCATACTTTCACCATACTATACATCATCCTATAGCTTTTTAATAAGCCTTGAAATCAAGTAATATGAGTCCTCTAACTTTGTTTTTTTTTTTAAGTTGTTTTTGGTTACTCTGATTCCTTTGCCTTTCCATATAAAATTTGGAAACAGCTTCTTGATACCTATAAAATACCCGCTGGGATTTTTATTAAGATTGTATTGCATCTGTAGACCATTTTGAGATTTTTATTTAGATGGTATTGAATCTGAAGACCATTTTGGGATGAATTGACATCTTAGCAATTTTGAGTCTTATAATACATGTATTAGTATATATCTAATACATGAATATAGTTATCTTTCCATTTTATTTAGGTTTTCTTTGATTTCTTTCATTAGTGTCTTGCAGTTTTCAGCATGCATATCCTGCATATATTTTATTATATTTATACCTAAGTATGTGATATTTTTGGTGCTGTTGTGAATGGTTTTAAAATGTTCTGTTTCTAAATATTTAATACTAGTATGTAGAAATACAATTGAATTCTGTATATTGTATCCTGAGAACTTGCTATATTCATTTATCAGTTTGAGGAGCTTTTTTGTAGATTTCATGAGATTTTCTATGTGGACAATCATGTCTGCAAATGGGAACAGTTTCCTTTCTTTCCAAAATGTAGAACTTTTACTTCTTTTCTTGTCTTATTGCATTGACTAGTAATTCCTTTATAATATGAACACTAGTTTTGGGAGTAGACATCCTTGTTTTGGGAGTAGACATCCTTGTTGTTGTTGTTTTTCTTCAATTTTGGGGGACAGCACTTAGTCTTTCACCATTAAGTTTATGTTAGCTGTAGGGTTTGAAGATTCTTTTTATCATATTAAATAAGTTTTCTTTTGTTACTAGTTAGCTGAGAGGTATGTTTTTATTTTATTTATTTTATTTTTTTTATTTTGATAAATCAAAAAATTTATTCAGATCTTTTAATTGACATAAGTAGTCACAGAAAAGAAAAATGAGAGAAATCTTTAGTAACACTATTAATAACCATGGACTCATATATGCATGCATCCAACAGACATTAGCTATTGTCTCTAAGCAGTCATGGGATATTTACAAAAGCCAGCCATGTACTAGACCTCATAGAAAGCCTGAGTCATACCAAAAATCACATTTTATAAACTGTATTTTCTTACCTTGATATAATAAAATTATAAGCCAATAATAAAAAATGTTCTCTAAATAATTTCGTATATGTAGAAAACAAATTCCAATAATGCATGGGTTAAGGTGAAATCATAAGGAAAATTATAAAATATTTAGAGCCAAATGACAATGTAGGCACCACAGTCAAAACTTGTGGTTTATGTCTAAAGCAATACTTGCAGGACATTTTATAGCTTTAAAAACAGTCATCAGATAATAAGAAAAATTTAAAACAAGTGGGCTAAGCTTTCAAATGGAGAAGCTAGAAAAACAGCAAGACAATAAAAGAGAAACAAGAGGGGATGAAATAATCCATTTAAGAGCAAAAGTCAATGAAAGAGAACAACTTAACATTGACAGAAATCAATAGCAATCATTTTCAAGACAAAAGTAATTTTTTAAAAAGATAGATGCGAGGTATTTTTTAATATCATGAGTGAATATCATATTTTTTCACATTCTTTTACTGCATGTGGTTTTTCTTCTTTAATCTGTTAATAAAGTGAATTACATTAATTGATATTTGAATGTTGAATCAGTTTTACATTTCCAGGATAAACTCCACTTGCTTGTGATTTATTATTCTTTTAATATAATGCTGGATTAGATTTGCTAATGTTTTGTTGAGGATTTTTGTGTCTCTGATCATGTGGGTTATTGGATAGGCCATTTAATTTGAAAATAAAATGTATTCCAAACTTTAATGTATTTTTTATAGTGTCATTTTCATCATTCCCATTTTATGGATGAGAAATCAAGGCTAGAAAAGTTGAACAATTTGACTAGAATTGGTAAGTGGTAAACTGGGATTTCAACCCAGATAGTCTGACTACAGAACCTGTACCCTTAGCCACAAAGTTCTGCTGCCCCTGTAAGACTCACGATGAAATTGATGCTCAATCACTAGTCTGTGCACTTTGAGGAGCTTCTTCAGTATCGGTAATGTCTGTGATGAATTAGCAAAAAAGGAAGTTATCATTGGTTATAGAGCATGGACTCTGGGATCAAATTGCTTGGGTTCAAATCCCAGCTCTACCACTTACTATCTGTATGAACTTTTTTTTTTTTTTTTTGCAGTACCAGGGGCTGGGGATTGAACCCAGGACCTCATATGTGGGAAGCCGGTGCTCAACCACTGAGCCACATTAGCTTCCCTGAATTGGTTTTTTCCCTTTGTTTTGCTTGTTGTTTGTTTTTTTTTGTTTTTTCGGGAGGTACCAGGAACCAAACCTGGGACCTCCCATGTGGGAGGTGGGAGCTCAACCGCTTGAGCCACATCCATTCCTTGTATGAACTTCTTATTTAACCTTTCTGTGCTTCAGATTACTCTTCTGTAAAACATATTTATAATGATACATCATCACTGGATTGTTGTGAGGGTTGAGATAAGGCATCAAAAGCACCTGACACAAGGCTAGGTGTTATGATGATGATAAGTAATACATAAAGAGCTTAAGATGTTACTTAATTTAATGGGGTACATTCATTATAAATAAATCTTTGTCAACTAACTGGCTATATGGCTGTGTACTGAATACAGCCCTGGAGCATTAACTTTACATATTCTTATAACCAGAGTTGCCTATCAAACCCTTGTAAAGTTGCCTCACAAATGCATGCAGCAGAGAGGCAAGATATGATAGTTAGGAATAACTTGAAAAACAACTACATACTCTCCTGAGGGTGCCCTACCAGTCTTACACATAAAGGTCAGTAACTCAGGACAGTTTACCATGTGGACACACACACACATGTTAGTTAGTGTCTTCCTATTCCCTGAGATTGGCTTGAACCCCCAATTACAAAGTCTTGCCCAGCATGTCTATGAATTCTTGAGGGGGAGATGCAGGCAGGGGGGAGACTTTACATTCCCATGGCCACCTCTGGCTGGTGGCTCCTGAATCCACACACCTGTCTCTCATGCATTTTCCCTTCTCCAGTATGTGATGCAGATGCACATGGTGGGACGTGATCCTTTCCTTGATTTCTACCAAAAGAAAAAGAAATCCAAGATGTGTGCAATATACTTTGTCAAGGATTGTGGGGACACTGGAGGGGTTTACATCACAGCAAAGTAAATAACCTCAAGTTGAATTCATCCATCTCCCTTCTTGAGCACCTCCGACCCCACCACGGGGGATTGCTATCACAGATTGCTTCATCCCCAGCTTCCCGGTCCCATGCCATCTTCCTGGCTTCTCTGTCTCCCTTTTGTGTCCCTTTCCTCTGTTCTTTCTCCCTCTCTGAAGAACAGTTTAGCCCTCTTTTGCTGCCTTAGCTCCTGTTAACCCTGTGTCCCCAGGGTCTCACCGCCTCCCGCTCTAGGCTTATTAAGGTATTTTCCTAAACAAAGGAATTTTGGTGCTAGCTCTTAAGGTATATTTTACTCTCCTTCTCAAAACGTGGTAATTACAAAATGGTTTGAGATCCTTGTAAGTCTCGTTGAGAAGACATTTTGTTGCTTTGACTGATAGCAAATACCTGTTTAAACTGCCATGCAAAGTTCAACACTATTTTAAATGCTTTATAAAGATTTCACTGACCAGAAAATATTTGACAGAGTGAAGATGAGGAAATATGAAAATTTTAGCCAACATCTTGAAAACTAAAAAGAGAAAACAAAAATGTATCCTTATATATCAGAGAATAATGTGTCTCTTTGCTCTATATTCCTAGTGAAGAATCACACATAGCGTGTTGAGGAATCTCACAGTTTTACAGTTTGTGAGGGACAAGAAGGGGTTTTAGATTGTGGCCTTCAGATCTGCATTGTGTTGGTGGTTAAGCCACCTTTGGAGGTGGGACTTCCATGGGTGACTGTGGAGGGTCCTGTGGGCTACATGATTTTGCCATTTCTTCCAGATTGTCCACCTGCTTTTGCTCTCCTCTGTTCCCCTGTGCCTTCTAAGTGCTCCCTATTTGAACACGGGCCAGACAGCTTGTTTAAAAGGTCAGCGAGGACAGGAAGAGAAATCCAGGTAGAGACATGGAACAGCTGTTTCCATGATGGGCGCTCACAAGGAGGACAAGTTGACATAGGAAAGGGACAGAAGGAGGGGGAGTGAATAATGGCTGGAAAGATGATGATTTGGCTCAGCTAGAACTCCATTATGGCAAAGGAAGGGTTTCTTGAGTTTCTGAAGATTATACCTTTTGGAAATGAAAAGACAAAGGAATGCTGAATCACCCTCCTTTGTCCAAAAAGCTGGAATGGACATGCTTTTCTCTCCTCCCTCCCCCTGCACCACTCTCTGTGTGGTTAACACAGTGTGGTCATGTTTTCCATTAAAGGCAGAGCCTGGCTACTCTAAAAGAAACTGAGTTTTTGCTCCTGGCCCTTGCAAAATCCTGTGGCTGGGGAAGGAGAGAGGGAGCGGTGGTGGGTGGCACAGGCCTGGCCCCTGGGGAACCCGGCCTTGTTGATGGACCACGGGCATTTCTCAATCTTCCAAGTGAAGGGGCCTAACCCTGCTCCTTGGGGCAACTTACAGCGAGGCAGCTTTTTCCTTAGTGCAGTGTTCTCCTCACCCCGCTGGGCCTCATCTGTTTGAATAAAAGCCTAATAGCTTTATTTTCAGGGGAGTCAGCAAACAAAGTTTTGCATGAGGAAATGCCATTTTGTATCTCCTTCTAGGAGGGGAGAATGGACCATATGGATCTGAAATGGCTCAACCAAAAACTGAATGGCAGCTCTTCCCTGCAGTATCTAAGTGTTCTTGAACACCTGGCCAAATACTGCCCCTGCCCTGTCAGGCCTTGGGGTAGCGAGAGTGTAGCACTCTGCTACCACGCTGCTGCTGTGTTGTCTTGTATGCTCTTGATTTTTCCTTCCTACTTTCATAACTTCTCATTGTACAGTCTTCACTTTGCATTGTTTTCACATCTTTCCAAGAGCAATATTTTCTTTGCTGTCTATAGAAATTTAACCCGGGGTGGTAATGCTGAAGGGAGTCTTTCGGGTCACCCTTTCAGTTCACAGTTGAGGAAACTGATACCTCCATGTTCACACTTTAAAAATTAGAACCTACCATAGAACAGAATCTGTTTTATTATTTGCTTCTCTCTGGCTGTCTTGATTTCCCCTTCAAAATTCTGTCATGTCAGAACAAACACTCTAAGAGCTCTCTCTAATTATTTTGAGGAATCCATGTGTGTGTTTTCATTTCATTCTATCAGATGTGTTTGAAGGGCTAGTTCCAGCTAATTCCAGGCTGCCTGTTTATCCACAAATTCTGTCAATTCTTCTTGACTTCTTTAATTCATTTCCCTTTATTTATTTTTTTAAAAGATTTATTTATCCCCTCCTTGCTGCTTGTGCTCGCTGTATCCATTTGCTGTACGTTTTTCTGTGTCTGCTTGTCTCTCTTTGTTGCATCAGCTCACCATGCTGTGTGGGCCGTCAACTGCATGGGCCAGCTTGCCTTCACCAGGAGGCCCCAGGAATTGAACCTGGGGCCTCCCATATGGTAAACGGGAGCCAACCAATTGAGCCACAGGCCGCTTCCCCATTTCCCTTTATTTTTTAAATGGAAATGGGTCAACTTTGGTTTCAGCATCACCTTAAAAGTGTGACATAGAAGCTGAAGAAGCCTATAGCAAGCCTGTCCAATGTGGAGGCCATTTTCAACAACCACTTAGGCAGTGTTGTTATAATAACCATATAATAACTATAATAGCCAACTCCAAACAAACTCACTAAACCCGTAAGTGTTACCTACTCACAAAAGGCCAGTTACTATTCAGGTCATTGAGATCTTCAGGCAGCTCCAATGCTTATGTCCATCATTTTCCTCATTTGTGGCTAATACAATTTAATTAAGTACTATCTCAAAGGAGTGTTGGACTGTAAAGACTAAAGTGAAACTGTGAAATATTTTCTGAGGGATCTCAAATTTCTAGATGTTTGCCAAGTACAAAGGGAAATTATATGAAACAATACAACTAAAATAAGATCTGAACTGTGGACTTCTTTGTACATGAGAGAACCATTTGGAGCAGCCCTTCTTTAGGAACAGGTTTATCAAATAGTACTTTACTAGAACAATTTAGAACAGGAAGAGGCCTGACTAACCATTTATTCCTGGTAGTTAATTTCAGGGGACTCAAGGGTATCATCGAGCCCATCAGTGGATCCTCCAGGATTCAGACGAGATTGGGCACGTTCAGGGTGGTATGGCCGTAGACAATCCTCCAGGATTCAGATGAAGAAACCCTGATCCCATCCAAAATGAAAGGAGGCAACAGAGCCCCAAAGTATGAGTGACCTGGCCTGGAGCCCCCAGCTTCTTTCTTCTTTGTTACTTGAACTTATATTTTTTCTTTGATGCTAAAATGATGTGTGCAGAAAACTTATTCATTTATTGCAACTCTCTTCCGAAATGATGGGCGATAGGATGTCTGCTCATTGTCTCTCTCTGGCTCATTTAATTGACAAGGCACCATAAACTCCATCAAAGGGCCAATATAATAGATCTGCTTTATTACAATAGAAGTCTGCCACGGTGTTAAAAATTACCAACATGTCTACAGATCAGTCAAGAAAAACGGCAAAAGGTCCTGGGGGCTGCATGGGGCAAAGGTCAAGCCGAGCTCTACCCTGTTCCCTTAATGGGCAGCTATAATCTAAGAATACACACGTGAAATTCACTCTGAAGTGATCTGGCCCTTGATTTGAAAACTACCAGCACACCTAACCTCTTATTACTGTAACACCCTTTTATAAACATATGATGTTGGGAAATTACACATTTTGATGAAAAAGCTTTCCTTCCTTCCTTGCCCAGTAAGGAGTAGCAATATAAAGAGCACTTTAGCCTTCTCTTGTTGTTAATTCCAGACAACCCGGGAAACAAAAGGTGTATGTGAGCATTCTAGATGCTCTCAAAGGACTTCTACAGCCCAAAGAAGAAATTTTAACCCTTTTGCCCTTTAGAAGTATTGAGTATATCCTTGTAATCTTGATCTGTAAAGAAGTGCTCATTTTCTAAACAATCATCTTATAATTCACAGCACATTCTTTAAAGCCACCTGAGACAGCCACTATCCTACTCAGTAGAATTTGTTTCACTCATGGCTTTCTTTTCTTTGTCATTTTATTCTAGGCCCTCCGAAAAAAACCTTCCTACAAAAATATAACAATATATTCTTAGTGTTTTTGGTCAAATGTTTCTAACTAATAATGATTTCTCTGCTTCATATCCTTTTTTGGTCCCAAAATATATTTGAAAAAAAGGGGGTGGGGGGCATGGATTTAGATTAAAGTCTCATAAGATTTGCATATGCAAAAACCTCAAGAAGGAATTCTTTGTTAAGGATGGCATAATGGTTGTGCCTTGACAGGAAAACACCCATCTTCAAAGGCTTCTGTTTCAAAATAGAAAAGTCAAAAGCAACCACTTAAGGAGGCCATGGAAATAATTTGCCATTTGTGAGCAATATATATACAATGATAGGACTGTGAGGACTGCCTTCCATGGAAATGCTTCTAACCATTTAAATCACCATCCTGGTGTTATTACCTGAATCACCTCCGGGAGCCAGATACACACCTGTGATGTGCTGGTAATTCAGCAAAGCAAGCAACCCACCACATGTCCTGCTTGTTGCTTTTAAGTAGTTCTCGCCTAGTAAACCGTGTATACAGTTTTGGACATGCAAAGAAGATACGGTGCTAAGTTAAGGTTACTGCTCTGTGCTTAACACCCAACAGACAAAGCTAATGGCAGGAAGTGCATGGTTTAGCACCTCAATATGGTGTACTTAAAGATGCAAGGCTAGGCAAAGAGACAATAGATACCAGTAGCACTTGGAAGGCAATTCAGCAATTCGGTTTAAAAATGAGAGTAAATGATGCATGTTTGGAAGAGCAAAAAAATGGTAGCTGCCTTGTTTAAACTAAATGTTTAAGCCATGACATGGCCACTGGAATAATAATCTCCTGGAAAGCAATATTTAAATGTATCAATCATCATTTAGGTTTTAGACACACAGTTAAATATTATTGATCATTTGCAATTGTGTGCATCCATGTGTACATATATTAAACAGAAAAGTAACAGTAGCATGTAAAGTGTAGAAGATGAAGTATAAAAATAGTACTTGAGTTTCTAATTACCAGTTTTTAATTAAGAAAGCCACAAGCAAATTATAAACATCCAGTTTATAGCATTGCAATCTTAGAGGCTTATACTCATGAATATGGTAATTTTTTTATTTTATGCCCTCTTGAGATGTCTTGTTAAAAACATTTTATTGGTGATCCTAAAATTCAGTAAATTTGAAGCCCCTGGCACCTTGGAGATAGTTAAACTTCTTCAAAAAATGTCAGCAATAAATATTTGGCAAATATAAAGAATATGCACATTTTCCCAAGTGGGTGATTTTTTTTTTTCAGTTCTTATATTCAAGTGATGACACTGCAGTTCAGAATGTGGATGCATATTGATATTTTCTTCCAGAAACTGCATGTGTTGCGGGGAGAATACTGCTCCCACAGAGTTATTTTTATGCCGACACCTGGAAGTGGCTGCACACTTGCTCTGGCTTGCAGAGTTGTTTTGGACAATCAGGTGTACATATGAGCAAGTGGCCTTTATTTAGAGCAATTAAAATTCTTACGTTCTCCTCTCTTGACATGCAATTACTAGGGCTCTGCTGTTTGCACTAATTGCTCTTGCTGGGGACATTGGTGAGAAGCCAGTGATTTTGATGGGTAGCGGATTATCATTTTTACTTTGCTACCTGAGAAAAAAATCATTTGCAAAATCCCATGTGTAATTAGCAAGACTCATGATTAATTGTCCTGCAAAATTAGCTTCACTGTTGCTTTTATTTTACTGCTTCAAATATTAATTAATGTTAACTCCTTTCCTTCAGTTCCAGCTTTTGAATATTCAACATGGTTTTGAAAAATTATCAAGGTTTCTACTTGCATTAGCATGCTAGAGCTTTGATTTCAGGAGTAAGTATTCTGATTTAAAAGATCACACTTGGGTCATAAATAATTTTTATAGGAGGACAAACAAAGCATCAGAGCATCATGGGAAGGCATTCATGCACTAACTGAAAGTAAATTGTTTCAATAATGATTCATTCCCCCGTGCTTTTGGGGGGAAACATCAGCAAATATGCAAACCACTGTATTGTATGGGGGTCAAAACCATTCCCCAGCGACAGGCAATCTGCACAGGCATTTTTCTACCTGTAAATATGTGGTGGGTGAGGCTCAGAGCTTTGGCAAGAAATCCTTGATTCTCCAGTTCAAAGGCATCACAAAGGTTATCCTGTGCAGAGATTCCTAATCCTGGTGAGCACTAGAATCACTACGAGTTTTATGAAAATTATAAATTTGTGAAGTCCCACATCAGACCTTCTGGGCGTTGAGCTGGCAATATGTTTTTTGGTTTTCAGAATTCCCCAGAAGACTGTGATGAACATCTAGATTTGAAAACCAATGATTTAATTGATCCACCCAGATATCTGAATTCCCTCTGTAACATCTGGGCTGAGTGATAGTTGAACACTTCCAGCGATAGGGAACTCACTCTGTTACCCTTGAAAATAGCTGTCGCCTGTGTTTTGTCTCTAGCGTTTATTCCTCCTGTTCTGATAACTGTACATGGTTAATTTAGTGGTGCAAGCTTGCAAATGTCTAATGCCTACATTGCAAGGGCAGCTCTCCATTAAATTCTTGAAATTAGACCTATGGTATCCATCACACTGACATAGTTAGAGCTATACTTTATATCTAGACTCCTGGGAAAGAAGCTGGTGTTGGCCCTTTCCTAGTCAAAATCCCACCACTGTATGCCAACTGGGGCAGCCAGGGTGCCGTGGCCCAAAGGACCTTGGCATTTGGCTTACGTTAAGCAGATGCCTATGTGGGTGTGAGCCCAGAGGAACTGTTCCTTCTACCCCTGACAACTCTGTCTCTCTAACCACCCAACCCTGTAGCAATGGCTTTTGCAGATCTTGTGACGAAAGTTTCTCTTGGCCCCCCTTAAAGCTTTTATTATTAGCTCATCCTCCTCCTGTGATCTCTTTTGGCACAAGCTTCTCTTTCTGCCACTTTAGGGTCAAGAAGCCACAGGGGGTGGCTTCTACTTTGTGTCTTCCTTCCGTGACTTTAGGGGGCCTGCAGGTGTCAGTTGAAAGATCTCCTGATCCTCCTGCATTCAGCAGCTTTTGCCCTGGACACAGGACCAGGTGGGAGCATTCCCAGTGGGCAGCAGAGGAGGAGGGGCCTTGGGGATGGGGATGGGCTGTTCAGATTATTGTCCTCCGAGGGCTTCCCTGGCAAACTTAGAATTGTGTGGGAGTTGTGGCTTCTGTCTGCTGTGGAAGTTACTTAACCTCTCAATGCTTAATTTCCTAATCTGTAAAATGAAGATAATAATTGCATCTGCCTCATAGGGTACAATGAGGCTTTAACAGGTTAAGACTAGAAAAGGGCTTGGAGTAGTGCCTGGCACACAGTGAGCCCAAAATAAGTGATTGTTGAACAAATTAAACTAGACACTACTATTACATCTGTTTAATGGATAAATGTATTCCAAAGTCCCCAACTACTACTTACCAATGACCTTTAGGAATACAACTTATAAATTTAGTTGGTAACTGGAGGCAGGACTTAAGAAAATATAATCTTTGCTTATATCTTAAGGTGGCAGAAGTTCACATCCACAGATTTAGGTGGAGATCACATCTGAGCCTGGAAGACTATATATTCCTCTTTAACCAAGGTGGTTCAAAAGCCCTCTTTGCCCCTTTGAAGTTGGACAGTTGCCCTTACGAAGTGAAGGTGGCTTCTGTGGGTGTCCTGAGACCTACCACTATTACCATTAAAATAATTTTAATTTTAGTTTCCTGCGTACTCGTCCCATTATGCTGTAATTTAGTGTCCCTGGATTGAGAAGCTGAAGGAAACTAAGGGTCACATCTGAACTGTTCACAGCTGTGTTCCTAGCACCTGGCACAAAGGAATCAGGACAGGTTTGTGGAGTGGCTGAGAGAGAGTGGAGGTGAGGCAGGGTGAGGACCTGCCTGAGTGTAAGGTCTGCCAACAGACGACTGATGCAGATGGTTAGGGAATCGCCCATCAAAATGGCAGAAGACATAGTAAGATATTTTCAGCTGTAGAACCTTCCTCATTAGCAATTGCCTACTTTTGTATGGGTCTGGCTTATTTTTCCTGTGGGTATTGTAAGCCTACATGTTGAAGGGGTGAAGAGTATGTACATAGCATTATTCAGAAGTAATCCAGGATCTCTGAGATGTGGCATTTGTCTATAATGCTTCATGGAAATGCATTTGGCCCAGTTGGGGAGTGGGGATGGGTGTCTGTGTGGGTGAGATCTGAAGCGGCAGCAAATCCGTGGATAATGGGCATGTGGCCCCGCAGCTGCTGCGACTTACCAAGCCTGGTGTCCCAGTAATTGTGATGAGACATACAACAGAGGTCCTGACTATCTCGGGGTGTTGAAGGACCCGATGACCCCCTCCCCACATCAGAGGGAACATTAGTTTGGGTGTTTTGCAGCTGAATTGACTGCTTCCTGCCTGTCCATCCTCAACTCCGGTCCAGCTTTCAACCAGACTGGCTTCTGGAGCATCCTGAGGGGGCCTGTGGACGATGGACAGTCAGACAGGGATTCAGGACGGGTCACGGAAACTATAGTTGGGCTAGGAAGTGATGCTGTACAAAGTGCTTTTGCACCCATTGTCTCATCGAACTCTTTATGACTTAATTTATTACCATCTCACCAATGTAAGGAAACGCAGGCACCAGAACTATTGGTATTTCTTTATTCATGCCACTCACCAACAGTAACTTCCTGGCATAGCAGGAGTATTGGCTTCTTCGTTAGGATGGGGTCAAGGTAACCTCTGGTCTGCAGTATTGGGAATGTGACATCTTTGCAGGTAAGCTGTTTAGTTTTAAAACAGCTTTGACATCATATTTACAGCTAGGTTAAAGTACTATAGACCAGTATGAGAAATATAGCTGGGAGACCACTCTAACACAACACTAACGGGAAGGTAAGGCCTGCAGGAGCACTGCATAAATACTGTTCCTCTTGTATTATGTTAATTTTTAGAATAACCTTGCAGCAACATTTCATCATGACACTCACATCTGTATACGAAGTGAAGCCTTAGGTTGCTTTTTCAGGCACAGAAATATGTTCTTCTTGTCTTTAGCTGCCAAAGTAAATAGAAATCAATGGAAGGCAGGAAAAGTGCTGAAGTCATTCCAATAAGGGAAATGCTTGTTAATTTAAATTTTGCACTTGACATTGGTAAGGACTAATAGCAGAAAATAATGTCCTAGGCTGACTTCTAAAGTCATTTTGGTCATCACTTATCCTTGCATTTCTTTGTTGTTGCAAAAATAGTGTTATAGAGAAGAAACATATCTAATTATGATAGATTGTTAAAAATAAGGGGGAAAATAGAAGTTTTGTATGTCTGAGTGATATTAAGTGCTTGGGAAACTTTCAAACTTTTATACAAAATGGATCTTCTCATGTTGCACATGGGCCAAGTGACTTCTGTGTGTGTCCACACACACATGCGTGTGTGCATGTGTATGCATTTCAGAAACTTCAAAAAGCACCTCCTGCTGTTCTCAAAACCAGGCAAATATGTTTGAAGGCTGTTGGTAATTTAAAAGAGGAAGATATATGCAAAGCTGAAGGTGGTTGCACAGGAAATTAGAAAAGTCTTGACTCCTTTGAGCAAAATGAATGTGCCATTGTATCACTAAATAATTGGAGGGGTGGGTCTGTTTTGTTGATGCTAAGCAGGTGTCCATAAATCAGAATAAATGTTTGTCATTAATTGTTATTAGTGTTAATAAGAAAGGGCTTTTAATTAGCTAACTTGCTTTTCTTTTAGAGTTTGGGGTCTGTCATTGCTGGCATAATGGGATAGAAAAGCTAAAGCATTCCCGAGGATTTCATGCTAGATCAGTAGAACATTGTAACCTGGAATCTGTTATCTTCTCTTTTCCCTCAGTGGATCTCCTAACTTAAGACCTTTAGATTCCTGGTCTGAGTTGCAGAGTCCCACATGCTGTTGGAACACCCACTTCAAAGCAAAAGATTTTTTATGAAAGGAAACGTCCAGTTTGTCAAGTCTTGGGGTGAAAGTTTTCGATTGTGCTGTTAGGTCATAGCAGCCTGCTCTGCGGTGGGTCCATCTGGCTCCACACCTGACTCAAATGGGTCAACTTCTTTGTGAGGTGGACCCACAGAACATCTGCTCTCTCTCCACCTTTTTCCCTTCAAAGACAGCCATTAAAGA
This sequence comes from Tolypeutes matacus, assembly GCA_026826555.1. Lineage (NCBI taxonomy): Eukaryota > Metazoa > Chordata > Mammalia > Cingulata > Chlamyphoridae > Tolypeutes > Tolypeutes matacus. Next base: position 1,603,534 of record JAKSZT010053928.1, read on the forward strand.
CTAACAGAACTCTCCAGATTCATTTTTCAGATTTGAGGAAAAGGCTGAACCAGGGACTTTAGAGTCCTACCACCCCTCCCTAAGGCCTGGCAGTGATGGCTGTTATTATTTAATCCATATACATTTCTATAAAGGAACAATACTAGGCTCTGAATTCACCAAATGCTGTGAAAAGGTACTACAGGCCTAGCATTTAAAATCTGCTCTGTGCTCAATCTAGGCCTGTAACCTGGAACAAGGAGAGCCAAGGGGAAGGAGGAGTCTTGAATCATGTGGAGGATGAAATTGAGATATGGAGTATGTAGTGATATAGTGTGCCTAAGTGGAAATAAAAGTGAACACTAAAGCTAATTGTCATGGTTGGGATTCACCCTCCACATCAAATACAAGGTGGTATTTATTCTAATCTCTAACAAATACAAGGTGGTATTTATTTTAATCTAAAGAAAGTAATAGTAAGATCCTTTTGAGATAGTATAACAATTAGAAAATACTTAACAGCTAACCTGGCCTCTGACTGCGGATGGGCCTGATGGAGTGTAGAGAAGCAGCTGATACATGCTGTTTCACTTTTACTCTGGCTTGTGATACTCTGCAACATGCCATAGTCATCAGTAATCTGGGGAAGATGCTATAGAGACCACACAAACATTTGATGTGTGTTTAACCAGCCAACAGGATGCAGCCACAAAGTGGCTACCCAAAGACTAGGTCAGCCTGACCCAGAAGGCAGAGGAGGGCAAGGTTTATGAGCATTGGGCTGATCCCACTGTTGCTTACATGTTTCAAGAATGATCTTAATGATGGGAAAAAAAGATAGGAGAAGAAACTCATTAAACTTGCCAAATGTGAGATGTAGCTGGGCTGGCTCTTTGTGAGCATGGCAGAAAAACATTTAGAGGTCATAAGACACTTTAAGAACAAAAATGAGCTATTAGCATAACACTAAAGTGAGAAATCACATGTTCCGTTAAAGGTTTTAAAACACTTCTGTGAAAGAGAGTAAGGTACATGCAGGTGGCTTGTCCAGCAATGCCTATTGTCTTTGAAGAACATGTCAGTGGGTTCCCTTGATTAACAGGACACAAGGGACATGGAGAGAGGGTCCAATTTCTCTACCTGGGTCCACTAAGTCTATGTCAGAATGTTTGCAATCTCCTGCCATGCTGCCTTCAGATGCCCTGGAAGGCAACTGGTCACCTCCCTCAGCCTGAGGCTGGGTGAGGGCCCATGCTATGGCCAAGTTTTGCTTTGTATTGAAGATTTCCCTGCAATAAAAGTTACCTTTCTGTGAAACATTTGGAAGAGCAACATGCCACATATCCAATTTCTAGCAGTATATTCGTCTGCCATCATTTGGCCTGGAAGCTTAAGCAGGAAGACCAGTTGGAGCCAGACTTCAGAGTGATCTGTCTCTAAGGAATAGCTTTCATATTGTACTGTTCAGTTTTGTAATTCTTCTTAAGCTACTGTAAATTCTCAGCATAAATCTGCAGAAAGACTTTACCGTCCACATCAAACCCTTATAAGGATTGGTTTCTGCTCTCATTTCAGAATCTCCTTTCTAATAGCCAAAGGCAGACAGAGGCAAACCAAGAAATGCAGGCATACTGCACCTACGGGTTAAATCATATGTCAAATGTGCAACCGTAATGCTTTTCATCACATAATACATCACTCAGGAAAAAAATATTTAGGGCAGCTTTTTAAATTCATCTTCCTAGTGTTAAATGAGCACATCTCCAGTACTAGTGTCTTTCTGCTTCAATTAAAGCAATCATGTCTGCTTTTAGGAAACAATTAAGGGTTTATTACCTCCTTGTTTCACTGCTAATGTTAAACTTCTTGTCTTGGTCTCCCCCTTCGAATGCATCTCTTTTTTATTCTCTATCTGGTTTCACTTCTCAAGCCACAATTCAGTTGCAGCCATTGTTTGAGAAGATGACCACCGTGAAGAGACTTGTTGAATGAATGTCAACAAATGTTTGTCATCTCCTGTGTACCTGATACATTGGGTAGGGTCAGAAGTGGGGAAAGAAGATATGAGGTAGCTCATGTCCCCTATAGGGAGAGAAGATATCAACACCCAAAACAAATAGAAAACCACTTAGTATCAGTATAGAACCATACATTTGATTATTACTGTGTCCACATAGTCAAGAAATTTAAAAGAAAAAGAATACTCCTCTTAGTTAAAAGTCTTTTTGAAGGGGAATATAATACATTTCTTAGCAAAGAAGAAAGGGAAAAGCATTTTGGTCTGGGAGAATGGCATGCACATGCAGGAAGAAAAAGCTGAGAACATGGGTAGAATTGTTGATGGAGCTTGTCTGTCAAAGGGGAGGGGCCCCTTTGTTGGGAAAGTCAGTTGTGGTGCCTACAGATGGAGAGCTTGAGTTCAAGACTGAGGGCCACTTATTGGAGGCAGGTATTGCTGGAGGTTCCCTAGCAGAGCAAAATGCAATGAAAAGAAAGGTATGCAGATTTCTCCAGAAGTAGCCTGCAGGACTCCCAGGAAGAGGAGACAGAGAGGGCAGAGAATCATAGATGTTTGGACTAGATGCCCATTAATGGCCTTTCCAACACCCTGGGAAAAGTAATCATATGCTTCTATGCTAAGGGAAGCCTGGAGTTGGGGGTGGGGCGGGAGAGAGGGAGAGGAAGAGAGAGAATGAGGGGAAGGGTGGGGGTGAGGAAAAAGGGGAGGGAAGGAGAGGGGAGACCTAGTTGGTGATATCTAGAAAGGTGTCATAGAAGAGGTGACGTTTAAGTTGGTTTCATGGAGATGGTTGGAAAAGACATATCAGGCAGCAAGAACATTAACAAAGACATAGGGGATGGGAAAATCAGGGAAAATGGGGAATAGCTAGAGATGCAGTATGTTTGGAGGGAGCATGAAAAGGAACCCTGGGGTAGGTTAGAATGGGGAGGATGCTGAGCGTTGGAGCTAAGAGTTGTAGGGAATCTGAGATCATCTCAACTAGTTCTCCTGCCCACCTCATGAGAGGAGCCCTCTATCCCACATGCCTGGTAAGTGTTGTCCAGCCTATTTATAAACACTGATGCTCACAGGAAGCTCATCATCTCTCAAAAGAACCCATGACATTGGAGCACAATTCTAAGAATTAGAAAACTCCTCTTCAGAGTGATCTGAAATTTGTCTTCCAATATCTTATTCCTATTGATCCCTCTTCTGTTTTCTGAGACTAACAGAAGAGGTCCTAGCTTGTGGACGCTTGAATGCCAGATGCCAGGCTGAGGCTTTGAGCTGAAACTGTGAGCAGTGTATCTAGGAACAGTGTGTAGACTTCTCAGATTGATGAAGCATTAAAAGCCTCTGAAGTAGTTTGAGTAGGAAAGTGGCAGGATCATTTCCATCTTGAGGAAGATTGACATGGCCGCTCTGAAGGAAAGAAAGATATGTTGGGGAGAACATTTTGGAACCAAAGAAGACAGTGTGGGGGGATAGGTGGAAGGAATTCTAAAGTGAACGCTTTACTGCAATTTGAGCAAACCATTGAATTGTCTTTCGGATTCAGTTGTTTTCTCAAGAACGAGGAAGTTGGAGCAAGGAAAGATCAAAGGATCTTTCCAATTCTACTATCCTGTGATTATGAGTTTTTTTGAGCTGAAAGAGACATTTACAAATTAGGAAGAGTTTGTATCATTGTAGGTAAAAGGTAGCGAGGACCTGGAATGGGAATGGGAAAAAGGGTTGAAGCTAAGAAATATTATAGAGAAGACTCAGAAGGCCTAGGAAAAGCAGCCACAATTCAACTCCTGGGTAATGGAACAGGGAGGAATCATGGTGATTTTGACCTTAAGGAAGATTTTGTGAAGCCAAACCAGTTATGGGAGGAGGGAGATTTTGACACATAGAATTAAGAACACTTTATTGTGGGATAATAAAGATGAAACTGTGGGTGAAAGGCAAGGAATGCAGACAGCTCGTGGCTGAGTAGATGGCTGAGTCATGGGTACAGAGATTTTGTTGGAAGTCTTGGGACAAATGGTATTTCTAAGAGATGGAGGATGATTTAAGTGTGCAGATGGGAAGAACTAGTGGAGGAGAGACAGAAAGAGAGGAGACAGTTGGGTGGCAGGAGAGAGGGATCACAGAAGGAAAGGAAGCAAGCATTAGGAGAAGGAGGTATCCAACATGCAGGGGTGGGTGGGGCTGGAGGTGGTTCAAGAGTATGAGAACTAAAAAGCCATTTCTGGGGATGCCTGAAATAGAGTACTTTCAGTGAAGCAATAGAGCTGAAAATCAACTTGTAAAGAATTAAGGAAGCTGTTCATTCAATCAACAGAAATTTATTAACTACCTATTAGGGGTCTAACACAATCTAGGTATGGGGGATATAGAAGTGAATAAGACTGATAAAGAAATAAACAAGGAAAATGCTGGGTAGAGATTACAACAGAGGGATGTGATAGACTGGGTGACTATTTTAGACCTGGTCGTCAGGGATGGCCATGTGGGAACGATGCTGCCGGCAGAGACATAGATCAGTGCAAGGCCCTGAAATGGGAAATGACTGGCATGTACAAGGAACAGAAGCAAGGCCAGCATGTTAGGAATAGAGGCAGTATTGGATAATGTAAAGGAGGATTTTCAGGAGTCAGAAAAGGCCAGGTCATAGTTTGAACTATATCCCATGTGTGTTTTTAGGTGTGTTAGGAAGAGATGGCAGGTTTTAAGCATGAGTATGACACGATCTGACTTATGTAAAAGGTTATTTTGGCTGCCTCCTGGTGAATGACCATAGAGAAACCTGGGTGGAGGCAGGACCCTATTACAAAGCTTTGCAATAGTTCAGGTAAGAGTTGGTGGTTTAGACTAGGGTGTTGGTAGTGGAGATGAAGGGGAGATGAAAGATTTGGGATGTATTTTGGAGGCAGAGTTGATATAATTTATTGATGGAGGAAGGAAGAATATGATATATTTAAATTTTTGAGTAACATAAATTCATTTGATTAAACTTAGGACAAATGAAAATCCCCACCTCCAATTCAGTTCAATGTAAAAATTATCAATGGAGTTCCTACTATGTGTAAGACAGTTCCAGATCTCATTCATTCAATAAACATTTATTGAGCACCTACTATGCCCCATGTACTGTGCTAGGTGCTATTGATAAAACCTTAAGCAAGACAGACACAGATTCTTCCTCAAAGGTGGTGGGGTTGAGTGAGTGAGATCACTACTTATCAAATAATCACACAGTGAATTCTTTGATTACACATTATGAGAAGGGCTAAGAGGGAAAAAGCATACAATGCTTTAGAGCACACACACACAAAAAAAAAACAAAAAAAAAACCCTGATCTGATCTAGATTGAGTGGTCAGGAAGCCTCCCCTGAGAAGGTGACATTTGAGCTATCTGAAGGATGATGGTGGAGAGATGGTGTTCAAAGGTCCTGTGGCAGGAAGAAGCAATGTGTTTTATGGAACCTAAAGAAAGCCAATATGACTGGAACCCAGAAAACAGCCAGGTGATTGATACAAGGAGAAGCTACTGGGGTAGTCAGTCAGTGGTCCGTTCATGCAGGGCCTTGGCAACCGTTGTACAGGATTTTAGTCTTTATTCCAAAGGCAAGGAGAAGGAGGTGACATGGTTAGATTTTTTTAAATCCCTCTGGCTGCACAGTTGAGAGCAGGCTTGAAGTGGTCTTTATATTTAGGAACTTTGAGGGAACACATAGATTGGCTAAAGCCTGAGGCACTTGGACTGCCTTGTGGAGGGGTGGAGAACAGAACAAAACTGGGATTCTGTTAGAAGGGTAGGAGAAGGAAGTCGATGCTGGACAGGTACCAGAGTGTCTATTTGACAAATATATTGTGTTTGTCTTTCCATGTCAATGCATATAGAGGAACTACATCTTTTTCAGTAGCAACATAACATTCAACTATATAGATATGCTACACTTTCAATATTTATTGTCTCTCTATTGGTGGACATGTAAGGTGTTTCCAATTTTTTGCCATTACAAATAATACTGTATTGGAACATTCTTGTGCATTTATCTTCATTCTTAAGAGATACATAGAATCACGCACTCTCCAGGTCAGAGTGCATGAACATTTTACATTTTAATAGATTTTGGCAGATTGCCCTAAAAATGTAGTGCCAATTTTGAGTGGTATTTTAAGAACTAATCTTGAGCAAGTGCATAATACTGGAGGTAGGGAAGCCTGGAGTCTTGTCAGCCAGAGAGGAGCTGTGCAGCAACCCAGGGGTGAGTACTGACCACCCACAATGGACTCTATTGGAATTTGCCTCAAAGTGGGAAACCCTCAGATGGACAATGATAGTCCTTTGTCATTGAACAGTAAATCCCCGAACTTCTGTGGCACAGGCTACATGGAGAGGAACAGGAGCCTTCTGAGAAACCGGCTGCTAGGAGCTAGAATCTCAGGTGTGTGTTCCTTGCTAAATCCCTTCAGTCCTACTCTACAGGAATTCTATCAGTATTCAACAAAGCTGACCTCTCCATCCCTCTTGTAATGCTCTCCTCTTTGATTTCCATCAAAGCACATTCTACTGTTTTTCTTCTTACTTCACTGGGTATTGTGCTCAAGCCCCTGTCCTTTGTCCAAACCTCAGATGTTGATGATCCTCAGAACTTCGTACTGGACCCTCTTCTTTTCCACCTCCAAACTCTCTCCTTAGGTGATCTCATTCCTTCCCAGGTTTAATATATTTTATATGCTGACAACCCCTGAATTTTACCTCTATCCCAGACCTCTCTTCTGAACTTCAGAATCATGTAACCTCAAAATTAACTTATCCAAATGGAACACTCAATTTCCACTTTCAAAATATGCCTTCCTTTACCAAGTCATTCCCACACTGGCAAAAGCACTTACATCTACCCAGCTGCTCAGTCTAAGAACCTGAGAGTCATTTTGGATGTTGCCCTTTTCTTCACCCTCTCCATACAGCCCGCCAATAAGCCTAGTTGAGTCTACTTCCAAAATATACTTAGATCCATCCATTTTTCTCCCTCTCTATTCTTCCTCCTTAGTCCAAGCCACTATCTCTTCTCACTTAAACACCTGCCTTCTGATGCATTCTCCACAGCAGATAGTTTTTTGTAAAATGCAAACCAGATGATATCATTCTTCTGCTTAAAAACTGTCAAAAGGTTTTTTTTGTTCTTAGAATGAAAATGTGAATAAATTACCTTGTTCTACAAGGCCCTGCATGGCCTTGCCAGGCCCTATCTCCAGCCACACCACCTCCTACCTCCTGTGCTCCCAGTTGGCTTCACCATGCCGCATCTTGCTGCTTTCCTTTCAGCTCCTTGACTAGGCCAAGCTCTGCCCAGTCAGGGCCTTTCCACCTACCGTTTGCTCTGCTATGAACTTTCTTCCCCCTGATCTTAGCCTAGCCAACTCCTCCACCTCCCTCATGTCATCTCCTCCAATAAGTGTCATCTTAAGTGGCATCTTCTCAATAAGCCTTCCCTGACCACTCTACCTGAAATAGGTTCTCTGTTTTTGGCCTCTCCATCAGGCCTGTAATTGTTTCCGTCATAAAAGTCATTGCAGTTTGTTTTTTTTTTTTTCACCTGTTGTTTGCTTTATCAGCACAAAACAGAAGTTCCATGAAAGAGGGCACCATTTATGTCTTTTTCGATATGGATTCCTCAGTATTAGTAGCAGCTCAGTAAATATTTGTTGGATGACTGAAGAAGAGTACTATTTATTGGTCTCATTCTGCCAAACATCTCATTTCCCTTTGATGGTAAATCACTGGCAACATCACTCTACTATATATCATTTAGAAAATACAACATTAGGTGATTTTCTATTTTTACCTCTCTTTTTAAGTCTCTAAAGGGACAGCACTGCTTTACTTATCCTGGCTGTGAAGTTGCACTTTATCTTTTAGGCTTTGCCAAATCAGAGATGGGAAAACTCACCCAGCTCATTTTCTTTGCACACTATGTAAAACCTTATTTTAAAGGCTTTGTTGTAACCCAAATTAATTTTTATCAAGTGTTTTTTCTTTGACTCTGGACCTAGTTAGTTAGCCTTATGAAGCTGTTCAAAGATCTTTGATGACTTGGAGTAAAGAAACCAGTGTTTGCCCTTGTGGCGTGGTGGTCACACTGAGACAGGGTAGAAGTCCATTCCTTGATCAGCCTCAAGGAGCTTCTGGGGCTCTACGTGTTCTTTCCTTTGTAGCAAGAACACACCTTTCTCATCTGAGAGCTGATCAGTACATTTACTGCAGCCATCTGCCCACACTCTAGATTGGTCAAGCAATAGGTGACCCATGAATCAATCATGGCTGGTCACCTATTGGCTCTGTGAGGCACTTAAATCTTCTAAGTTTAGTAGGTTTGGCAGAACAGTAAATGACAGGACGCATCCTGTGACTGGTGGTTTGACCTACTCCCACTTCTGGGGCTTCTCATTCTTAGTCTGCAATCCAAAGATGTGAATGCATACCCTCCCCTGCCGCCTGCCTTCAGGAGTGTCCTTTCTCCCTTTTTCTCTGCCCATACACATGTGGATGGGGATGGAGGAAGAGACTATGGGGAGGAAAGAAGAAATTGTGAAAGAACTATACTTATGAAATTCTTCCAAACAAAGTAAATCTAGGGTTTAAATTTCATCTAGTAGTACAATCTGGACTCACACTTCAGTTCCAACAGCCCCCAAAATGTCATTTTCCTCCTAAACCAATAAATAATAAATAAAGTCCATCATTATTTGTACTAAGACATTTGAAAGCTCCGAATTCACCTGATTGTAATTGCACATTTACGATTTTAAAAATAAGTTTGCTCTAACAATGACCTGACATACTACAAAGCTATAGTCATTAAAGCCATGTTGTATTGCAGTAGGAACAGACAAATAGATCAATCAAACAGAAGAGAAAGTCTGCAAACGAGCCATGCCTATGTTAAAATTTAGTTTATTAGAAGCATTGCAAATCATTAATGTTAGGATAGAGAATGGACCCACCCCATGGAAAAAAATCAAATGAGATTCCTATCATAAAACATACACATTCATAAATCTCAAATGGATTGAAATCTAGAGTAAAACTCTAAGCCTATTAGAAAAAAAATATCTTTGGGGATAGCACAGGCTTTCTTTAACAAGGTACAAAAAGCACACACCATAGAGGAAAAAATATGTAATTTGACTATAACAAAATTTAACACTTTTGTACTGCAAAAACAATAATAACAACAAGCAAACAACCAAGCAAACAAAAAACCAGTACAAACTAGACTAAAATATATCAGAATAGGACAAATGACATTTTTTCTTTAATGAATAAATAGTGAGAAAAGAAGAGGAAGGAGAACTGTTATGAACCAAAAGAGACTTAAGTAGCATAGCAACCAAATGAAATGTGTGGATCTTGTTTGGATTCTGACTCAAACAAACTGACTCTGAAAAGATATTAAAGGGTCAAGGAAGGGAAATTTGAACACTGACTGCCTATCAAGTGATCATAGAAAATTACTGTTAATGTTTTAAGTGCAATAATGGTCTTATTTCATTATAAATCCTTATCTCTTAGAGATATCGAAGTGCTTATGAATGAAATGATATAATGCCTGGTATTTGCTTTTAAATAATCCAGCAGGTGTGTGGGAGAGGAATGGGGGTGTGTGTGTAGATAAAAAGAGATTGGCCATATGTTGTTAATTACTGAAGCTGAGTGAAGGGTATTTGAAGTTCATTGTATTATTTTCTCTTCTTTTATACACATTTGACATTTTCCATAATGATTTCTTAAAAATGCAAGTAATGGATTTAGAACTATTTTTGGCCCATAACAAATACTTAAAAATTGTTATCTCTTATTATTATATTAATTTTTAGAAAGACAAGTGACACGTACATTACTGTTAGGGATGTAAGCTGGTACAACCTTTGTTGAGGACAATTTGGTAATACCCATTACAATAAGAAAGACATTGACTCTTTCATTTAGGACTTTGACTTCTGGAAACTTATCTGACAGATATTTGAACATGTATGAAATAATGTTTATGAGAGTATTCACTAAAGCATTATTTGTAATAACAAAAAATGGAAGCAATCTAAATGTCAACCAGTCAGAACTGGCTAAATAAATTCTGTTCCATCTATACAACAGAAGACTCTGCAGCCAGAAGGAAGGGGGTGGGGAGGGGCAGGGGAGAAGAAAAGAGAGAAAGAAAAAGAAATAGCTTCATTTAAACTGATATAGAATGATCTTTAAGATATCATTAAGTGAAAAAAAACAAGGTGCTGAAAGAATGTTACCTTTTGAATTTATAAAGAGGAACTATAGAAGAACATATAACTTATTTTTGTATAGGTGTAGAATTCTTTGGAAGGGTACACTGGAATATTGATTGCCTCCAAGAAGGGAAACTGAATGGAAGGAGGGATAAATATGAGAGACACTTTTCCCTGTGTACCTTTGTAACTCATGAAGTTTGTGCCATGTAAATATATTACCAATGCAAAAATAAGGAAAAAAGATTTATTTGCAGTGTTTATGCAAAAGATTAATATCTAGGATTCATATAGAACACTTACAAACTGGTAATAAAAATACAAATACTCTAAAAGAAAAATAGGCAAAGGATATGATCAAAGAAAACTGGTATTACCAATAAGCCTGTGAAAAGATTAACTGACTAAATAATAATGAAAATGAGAAATGAAACAAATACCTAAATATTATTTTCCATCAAATTGGAGAAAATTAAAAGTCTAATAATATCATGTATTGGTCAGCAGGCAGGGGAAATTGTCCCATCACCTGATGCTAGTGAAAGTAAATCAGTATAGTCACTTTGGAAACTTTTGGCAGCACTTAAGTAAATTTGAAATTGTGCATACCCTAGGCCCATAGAGTCCAGTGCTGAGTATATTCCCTATAGAAATCTTTGCTTGTATGTACAAAGAGATATGTACACAGGTATTTATTGCAGCATTTTGCAAAATTGTAAAAATCTGGGAAGAACCTAAATATCCATCAATACTGGATTGGAAAAGTGATATATACACAATGAAAAGGAATGAACTAAATGTATATACTACAACATGGATAGATTGCTAAAAACATAGTATTAAATAGGAAAAAAAGAGCAAGTTGCAGAACTATAAAGAATGATACCATTTATTTAGATTACAAAAAAAAAATCTATGTATTAGTTGTGGCATGCATAAGTATATAACATGCAAATATTTTTAATAACTGGAAGAATCCACACCCAACTCATGAAGGTGGTTTCATTTGGGAGTCAGGCCGGAAGCTGGTTTAAGGAGACTGGGTTTGAAATTTGAAACGTATTATTTCTAAAAAAAAAGAAAAGAAAAGAAAGAAAGAAAGAAAAAAACGACCAGATGTTAACAGTAGTTAACTCTGTGAAGTATGAATGTTGTGGGAGTTTGTTTTAACTTTTCTGTATCTTTTAAATTTCTCAATAAAGGGGAGGAGGGGTGGGAGAAAATTTTGTCAGAGGAAAAGAATCATATAGACCTACTTCCCTTTGAGCTTTGGAGGATCCAAGCAATGTGCACTTCCCTTGTGAAAGAAAGAAATCCTGAGCTAATGCCTGGTTTCCTCTCAAAGAAACTTTTGCTGATGACAGCCCATTTCCCTCTTCCTGATCCCTCCCTCCCCTCCACCACAGATACCTCCAAAGGAACTCCTCAGAAAGGCAGCCAATGTCAGTTCTGGGGTGGTGAGGCCAAACTTCCCACAGGGAAGAGTGTTTGAGAAAAACAAATAATTTCCATGAACATGATTTGTAGGTTTGAAGTTCTACACATTATGTGTGTGTGAGTGTGTGTTATCACTATTGTCTATTCCTGGGGACTTCCTGTGTGATGGGAATAAATAATCAAAAGCAGTTTAGGGCATGGAACCTAAATTCCAAAGGTCATATGCATTTTATATGAAGTTCTGAGGGATGAGCAATACTCCCAAATTGTTCCAAAAGAAATCATTTGAGGTAGAATTTCAGACAATGTGGTAACTTGATCTGTAGACATATTTGGTAGTAAAAGACCTACTTACACGGGCTCCTTCTATTCTACTTAGGAATAAGACTGACCTTCAACAGTGGGAAAACTACACTCCTGACTCAAGTAATGCAATGTGGGTGGTGAGTGAGAGGAAGTTGGGGGGTGAGGGTGGAAGGGCCAATATCTGGGCCTGTCACTAACAGACTATAATTGAGCACAGGTGTAGACAAGAAGAGCAGAGAGTCTTCTTGGAAGAAGAGGCTTTGGGGCCAGCGGACATCATGTAGTACCCTTTTTTACATTTTGATGCAATAGTAGTAGCTTATTGCACCAGTTGGCTGCTGCCAAACTCCCCTGTCATCTCCTCAGTGACAATGACAGAACCGTACATCTGTTTAGTATTCAGTAGTATGACATGCTTGTTTTGGCACCATTGTTTCTGTGAAAGAGAAAGGAACTGGAGAGAGTAGTCACTACTTGGCAGAATCAGCTAAGAACAGCAGCAGCCACGTGTATCATCTGGGATAGGTGAAGCTGTGGCCAGGTGCTGGGGATCATCGGGAAATGCTAGCCCAGCCTTTCCTCCATTTGGACCACATCTGGTCTCATTCCCATGCCCTCTGTGTACCCAACTGAAGGGAAGCTCGCCCTTGCCCCGCAATCACTTAACCTCCTCTAAAACCTGAAAAAAGAATATGTTAGCAACCACAGGACTTCCTAGCTCTAAGAGATAAGTCCTTGCTTCTTACTTAAGCCTTGATTTACTGTCTTTGGTTGTTTTGGATAGAGGAACCACTGTTTTTTAACAAGATAAACTTGCAGATGGGAATTCTTTTAAGCCATAAATACCATTAACCTGTTCCAGGGAAGTTCAAATAGACACTGGGACCTAGCAGTTGCTGAAATGTTTTCCTTCTTTTCTCATTGGCCAAGAAAAAGACCTGCACCATCAGCGGTCTAGACACCAGGGGCTGACCCATGCCCGGATACATAAACCACTTAGAGCCCCTGATTGCCTTGCAGGGAGGCAGAGGATGACAAAGTGGTCTACACTAGTTGACCTCAGAAGTGGAGGCGTCAACTTACACAACAGCCTCTGAAGGGTTCCTTATCTCCTTTATTTAGTATAAACACTGTCCTTCTTGAGTCCTCCCTATTCCTCCTAGCAGACCTTAAGGATTAATTCTGCGTCATTGTCTGAATTTGCCACCACTGCTCTGCTCCCCAGAATTATTTTTAACTTTTTTCAGCCCTATACAATGCTGAAAGCTGGGGCAGTATCTTGTTCACCCTTAGAATCTACCACTGTGGAGTGCAACACCTACCAGCTAGTGGTTAACACTTGTTAATTGATTAATTCAGTAGTCTCACACTGCCTGATCATTAAACACCTGGAACTTTAAACAACAAACAAACAAACAAACAAATGCTGCTCTGGCCTTACCATAGACCAATTGAATCCTGGTCTCTGAGTGTAAGGCGCAGGCATTGGTATGTTTTTAAAGTTCCCCCAGGTGATTCTGGTTCCTGGGGAAGGCTGAGAACTACTGCAGTAATTAACCTGCTGCTTCACTTGACTCTGTTCTGTTTGCTTCCAAGTTTGGAAGAAACCTGTTTGAATTCTTTCAAGGAGCAAGTATCCCAATCACTGAGAAGATGACAATGCTATTTTATGGCAAAAGTAGACTAGGAAGGGTTGGTTGGACTATATGACCTTGGGCAAGTTACTTAAACTGTCTGGATCCCAGTTTTCTCGTCTGTAAAATGGGAAGGATAATAGTGATTACCTCTTAAGGTTGTTGTAAAGAGTAAATGGATTTATATATGTAAAGCCCTTAAAACGGAGCTGGTATATAAGTGTTTGATAAATAAAATCCAATATGCAGAATAAGGTGATGTGTTTGCTATTATCCTTGTTGCTGTTTTCTATTTTGGCGAAATACTCCAACTTCCTTCCAGATTAAGCTCCCCAGAACAGTTTTTTTAAAATGTATTTTTTTATTTATTTTTAAAAGATACTTAGCTTACATAAAATGCTACATAAAAAAAACATAAGGGATTCTCATATGCCCCACTCCCCACACCTCCCACTTTCCCCCACATTAACAACTTCTTTCATTAGTGTGGTACATTCTTTGCAATTGATGAACACATTTTGGGGCATTGCCACTAAGCATGGATTATACTTTACATTGTAGTTTACACTCCAGCCTTTCCTTTGCCCCTTCCATCTCATCCCTTGCAAAGTCTCACTTCTCTGATACCTGCACTATCTGGCATCTGCCCTTTCCTTTTCATTCCCGTTGTACCAGTTCCAATGCTCTCATTCCTGCTCTCCTGAACCAGTCTCCTTGCTGACAATCTGTCAACCATCCCTACATGGCTCCAAAATCTCCCTAAATTTGGGGTTGTTGTGAGAATAGAATGAGAGAATGAGAGAATTCCTGTAAATAAAGCCTCTAGAAATCTACTTAGTACATAATAAGGACTCATCATCGTAAGGATGATGATGATGGTGGTGGTGGTGGTGGTGATGATGAAGATGAAGTTAACCACAACAACTCCTCTCCAGGTGTCCTAGGCACAGGTCAAATGCAAGTACTTGCCGTTCCTAGCCCATACCCTGTACTCTGAGTCATCTTGGACTTAGTCCTCTGCTCACTTTCTTTGCCCTTGGAATGCCTGCTATCCCTCTCCAGGTATCTGAAGCCCACCATTTTTAAAGGACCACCTCTCATAAAATGCTTATGAAAACTTCTGTGGAGGTAAATTACTCTTCTGACTTCCCACAGAAGTCACTGCTTTTAAGGCAGTCGTTCTCAAACTTTAATAGACAAAAGCCTCTGGAGGACTTGTTAAAACAGTGACTCCTCCAGAGGTTTTGATTTATTGGGAGGGGCCCAATAATTTGCATTTCTAACAAGTTCCCAGGTGATATGGATCCTGCTGATTGGAGGCCCATACTTTGTGTAGCACTGTTTTAGGGCACTGAGCAGGTTACAATTGCTATTAAATTCAAGTACAAATTTCTTCTTTAAGGAGACTGGAATTTATTGTTGCCCTTTCACAAAAGTTTAACTTTCCTTATATCAGGAGGAAGTGGGCCTTGGGCTGGGCCTTGAAGGATGGGCAGGACTGGAAGATGGGAGCCCATGAACAGAACAGAAAGTGGCATGTTTGTGGGAGGGTAAGTGGATAGGATAAGACACAATGGGAAATAAGCCTAGAGAGATGTGTTTGGCTGGATTTTGAGAGATGAGTGTGGAGAAGAACATTGAAAAGCAGGCAAAAAAGTATACATTACCTCCTACCCTCCAAAACCTGGGGGCTGAACTGTACTGTCTTGTGACAGTTCCTTCCATTGACCCTGAACTGCTGTCAAGCATGGACTTCTCTTCTCACTTTGAGCATAAGCTTGGTTTGATTTGATTATCACGAAAGAGAATGGAGTGACCGCCTGAAAGCGAAAGGTCTGGGCTCAACGTGAAGCCCTTGGTTTCATTCCACAGGTTTCCTGCTAATATGTGTCTCACAGGGTACTGATGAGGCTAAATAATTAATGTACGTGAATGTACTTTGTAAGCGCTAAAGCACTGCTGGAATATAATTAATTATGTTTATAATTACAGGTAATATAATTATAATTATAATTACCTTGTGGGTGGAAGCAGAATATATATATGCTTGTTCTCTTGTAGGATATCCTTGCTAGATACCCTTGGTTAGATCATCACTTTGTGCATTTGAGCTTGACTAACTGCCTTTTACTTTATTCTTAAAACTGGGATCTATGTGAGACTTTGGCATAAGGACTTCTGGTTGAGCTTTAGAAAATGTGCAAAAAAAAAAAAAAAAAAGATGTGTAGAGTGGGGCTGGGAGATCTAACTCCTTGGTAGTAATATTTTTTTATACTTATCTATCAAATTGGTAAAATTAAGGCAATTGGTCAACTTACCTATTTACAGCAATAATAGTTGCAGAGATCCTATAATTACACAAACAAAAAATCCATACAATACATACACATATGTAATATATATATATTTGTATATTACTAAAAATGGCAATTATTTCCAGAAATCAATTAGAATCTAATACACTCTGAAATCAACAAAAGTTATCACTAAATTATAAGTCTGCTCTATATTTCAGGTAATGCTTATTAATGCCAAGCTCAAAATGTAATATGTAATACTAGTTTGCTTGTTCAGCAAAACTACTAAGCTTAATAGAAGTGCCAGGTAGTTGTTTACTTCCTTCCACTAGCAAACTTAATCTTCAAAAATGATTGTGCTTGGGCTCATGTTCGAGAGGGACTGCTGTATTGGAGCCGAGAGAGGTATGCCAGGGCTAGGAAGGAGAACGTTCTATCAGGGAAATCTGTACTGTTAAGATATTCCCATTTGAAGAGTCACCACAATGGCAAGCTATTTAACAGGAAAAATTCTCCCAGTGTCTCCTACCTTGAACTCACAATATCCTGCCCAAGAAGCTAAATATCACATTTCTTTGGCGTGTCTGACCTTCTGCAGTTGTTCCTAGGCATTGTTAATTGTTGTTAATTTCTAACACATCATTAATTATTTGCCATTAAAGATGGGGGAGAGGGAAATGCCCTTCACTCATGGGTGGTGACACGAATAAACCATTAATAGTTACACAAAGCGTTTTACTTTAAAATTGAAAAGTGAATTTGATCCGGCTGCATGAAAAAGTCGCGTCTTTCCGATTGGCAGTGGAGACGCACCGTGAATAATACATTTGTGGCTGAGAGAGAAGCCCAGGTTCCCTCTGTTTCCTTAATGACTGTGCATTTGGCCTCTAGAGCATGGTGTACTTTTCTGAGAACTTTTTCTCTTTAAAACTCCCCCACCCCACACACACTCTGCCTGCTTTGCAAAAGAAGCCCAGAGGTGGAACAGTTTCCTCCAATGTCACAGCCCAAGTCAGTCACACAATTAGGACTTAACGTGGAGTACCCGACTCCGACTCCCGTCCAGCCCACCAGACCATGCCAGGGGGCAGTGCCAGTGTTGTGGTGACTTCTACTCCCACTTCAGGCTTTCACAGAGATGAGTCCAAGGCCGTTTCACTGATATCGGGCTCCTGATCTTTAAAAAGTGCTTGGATGGGCATTATATTTCGAGATGTTTTCTTAGTGCCTATCTTGAAAGCTCAGGCCGAAGATTCTTCCTAGTTTACATGAGTGTTGAGAATTAAACTTTATATCGGAAAAACATCAAATCTGATCTCTTGATTTGATGAGGGGGCAGAGACAAAAGGTTTGGGAAAGGTGGATGACAAATCATTTTATGGGTAGGTTTCAACAGTGAGATCAAGATAGCTTAGCTTCTTTCGCTAAAAATTAGATTCAGTGCAGGGGTAGTATTTTGAACTTCAGAGGTTGATATAATTCCTTCTTGTTGAACCCTTTGTTTTACTAATAAAATTGAGATGCG
Source organism: Tolypeutes matacus (assembly GCA_026826555.1). Classification (NCBI taxonomy): domain Eukaryota; kingdom Metazoa; phylum Chordata; class Mammalia; order Cingulata; family Chlamyphoridae; genus Tolypeutes; species Tolypeutes matacus. The sequence continues at coordinate 1,620,993 of JAKSZT010053928.1, forward strand.
GGGAGGATCAGAAGACCCCTTTAGCTGTGAATGTGGGATGGATGAGAACTGTGCCGCAGGGGCGTTTAGGAGTCTGCTCTGCATATGGACAGCAAGGGCTACATCTTCTCGTTCTCTTCTGTCTCTTCCTCACTTTCCTTCTTCCCTTTTTGTTCTTCTGGGCTTGCCTACTGGGGAGATCAGAGAGTATTACTTTCTACTTCCTGAAATAGACTAAAAACGACACCAGGTATCAGGGGGCATCAGGATGACCATGGGCAATGGCCTGGTGTTAAGAAACCATTTAACCTTCCAGCCTTGTTCCTTCTCATCTGTAAAGTGAGGGATGAACTGGATGGCACTTTCATTCTGATATTTAAGACTTATTAAACAGTTGTATTCCAAGGTCTAAATTCCCCTATAATCTCTCCCTCTTGTTTTAAGTGCTATATAATGGTCTTCAGTTGACAATTCCACATTTTATTTATTCTCTCTCTGAAGAATGGATATTTGGATTGTTGGGTGTTACTTTCTATTATTGTTTCTATTTTATTATTTCAATTTCTATGATTTCTACTGCAGTAATGCTGTAATAAACATTTTTGTACATATCGCTTTAAGTTTATGTAATGTATATGTATAATATATGTATAAAATTTTCTTCAGCATTTCAATTTTACCAAATGCTACCAAATTACCCTCCAAAATGGCCATACCAATTTGTCAATCTCCACACCATCCACCTCTACTCCCACACCTGCCATGGGGTTTTGCCACCTTATTACACCTAAAACTGGCTAACAGAGCCCCAGGTCTCAGTCTTGTGGACCCAGGCCCACCAGCATCTCTGTTCCCATTGCTTCCCACCAATTCTCTCCCCACCACCAAGCCTGGGTTTCTGGTCTCGGTCGGAGGTGAAGGAATTGAGCCTAGCTGATATTTGCATTTTCTCCCAACTCTTTTGTCTCTGCCCTATGTCTTTATTTCTCCAAGTGGCTTTGCTTTTGAAATATGCAGTTAGGAAGAAAATTCTTCTGTTTAATACTGTCTCATACTTTCCCCCAAGTTAAATAAAGAACATAGGCCTGTTCAGCTGCTTGAATGGGGGGGGGGGGGCGGGCAGGGGAGGAAAGTCAAAAAGGGAAGAGAGAATCTGGAGAAAAAAATATTTAAAAAAAAATTATCCTTCAACACATGAGTTTAACAAATTGCCTTTCTTGAAAATAATAAAATTTCATGAAATCTGAACTGCCTGGGAAAATTAGCTTTTAGGGCCACTGTTAATAGAACACACACCATTTCTGCCTTGGATTATGGAATAGTATTTCATTATTTGCATGTGGGTCTAATATTTCCTTTACGTAGGCCACGGCCTAGAATTAGGTAGAACAGCTGGATATATGCCCAAGCAGGGAGAAGAAAGAGGGAAACTGGGAAACATTTTGTAGGGGAAAGATTGAAAGAGGGAAAGAGTGAGGAGGATCATCTCATGATTTTGAGTTTGGCCAGGAATACGAGAAAATGTTTGTTCTTCTGATAAGAAATGGGAGAGGAATGTAACTTGAGATGGCAGATGGAAGTTGATGAGTTTCAGTTTGGATGTATAGAGTGTGTGTTTATCCCCCAAAAATCTTCTTTTTTTTAACACTGCAGCAAGGATGGAATAATGTTCGCTGTGCTTCCATGTGATCCACAGAGATACATTCCTACGATGCTGTGCTTTTCCTGCCTGCTCCGGGTTGCAATCATCCTGCTTCAACTATGCAGCAGCTTTCTGCTTATTTAGTGCTCTCCATTCTCATCTCAAGCCCTAGACACCTGAACATTGCTGCTGACAAAGACATAAGTGTATGTGAGCACACACAAACACAAAAGTAAACCCAAAGGCTGCGCCCTTGTCCCAGAGGAAGAGCTGACTTCTGTCCTTTGGAGGGACTGGTAAGCATCCCTGAATAGGGTGCAGCCTAACCAAAGGTCTTTGGTACATATCAGGAAAAGTTAATTACCCCATCACCAGGTGAATATTCTACTGGACTGCCCGTTTGGCATCAGCAGTAGAATGACTCACAACTCCTCCTTATTCCTTGCCCCTTTGCAGGTTTGGAAAAATCGTTTTATTTATTTATTTATATTCCCTTCCCAACCCCCCAAGATTGCTCCCTTGTCCATCTTCTTATTGTCTGCTCGTCTTCTTTAGGAGGCACCAGGACCTGAACCCGGGACCTCCCATGTGGGAGGCAAGTTCCCAACCACTTGAACCACTTATACTCCCTTGGAAAAATAAATTATTCAGGCAATTTTATTCAGCTCCCTGATTTCACCCTCCACCACATCAAGGCTACAGATACCTCAGTGCTGACTGCATCAGCAGTTCAGCCCACCCACGGGCAAACAAAACAAGTACATTTCGATCCAGTTTATTTGAAACGCTTTTTGAAACAGACTGCTCTGAGTCATCAGTGATGTCCTGCTTCTAGGACAAAGAATTATTGCTCTGACCTCATAGTTGCTCTTGTCAAGGATTCAGGTTTATAGGTTATAAAGAGCTATCCAAACTCAGTTATTTCTAGTTGCCTTCTTACTTTTTGTACTGCCTTTCAATGTGTGCCATGGATGCATAGTCACAGTCATTGACCACTTAAGGTAATAGATGGTTTCCAGGATTATAAAATGGAGATACAATAATTCTTTTATTTACTCTTTCAACCAACATTTATGAGAACCCTGGCATGCAAGGTGTTGATAGCCTCAAAGATACCTTCTGGAATGGAACTCAACTGCAAGTAATTGGCTATAGCTAATTTGAAACTAATTGTCCCATCTTTATTTATTTATTTATTTATTTATTTATTTATTCATTTATCCTCCCCTTGCTGCTTGTGCTCGCTGGGTCAGCTAACCACGCCATGTGGGCGGGCTTGCCTTCACCAGGAGGCCCGGGGAACTGAACCCTGGGCCTCCCATATGGTAAACGGGAGCCCTATGATTGAGCCACAGCCGCTTCCCTGTCCCATCTTTTGTACTGTTTTTATCCCTCTACTTTACTTTCTCAATATTCTTTATTTCTTAATTTTTCATTCTCTCATTACCTTCCTTCTTTCCCCGTTTTCCCTCTTCCTTTTTATTGTCCCACTATGCCATGTTATTTTCAAACTTGTTTTCTCCTGTTTTCCTCACTTATTCCATAGTACCAGTATTTATCAATGGATTAAAGATAAACCACCACCCTAACAAATTCAAGGTCAATGTGGCAATTTTAGGCATCTGAGAGCATACCAAAAGGATGAAAAAATATGTTAATCATGGAATTAGTGAATGAAGCTATCAGAAAAAGGAGAAGGCTTTTATGAATTGGCAAGAAAGATGTATTTTCTGAACAAAAGTCAGTTCCTGGATTAGTAAGGACAGGCTAGGTTTTGTGGTGGTAATAAACAACCTCAAAATGTCAGTGGCTTAATTCAACAGAAATTTATTTCTTGCTGATGCTATATGTCCAATATGGGCCTGTAGAGGACTTGGTTCCACCAGGTCACTCAGAAATCCAAGATACCGGGCACTCTGTCATCTCAGCACATGCTTCCAGGATCATTTCTGCAGAGAATGAAGAGATGGAGGGCCTTCCCCTGGTAATTAAATGCTTTGGCCTAGAAATGAAACACAATACCTCTGCTCACAGCCACAGACAAATCACGTGGCATAGTCAACTGTGAAGGGGCTAAGCAGGGCAGCCTCCAAATGCCTGAGAGGAGAGGGGGCCTGACTATTCATGACACTAGTCATGTCCACCATGGCACACATGTAAGCAAGCTTGAAATAAAGACCATGGAAAATCCCAAAGTTTTGGCTGCTGTGCTGAAAGGACAAGGGTAGAATAAGCAGCCAACCAACGGACCTCTCTACTAGCTCTTCTGTTTGCTGTTTTGCAAGTGCATCCCTTGGCTACACAACCCCCTCACAACCTTAGGGCAACCTATTCAATGGATCCTTGTACATGAATGCAGCGTTTTTAATAAACCCATGTCGTTTTACCCAATAAAATATCAATCTTAAATTACTAAGATAATTCATCCCTAAGGTTGAAAGACTCTGCTTAATTTACTCTTTTAGTTAAGGGAGGTGTGGGGTTTGGGAGTCTTAGGCCTTTAAGAAGCATAACTATTCTGAGCCAAGCCTGGGAAGGCCATCCCTTGCCTGTGACAGTGTGGCAGAGCGAGGCTGCCAGTGAGCTGGGCTGTCAAGGATGATGAGACAGCTCAGCTATTGTGGCCACAGACCCGAATACATAACAAAATGCATCAACTCCCTCAACACACTCTCTCAAAGTGAAATTGATTTTATGGTGTGTGTGTGTGTATGTGCACAATTCTGAATTTGTTTTTGGATGGTTTTAGATAATGTCCTGGGAATTTTCAGACAAGTGCCTCTTGGGCAGCTGTGAACTTTAGTTAGCATACACTTCTGAACTTCCTGGGACTCCAGAGATCCCAGTGCTAAATGTCATGAGTATATGCTCATGACTGATCCCTTCATGAGGCCCAGTCCAAAAGAGGAGAAAGCTGACAAAACCAGCCTGACAAAGCAGCAGTTAAGAGCAGAGACTCCAAATCCAGGTCACTTCTGTGGTTGCATCTTGACTGCCCACTTATGAGGTTGGGTGACCTTTGGATAGTTATATAATATCTTTAGACTTTAATTTCCTATAAAATGAGGACTATAATAATACTTATATGCCTAATGTGAAAATTAAATGAGATGATGATACTTAGCATAGTGTCTGACTCATACCAAGTGGTCAGAGAATATTAAATATTCTAATAGCTAATTATTATTCATATTGCTCAGGATGACAAGCACATACTGAGTGTGTACCACAAGCAAATCATGGTGCTAGACACTGCAAGGTACACCTGAGCGAATAGGTTAGAGTCTCTGTCTTCAGGCCTTGAAAGCATGTGTGTGTATGTGTGTGAGAGGGAGAGAGAGAGAATAAATTAGGAGATGTAAGGGTAGAGTAGAGAAAGAAGCAGAATAGAAAAAAAAATAACAAAAACAAAAATAGATAACACAATTGTGGAGTTACTCTGCAATAGATACATTGCATAGATAGTTCTTTATAAAACCAGTCTCATTTAATGTTCACACAACCTATGTGGAGGTATTATTATTATCTTCTTTTTACATTTGAATAAAATTAGCCTCAGAAAGGTCAAGGATCTTGCAATGACTGACACACAGAGCTGGGAAAGAAGAAGGAAGATGGGGCTGCGTGGTCCACTTGACTAGAGCACAGGCAGGACTGGCCGGTGGTACATGATGTTACAGGGGCTCCAAAGAAGTCCTGTCCATCACCACAGGTGATCATTGCCCACGCAGAGTCCAAGGCCATCTCTAATTTTGGCCGCACAGTTATTAGTGGCAAACTGTTCGACCAAGAAACAGAAGATAGCTTCGAGGCAGTCATCATGTCTTTGAGAGGCTAGAATACTAAAACGCATATTCAGGACGGGCCGAAGCACACCTTCAAATCATGCAGCAAATCCAGGGCACAGCAGTAAACCACAGCCAATGGCAAACCAGCCCAGCATGGGTGCCGACGTAGGTGAAAAGCTTGGTGGTGATCCAAGAATGACCACTAGATGGAGCCCTACCAGTCATGGTGACACACCTAAAGACAGTTGGTAGAACCCCAAACCAACCTCCCCAACCCAACAAATACATTTTAGGACATGTATTAGTCTATTCTGCACTGCATGGCCAAGACCACTATAAATACTATGCGGTTTTTCAAGCACCCGCCCGCCCCCTTCTACACACACACAAATGTGTTTTATTGAGTTCACAGGTAAAACATAAAAGTTGGAAAGTATAAGGAAACTTGGAAACTTTCAGGGTCTTCTAGACTTTTGCCCCATTAAACACTTTGGCAATCTCCATGTAAAATCTCCATTAAAATAACCTTGCGGGTTTATCTGAAATTAGCACCTCCAGAATTCTTGTTCTGACTCTTGCTTTAGTTTACCTACTTATGTCTTGATCTTATACTTGATATGCCCCTCTAATCAGATATGAAAAGAGTTGAAGCATTTCTGGATTATAGACCAACTTTAGTGTTATTTGAAAATCGGAGTTGGACTTCGGGTTAGGTTATTCCTTTTTTTATTTGTTCATGATTTAATGTTCATCCTGAACTAGACACTAAAATGCATTGTTTAATTATCTGAGCTCAACACACCATTTTATAATTCATTAGTCAGTTGCTCTTTGCAAAAGCTTATATCTTATGAAACAAAAGTGGGAACCATGCAACTGGACTATTTATCTCTTTTTAGGGGTTGGGGGTTAATATCTGATAGCTCATAACATCTTTATTATAATGCATTTATAATGATTTACTGGAATCATTCTATGGCTAAGTATCTAATGTCAAAGACAGGATCTGGCATGAAATAAAATGCTGTATCCTTGGGTAGCTCTAGGGGAAAAAGGGCCTCAGCCAATATTTTCTGTGTAATTCTACAAACTATAATAAGGGTAGGGGTAATTGCCTTAATGTCAATTAAGCTATTAATAATGCCCATCTTGTCATTCCTAAATATAGCAGAGTCTCAATCATACATTACTGTCCCCTGTTAAGACTACACAGCAATGAACTCACAGCCCATCTGGAATTGGAAGCCTGTCTAGCAGCCAGTATCATCTCCCATATATAAAAGAAGGTTTGGGGGTTATTTATTTGTTTTTGATAAAAAACTTCTACTTAGACATGTATGTGTATTTATGAGAACAAGTGTTAGCAAAGCGTGTGAGCTGAGCTAATCTTGCCTTACAAACTCTTCCCTTTTCCTATTCTGCTCCTAGATGCCTGGAGGGAGGTGCTGCCTGCCAGGGCTAGTGGTCTCAGGATCCGGGCTCCCAACTCATGGTCCAGACAGTCCAGCCACAATCGTCAAACAGGCACTTTAGAGTTATCAAGCACTAATTTTAGCTACACATGGTGCTGTTTTGTGTGCATGTTGTTCTCAGGCAAGGCAAATGTGCACAAGTTCCTCAAGGACAGACAGACGACAGGGTAAGCAAAATGAGACCCAGGCACTGACACAGAGTGACGGGGCCAGTGGTCCATCAACGAATATCAGCAGACAAGGTCAAGGGTAGAGGCATATTTGGAATAGAGAGTGGGAGGAGGTGCACTGTGGGATTTTGGTGAATGGGGATTATGTGGCCAACTCTCCCCGATCAGCTCTAAATTAGAGCTACTTACCCTACAGAGAAGAAACAGGACAAGACCCACTTCTTTAGTTGGCACTTATATTTCTCCTGGGCTAAGATTTCTAAGCAGCCACTTCCTTCTGCACCTCCCCTCCCCTTGTCGGCCGTCTTGGTGAAGTGAACTTCTACTTGATGATATTTAGAGCTCATTAATTTGTCCCAAGGAAGCTTATTGTATGGCAGTTTAATGACAGAAAACTGTTTTAATGCAAATGGACATGTAATCCCACTAAGCCACTCTGAGGGTGTAAATTTAAAACAATTGCTGGGAACTGACACCAGAGTTTAATAAGATGGAGGGCTAGTTCCTAGATTCTGGTTCGCCCAGGGGACTCTGCTTGGACACCCAGCCCTGGCAGTTTTAGTGCAGCCCATGGTTACCATGGCAATTAAAAGGGGGGAAGGGGGAGGAGTTTCTCTCATGTGGTAGGGATCTGAGCTCTGGAGGAGTGGGTGGGTGTGCGGAGAGTGAGGAGGCTCTGAGCAGGGATGGAAATGAAAGGTGAGTGGGTGTCTTCTGCTGATTATTTCCCAGATCACAAGGTTGGGAAAGATGTGACTGAGACCCAGAAGACCACTTTCTGTCCTGGCTTAATATAAATGCCTGATCCAGGCAAATCCCCACAGAAAGAGCATAAAACCTTGCCTGGGACCCCATATTTTCCAGCAGGTGAAGGCGGATGGATGGAAATGAGACTGAGGTGGGAATTGTTTGTGAATATTTGCTAGATTCTAATGCTGTTGGGCACCACATAATTCTCCAGAGAGTCCTGAGTAAGGTTATTATGGGTGAAGTCATTTTTGTAATAAAGTTGGCTATAATTCTGGGTCATAAATCACAGGTACTGGTACTAAAAAATTACTAAACATGCCTCTGTTACCGCGTACTGTCCTCCTTTTAAATCCTTTGATTTTACTACAAATCTTCCATTGACTGAGACGGGGGAAATACACACAATGAGCAAATGATTCCTTCCGTCCCGGCAGCCTCCCTGCCGGCATCTGGGCCTCCCGGAATGATTTCCTGAGGTGTGATGTTATTTATGGTGTGCTTTCTCTATCAAAAAGGCAAACAGCATCCCCAGTGACCCAGGAGCATTTGCATCATTGCTTCTCTTGCTAATTGATTCATCCCCTCGCAGGGCCTGAGACACGGACTGTTAGCTGGACTCTCTCCCAGCTGCAGATCCTGTGGATTAAGGTGCAAAATAAGCAAAGATGTTAATAAAATTGTTAAATGTCAGAAACCGCAAAACCCACACCCTTTCAGAACCTATCAGCTCTTCTGGAACGATTCCGTCAAATATCATCTCCTCCCCTTGTCCTTTTTTTCAGTCTAAACTCCATAACCTCTGTTAAGAGATTAAGAACTGTTGTTAACAACACTGATTGTTTAATTTCTTTCATAACTTCTTCCCTTCAAATAAGAGTCTGGCACAGAATGAAAAGGAATGTTATCATATGAAGTGCATTTCAGGTGTAATAAAGCAGAAAGGAGAGGGTGGCCCCAGTGGCTGTTGTAAGAGGGACGAAGTGTGGATCTCTATAGCTCAGTGGCTGCAAAGCAGAAAATGAAGATTGTAAAAACGTCACATAAAGAAAAAATGCACAGTGGATTCATTTTGCGATGCCCATAATTCAGTAATGCCTTTAAGTAGCTAGAAGAAATATAATAAATGTTTTTCCACAACATTGATCATACTGTATCAGAGGAAATATTAGCGTGCAGGGAGCCATGATTATACTGGTAATAATTCTCGGTGCAGAAAACTAGTAGAAGATGGGACCCTTTATAGGCTGAACTTTTATTGGCTGCAGTTATTTACCTTTAAGAATACGTCTAATACATTGTCCTATAGCTAAATATTTTTTTGTGAAAATTCAAACTAGCATTGCCAGTAAATCAGAAACCCTGCCACCATTTTATAGAATTTATGTATTTTTTCCTGCAGATGCTCTATGTTCCAGAACACACACACACACACACACAAAAGCCAATTGACCACGTCAAAATTCTAGAATGCCTGTAAAACAGATTCTTCTTCTGTATTGGGAACCTGGATAGGAGCAGACAGGTTTATGGCAAGTGATTCCATCCAAATGCCACCTGTATATATACCATTTCTCTAAAGAAATTAAAATGATTATTAGATTATATACTGTAGTGAAACTATACCCAGAGCTGTAGGCCAGCAGAGGATATGCCTGTTGTGCTATGGGTTTTTTGGTCCTGAAACACTGAAGAAAGCTTTTGCAAGGCAGAGTAGTGAAGGCAGGGTTTTTCTTTCAGAAGAACAGAAGAGACCTGCTTCCTTATGCCAGCCTCTTGCTCCTCAGACTGGCAGGTGCTGGTAAAGCCGTGGCGAGGGCGTGGGCAGCCGCGGAGCGCAGACAGCCTCTGTGTGCTGAGGGAAATTTCTGCCTCTGCTTGCAGACAGGCCCTGGGGCTGGGCTCTGACAATCATCCATTCAGGCTCCAGGGTACAAGAGAAGTGAGCTAGCCGAGCACCCTCTTGCAGAACCAAAAGGAGAGGTGAGACTCAGGCTTGCTAATCCTCCCTATATTCCCGACAAAGCCTTGCTGTGAAAATTATAATGATAATCAAGAAGCCAGAGGCTTCCCTAAGTGAAGATACCAAGAGAGCAGTGATAGAAGTGCAGCATTCTTTTACTTCAGAATCTGGATGATCCCGTTTGCGGTTCAAAGCCCTCGTGAAAGCAAACAAGCTGGGTAAAGTCTGCAGATTTACCTGCTCTTTTTCAGTGCACATCTTCCCTAACTCTCTCTGACACAAATGGGAATAATTTCCCAGACTGAAAGGAGATCATTCCCTCTCTTTGTCCTAGTGCTCTTTGCGTAATACAAACCATAGGTTCCAGTGCACCTACTCCTTCAGTCCCACACATTTCCTGTTATGTTTTTTCCTCCTCCACCATTTGGGCACAATGGGCTATATTAATTAGCTAAAGGCATTTGGAGATTTCTTTTTTTTTTTTTTTAACGGAGTTACATCTCAATTTTAGTACTTTCTTAATGGAGCCGGGTAGACATTTTGTTTGTTTGTTTTACTTGATTATTTTTTCTCCTTTAGTGGGGAAGAAGTGAAAGTGATTTTAAGTTCTTCCCATCTTGAGAACTTTTAAAAGCGGCAGATGGTTGAGGGAAGAAAAAACAAGCAAGACCCATTTATGGAGTCTAAGATTGAGAAATAGCTTGCCACACAAGATGATGGTCTTTGTGAAGGAGTACACCTAGGAAGTTTGCAAGCAGGCACCCAGTGTGTGTGGCATTGACAGTGACACCGACATAAATAGTTTATAGACTAATGTAATGGTACAGGCTTCTTCCCCAAGGGTTGGGGAGGGGAGAAGGCGACTTTTTAAGCAACCTCTATCAAGTGGTGCTGTTCTAGGTATTTGGCAGCAACAGCAGCTGTTCTGTCTCTCTGTCTCTTTTAATGAATCAATTCTTTTTTGTCTTAGTTAATTGCCTGGAGGCTGAAGGAGTGCAATTTAAAACAACACTTTTTGGGAGCAGGCTAATATCACTTTGAATTCCCTTTTAGGTATAGTATTTCATTGATGGACCGATTGCCAGATCTTTTTAAGGATCAATGAGTAGTCGTGCTCTTTCTTCTCTCTCATTCCTTCCTCCCTCCCTCCTTTCTTCTCTCCTTTCCTTCTTTGAGTCCTTCCTTCCTCTCGTCTTCCTCTCTCCCATCTCCCCTCCTTTCTTTCCCTTCTCCTCCCCTTTCTCTCCTTAATTTTCCTTTATTTCTCGTTCTTCTTCTTCTTTCTCTTCTTCCATGACTTGGAAAAACCTTAATTAACCTCTTAGAGCAATTCCACCACAATGAAAATGTGGAGGGTCACAGATGCCTTCCCTTGAGGATTTAGAAGTAGACTAAAGAGCAGCTTCCTTTTTGCTATTCATGTGGTATGCACACAAGTCTCCTTTGTGCTTGTAAAGATACCTGGACATGCTTAGGAGGGTCAGAGAGACATCTTGGAGAGTAGAGCCCTAGTAATTTTAGTAAAATAAATAGAAAGAAAACCAACAACAGACTGTGGAAACTACTTAGTAAATAAACAGAGTGCATTTTGCTTTACTTGAGATATGGCCTGAATTGTTGACTTACATTATAGCCAGAGAAAGAATGTGGACAAGAATTGACAATACAGAATATCTGATTGTAATATAAAACCTTTATTTTATTTGAGATACAATTGTAATTATGTCCACATCCACTGGATGTCACTGTTGCATACGTCTGGCAGTAAAAAAAACAAAACAAAACAAAAAACAACTTCCCACATAAAAGACGCAATCTGAAACTGGCATTGTAAGGGCTGCCAGCTACCTTCGTGGAGCTCTACCTTTTGATTGAACGCATGCTTTCATGCTAAGTTGACTGTCTTTCCCATTCAGCAAAGTGAGCCCAATTCTCAATTATGCCAGTCTCCTGGGAATTCTAATTTACACATGATGAGATTCCCCAAACACAATTATCTTCTTCACTATATTTAAAACGAGTAAACCACTTTTACAAAAGTTCCCCACACTGTATCTTAATTATAACTAGCACATTTTGGACACCAAATGGGGTGAAGTGAAAACATAACCAGAAAATACCTTGGATTTATAAAGTATGTTGTTTCCCCCAAAGAGCTTACAACATCCATCTATTTGTTCATCTGTCTTCCCAACATCCCTAGGAAGTTACCTGCTTTCATGCTTTTATGAGGCAGAATTGACCCTTTGAAATAAACTGAATGAATTAGTTATTTACACTGGTACCCCAAGAGTAGACCATAAGCAAACATTGGAAATGTGATCCAGACAGCTAATTCCAGTTTGCAAAAGTAACTATAGTTAAAATTTTGTTAGTTCTGGGATTTTTCAGTTACTTTTTAAAATTCCTTAAACAATTCACAGATCCTTAAACTTTTGTTTTAAACATTCCTTTATTTAAAAAAAAAAAAAGAAGAAGAAGAAGAAGAAAACACACCAAAAACTGGAGCATCTTGTGGAGCTGATGTTATACAGAAATTAGATATGGAGACTTTTCCAAGCCTGAAAGAAGGCTGGGCAGTCTTTAGGTTGCCCAGTCGAAGCGCTAGGCTAGAGCATGACCAGTGAAAAGAAATGAGTGAACCAGCTGGAATAGTAGTTAGCTTTCTCTTGAGTTAGAAACAATCATGAGCTTCAATTTAGCCCTCCAGTTTAGTTGCTTTCTTTTTCACCAAACCTTGGAATTGTTTTCTCCAGCTTCCTTGTGTGCCTTTGCCTGGGGAAAACCAGAGCTGTTCTTGAAGGACTATTGGCCTAGATTTCAGCTGGGGGGTTGCTCTCTATTCTAGTGAATTATCAGAGAGCTGTGTTGCCTGCCCTCTACGGGATGCTTTGATCCAAAATTTCAGTCATTGTTTCCACATTTAGGGTCTGGAATGAACATCAAAGAAGTGGGTGTACGGAATTTACTGAATGCCAAAAAGTACAATAACATACAGAGGATATAAGCAAATCCCAGTGGCAAAAGTTGCTGCCAAATCTTGCACATAATAGAGGCCCTAAGGTGACAGTCTATCTTTGACAAATGCATAGTGATATCAATGCCAAGGGAAGGAACTAGTATGCTGAAAGGTGAACAGAAGAGTTGGGAACAATTCAGTGGGCTGTCACATTTCCTCAGCATGTTTTCTCACAACAAGGAAAGCAGACGACACAAATGCATTCGGTAATCATTGGCCAGGGCTGCAAACTCACCAGCAGTTTTAAACCAACCTGGTTCTTTCAGGATCCAACTCTAAAGATGAAAATAAAATGTGATTACAAATTACTCATCTTCTGGAGGGGGAAAATGGAGCAAGTGGAGTGAAAATAGCTCTCTTGTTCTGTTTTGGATAGTTCCAGATTTTAAAGCCCATATGTTGTTTGCTATAACTTCTTCGCCTCCCAGGACTGATGCATTCCAAACGCTTTAGCTAGTGCACTGCACTGGAGTAGTCTAGGAAGTTAGGGCTCATTTGTATCCATAGTCTTTGTTCAAATATGAATTAATTTTGGTTAATTTCAGTGGGTGCAAATAAAGTAAAATGCACAGAACGGAAACCACTGAAATCAGGGCATTGTGTGTGTGATCATCTAAAAACCCACTTTTCAAGCTCCTTTAAGTTTTATTTTTGAAATAAAAACACTAAAACGACTGTAAAAAGTTTCCAGAAGCATTGATATTATGAGCAATTGCTAACCAAGGCTATTCCCACAATGATTGAGACAATTTGGATATAATGCTACAATAGTTAACTGCCCTGCTGCAGTGCCAGCTACAAATATTTTAATCGGAAGGTGATTTGATAAGGGTCCTGCAGGTAGAGGGCTCTTGGCTCTGGGGCAGGGTGTCTACCTGGATGTGTATCCGCTGCTGCCCTCCTCAGGCTAGCATTGGAGGGCAGAGGCAGATTCTTGCCCTCCAGCCGCCATCTTTATTCTATGGATATGAGTGTGCGAGGCCTTCTGTAGGCTTTAGAGGTAGTGCTCTCAAAAATACCACAGGACATGCAGATTGTCTCCAGGGTTCATGAGCATAGTCTGGTAGTGAGTGGGGTATAAGCAAAACAAGATATGTTGTTCATTGAAAATCTCTGTTGAGCCAGAAATTGTGCCAGCTGTAAATAGAACCGGCATTTCTGTCCTTTGCATTAGGCAATCAGAACAGATTTGTTTATATAACAAAAATCATTTCCAACACAACCCTCACTGTTTCTCAGTGCTTCTTACAAAATTTTTTCTGTCTCCTTGTGCTGCATAATGAAGGAGCTCATGGAAGGATCCTGCTCTGTTTATTGTGCATGTTAAGTAAATGCAATGATTTTCATTATTTCAAACTCTATAATGAAATGACTGAGTGGCCCACAACATTAAAAAACAGACAAACAAGCATTCAGCTGGCTGGGTGAACCATGGCTTTCTGGCATTAAATGTGTAATATTTATGAGTTAATTTAATCATAGACGAAAATATTGAGTAGGTGACTGAGTAAAATGATGACTGTGTATGATATTTTTTGCCATGCAGCTGGATAAACATATTCAACGACACACTTTGGCAAGGACTGCAAAGATGCTCTTGACAATGGCATGAATAAATATTAGGTGCTGCCTGGAATCCACTGCTTGGGGTCTTGAGCAATGCCAGGTGAGTTTGGGCAGGAAAATTTTAAAGAAACGATGTATGCTCGTTGGATTATGTCAACACTGGCATCTTTCTCTTCTGGCCAGGAATTGCTCTAACATTTTCATCTACATCACCAAGAGAATTTTTTTTTACACATTATCTTTGTGGGCACTTCTCAATTAAGACTCAGCTTTTGGGAGACTCATCGTAAATTTTTCAACAACACGGACTTGGAAAGAAAAGAAATACTTTGGCTAGGCTACAGAGAGCTGACCAAAAAGATTGTATTTCATAGTGGAGCAATTGAAGCAATGGAAAACAGTAAATTAAAATATCCCTTTAGATTGCTTCTTGGATTTCTTTAGAATACATGGTTTCCGATTCCAAGAAGAAATAACTGTAGTAAGGTATCTACTTTGAAGAGACGAGATTCAGCAGTATAACAATCACTTAGTGTAGCATTTTTATCCAGGGCAAAAAGAACGAATGTGGAAGAGCTTATCATAGAAATACATCTGTTTGTGGTTCTTTTTTGCTCAGGATTGTCATTTTACTTATGAAGAAAATTCCTTCCTAAGCTCTTTGCTTTTGGTTTTTCGGAGCACAATCTGTCTCTGAACAACAACAACAAAAGAACTGTGGTCGCTGGGCTGCAGTGTATGTGCCACGCGGCTTCTGCTAAATCAGCGAATTTCTGCATTTTGCTCTTTTTTGTGTGCGTTGTTTCAGTATTAAAATGTGAGGAGAGGATGCTTATCAGAGAGCCTACTGGGAAAAAACACCCATGTGGGCATCAGCATTTGGGACTGGACTAGCCGTAGTGCAATGTTAGGAAATTCACTTTGTCTCACTTTGTACCTCTGTTTTCAATCTGTAAAAATATCATAAAATCTGCTTTGCCTATCCTGAAGAGTCTGTGAGAGGAAAACTAGGTTTCCTACCTAAAAACATTTGTTTCTTTTGTTATTAAACTATAATGCATTTAATTTAAACTCTTCTTTGTTCCAGAAAGGATTTCAGTTGCACTTTGAAACGTTAAAATGCAAATTTAAGATTTTACTATAACTACTATACTACTCCCCAGTATACCAAAGCAAATATGGTGAACCACATGCTTCATTTTTCCATATTTTCTTTTGAAGGAACTCCTAAAAAAGCTTAATTTGTTTAAAGGAAAATCTAGCTCACCTCTCAAATACTCTGTCCTCCTGATACACTTCTAAGTGGGCACATTTCAATTCAACATGCATTTAAAAAAATAAATATCTACGGTGCTTGAACCAGGCAGCAGAGACAGAAGTAGCTAGAGGAATGGTTTGGAGGTAAAAATTACCATGATTTGGTGATGGATGGGGTTTGGGAACATAAGAGAGAACAAGGCGTCAAGGATGACTCCCAGATTTCTTATAAAGAAGATGGGAAAAGGACGAGATTTAGGGAAATAATGAGGAGTTGAGTTTTGGATATGTTACATTTGAGATGCCTGTGAAATGTCCCAAAGAAAAAAATTCATGAGAGGCCATAAAGACAGATGTGGCAAAAAGTGTCCTGGGTCCGAAGTCAAAGGATTTCAATTAAGGTCCTGGCACCACTCCAAGTGTGACCCCAGACACGGCCTTATTCTCAGTCTTGGTTTCCTCATCTGTAAAATAAAGATTTTAATATCTAGCTGAGCACCTTGCTGGGAAGATAAAATGACAATTTTTTGAAGGTACTTTATAAGGCACTAATCTACTTCTTGTTATTAGAGACATATAAGAACTAACACAAAGAGACAAAGTGGGACTTTCTTTCCTGGAAACATCACTACTAAGTAACAGACATCCTCTCTTCTTGCTTTGCACTTACTTAACTTGTGACTGGCCAAGTTGCCTTGACCTTGCTCTCCTCCTCAGGTTCTCCACTTTCAGGAGGAGGCCCACTTCCAGGACATCATCTTGAAGGGCATGCAGAGCTAATGTGGAAAAGACTCTTGTGAGATTCATGGTTATTTAGGGAAAATCACCTGGGGATAGAATATTATGGGCATCTAAAACATATTAATTGATTGGGATATTTTCCTTTATTAGAGAAGTTGTGGGTTTAAAGAGCAATCATGCATAAAATATAAAATTCCCATTTACCACCTTACCATCAACACTTGGCTTTGGTGTGGAACATTTGTTACAAATGATAACACATTTTTATAATTATTCTATTAATTAAAGCCCATAGTTTAACTTAGGGTTCACTGTTTGTGTAGTATAGTTCCACGGATTTTTTTCTTTTTAATTTTTATTCTGTTACCATATATACCATCTAACATTTCCTCTTTTAATCACATTAAGATATATATATTTCAGTGCAGTTAATTGCATTCACATGGTGTGCTATTATCACCACCACCCATTACCAAAAACATTTCCATCATTCTAAATAAAAACCCCATACGTTTTAAGCCTTAACTTAACCATTCCCTATCCCCACCCCTTCCCCTGGTAACCTATATTCTGGATTCTGACTCTCTGACTTTGCTTAGTCTAATTGCTTAAAAACAGTGAGATCTTACAATATTTGTCCTTTGGGGTCTGGCTTATTTAACACAACATGATGTCTTCAAGGTTCATCCATGTTGTCCATATATCAGGACTTCATTCCTTTATAGGCTGAATAATATTCCATTGTAAGTATATACCACATTTTATTTATCCATTCTTCAGTTAATGGACACTTAGGTTGCTTCCATCTTTTGGCAATTGTGAATAATGCCGCTATAAACATCAGTGTGCAAATATCTGTTTGAGCCTCTGCTTTCAGTTCTTTTGGGCATATACATAACAGTGGGATTGCCAGATCATATAGTGGTTCTATACTTAGCTTTCTAAGGAACAGCCAAACTGTCTTCCACAGCAGCTGCACCATTTTACATTGACACCAGCAATGAATGAGCGTTCCTATTTCAGCACATCCTCTCCAACACTTGTTCTTTCTGTTTTGTTTTGTTTTTTAGTAGCAGCCATTCTAGTGAGTGTGAAATGGTATTTCATTGTGGTTTTGACTGGCTGTTCCCTGATGACTAACGATGTTGAGCATCTTTTCATGTGCTTTCTGGCCATTTGCATATCTTCTTTGAAGAAGATGTCTGTTCAAGTCTTTTGCCTATTTTTAAATTGGGTTGTTTGTCTTATTGTTGTTAAGTTGAAGGATTTCTTTACATATACTGGATATTAATCATTTATCAGACATATAGTTTCCAAATATTTTCTCCCTTTGTGTAGGTTGCCTTTTCACTTTCATGGTAAAGTACTTTGAGGAACAAAAGTTTTTCATTTTGATGAGGTCCTATTTCTCTATTTTTTTCTTTTGTTGCTTGTGCTTTGGGTATGAAGTCTAAGAAACCATTGCCTAACATGAAGTCCTAAAGATGCTTCCCTATGTTTTCTTCTAGGAGTTTCATAGTTCAAACTCTTATATTTAGGTCTTAGGTCCATTTTGAGTTGGTTTTTGTATATGGTGTAAGGTAGGGGTCCTTTTTCTTCTTTTTTATTTTATTTTTCCAAATGGAGATCCAGTTTCCCCAGCACCATTTGTTGAAGAGACTATTCTTTCTCAATTCAGTTGTCTTTGCTGCCTTGTCAAATATTAGTTGGCTATAAATGTGAGGGTTAATTTCTGAGCTCTCAATTCTATTTCATTGGCCTATATGTTTGTCCCTGTGCCAGTACCATGATGTTTTGATTACTGTTACTTTGTAATAAGTTTTAAGATCGGGAAGTATGAGTCCTCCAACTTCATTCTTCTTTTTCAAAATGGTTTGAACTATTCAAGTCCCCTTACCCTTCCTTATAAATTTCATGATTGGCTTTTCCATATAAGCAAAGAAGGTTGTTGGAATTTTGACTTAGGATAGCATTGTATCTATAAATTGCTTTGATAGTATTGATATCTTAATGATATTTAATTTTCCAATCCACCAACATGGAATATCCTTCCTTTTATTTAGGTCTTATTTAATTTCTTTTAACACTGTTATACAGTTTTCTATGTACAGGTCCTTGGTTAGCTTAATTCCTACATATTTAATTCTTTTAGCTGCTATGGTGAATGGAATTTTTCCTTGATTTCTTGTTCCAATTATTCATTGCTTGTGCATAGAAACACTACTGATTTTTGGGTGCTGATGTTGTACCCAGCCACTTTTGATGAATTCATTTAATAGCTTTAGGAACCTTGTTGTGTGTATTTTTCAGGATTTTCTGTATATAGGATCATATCATCTGTAAATGGGGAAAGTTTTACTTCTTCCTTTCTAATTTGGATGCCTTTTATTTCTTTTTCTTGCCTAATTGCTCTGGCAAGAACTTCCAGTACAATGTTGAATAACACTGATGACAGTGGGTATCCTTGTTTTGTCCCCAGTCTTAGAGGGAAAGCTTTCAACCTTTCCCCATTGAGTACGATGTTGGCTGTGGGCTTTTCATATATACCCTTTTAATTGATTGGTATTTAAAATACGATTGTACTATGATTTTTACTTGTGGGAAGGGAAAAAGACTTTAGACAGTTGGAAGAAAATGTCTTCCTCCCTGCCAAAGTGGATTTGAAATCATCTGCTACCCCGACAGAGTCAAGTACCAGCTTGTCCATAGAACTTGAAGAGGAACTAAGGTTAGGAAAGGTAGGGAAAGAGCTAGTATTTTCCCCCTATTCAAGTTTCCTATAATGATATCCTGAAATATGTGTGTGTTTAACTTTTTTGGCCACTTTAAAGCCACAGAGGATCTGATAGCCAAAAGTAGGGAGGGTAGCTCTGGTCAACTGTAACGATTATAGGAAGGGGCAGAGAGCAGCTCCCTCTACACAGAGTCTAAGAAGGCTCATTCTTAGAGGAATAGGGCAAATAGGCTCTATTATATATAGGCTTTATACAATCCAAATATTTATTAAACCCCTACACTGGGGCAAGGAGTACAGGGATATCTGAAATGCTTTTCAGTCTGATAGTCTATAAAAACTTGGTCTTAGATAATGTCTCTATGGTGTGATGCAAGCTTTGTTGTGTTGTCTTTGTTTATTATACATTTTTTTTGGTCCTGGTTTCATGCCTGAGAATTTCCAAATACAATAGCAACAGCAACAACAATGAAAACATAATTCAAGCTATTCCCATATTTTCCAAAATTGAATGCTTTTTCTAGACTAATCATTTTTCCAGCTATGCTCTATGACCAATATCTGAAAAGAAAACTCTCATTTTCTGGGTATGAAAATTTTCTATTCTTTAATACCGTCTCTAGTATATATGGTATGATGTCTTGAAATGCCTTAAGAAAGTGTTAGTCATTAGCAAATTTTCAAGACTATACAAGGAATCATTGTAAACAGACTTGTTGCTACACTTCCCTGTGTACCTGCACAGGTTAGGGTATGGATCACTCCAAAAAGGGGAGGATCATTTGATATTTTGTATATGCAAAGCATTTAGAACAGTGCCTGGGTCATAAGTCTTAGCTGCTTCCAGTACTATGAAGATCGAAAAGCCTAGGGGTTGTGCTCTGGCCAGGGATCAGCCGGTCTGGTTTAGCTAAATCTAACAAACCCTAGCATGAACCTAGTACTTGAGCAGGAGGTAAGGTATTTGCTTCTCACCCTTTGAGTGGTCCTTTGACCCTTTGGGAAAACCATCTTTGAGGGTCCACATTTTTCCATTGGCTGTTCCTTTAGAACCGTTAGGGTGTCAAGGTGAAGGAAGCCCAGCAATAAAGATCCATGTGTACCATCATTTTAAAACTGCTTCCCAAACTAGTCTGGGTGTAGAAAAAGTTCCTTTTTATTTCCAGTCTGTCACAGACTGATATTTTGTAATGTGCAATAAAAATAGCTTAAAGTGAAACAAAAAAGCAACATATACGAAATTCAAGTTCCAGTTTTTTTATTATTTTATTTAACCGACACAAACTTATGCCTATCCTGTCTTTGACCAGTAATCAACAGTTTATAAGCCGTGGCCCTCCCTTTGAATAGCAAGGTCCTAAAAGGCAGTGAGGAAACCAAAAAGTCCATCATTTCCATACCATTTTCCTTCCATACAGCTCAAATGGCTCTCATAGGTCAGCCCAGCCTCAGGTCCCAGCAGGAGATGGTCAAACCGCTGGTGTGAATCTGGTACACAGGAGGTGACTCCCAGAGACTCCCAGTGAAAGCTGCGTTCTGCTCTGTGCTGGCCATTCACGCGGCCAGGAATATATGCACAGCCAAAACGGCAGGCTGTTTAGTGCAGATGCACAGGTGTGGAGACAGTTTGTGATAGGCAGGTTTATGGCAAATAAACACATTGTGTGATATATGGCAATTAACTATATAAACAACTTTAAAATTGTCTATACTTCATATTTCTAACATTTGGGTTTTTTAAGCATATGTCTTCCTGACAGCAATTAAATAACCCTGAGAGAAAATGTACACCTGCTGTCTCCCCTGGGGAAACTACATCTCTTTTTGTGAATGGCATAAGTTCTCCATAAAATAGAACTGAAGATAGAATGGAATTTGGAGATATGTCTCCTTTCTCTCCTCTTTTATCTCTAGCTGAATTGGAGTGTGTGGTTTAATATAGCTAATCTTTGTCGGCATCCCTATTCTGAGATTTTATTTAGACGATTTGTTTCCCTGAAGGGCAGATTTGAGACAATGATATGTGCGGTTGTGATGAGTATCATGTAGGTGGGGAAGGTCTGATATTCCCTTGCTGGGCCTGGATTTTCACCCTCCCCAACTTCGCAACTCCAGCTCTCTCAGTCCTTTCTGACTTTCTGATTTCTATGACTATCTCATATACTCCATGAATACCATCCTGGTCCTGTTTACCTTACCTAGTTTACCTTTTCTTTTCTTTTCTTTTTTTTCCATTTACTTAGGTCTTCATTCTTTTTTTTTTTTTTTAACAAATCAATTTAATTGATACATATTAATAAAGCATACAATTCATCCAAAGTGTACAATCAATGGTATTAGGTATAATCACATAGTTGTGCACTCATCACTTCAATCATTATTAGAGTATTTTCATTTTTTCAATAATAATAAACAAAAAAAAACAGATGAAAAAACAAGAAAATTCTTTGCCTCTCAATCTCTCTCTGTTTCCCCTGCTGTACATAGCTGCCATTTTTGTCTATTCTTGCACAATTATTTATTAAACAGTTTTATTGAGATATATTCTCATACTATAAGATCTATCCAAAGTGTATAATCAATGGCTTTAGTATAATCACAATGCTGTGCATTCCTCATCACAAAAAAAGTTTAGAACAATTTCATTACTCCAAAAAAAAAAATGCCACATCCCTTAGCATGTCTTCCCCAGACATAACCACTAATCTATTTCATCTTTATAAATTGATTTATATTTACATTTTATATAAAATGGAATCATTTGCCTTTTATTTTAGCTGATTCAGGGTCAACATTTTAAAACTCAAACCACAGAAACAGACACTTTTGAAGTTTTACTTAAATTTGGTTACCAGGAGACATAAACACAAATGACTTCAGGTATAGTTTATTTGACATGGTTTGTGGAGATCAAATTCTCTGCTTTTAAATGGTCTTAGTTGGGAAATTTTTTAGCATACCATGATCCAAATCCAACACTTTGTCTCTTCTTTTTCAAAAGTCCGTATTCCCTTTGGGTTTGCTAACCTTGTATCTCATTTAAAGGATACCCAGCTTTTAGCTTGTATAAAGAATGTAATGACCCAGGGAAGGTTCAGAGTACAATGAATGATATAGTTTTATCCAAATCTGATAATTTTCCCACTCTGTGTTGACCCTTCAGGGGCTCCCAAAAGTTTGGTCTTCATTACTATTTTTGAACTATCAAACATACTTTAAGGATTTCTTGAGCACACTGTTTCCAATGATGGAGGGAGTGTCCAACCTCAAGGAATGTCATGGCCAACAAGGCACTAACAGGAGTGGGTTCTGGGAAAAGCCAATGGGACAGAGAGGCCCCAGGCTCTTACCAAAGAATAGAGCCCATGACCCAAACCACCAAATTCAAAAGGTGTAGCTGACTAGAGTCTGGGCAGGGTCAGCATCACACTCTGAGAGGTCTAATCTAAGAGAACAAGGTAGGCTATGGCAGCGGATGATTTTAGCCAAGAGTTAGAGGAATGTCAAAGTCATAGGTCATGGGAGGTTTTCCTGGGTCTGGGTAAAGGGCACTGGAAATAGTTCAGTCTTGGGAAATTGGAGCAGTCAGCTTGGATATGGTGGGTCAGACTTCAGCTGCTCTGAGTGATGTCAGGTTAATCAGCCTGGGGCCATGCAAAGACCCATGCAAAGAGCTCACCCAGAGACTGGTCCAAAGACTTGGTTAAGTAATATTAATAATATTATATAAGAATTAAAATAATATTTATTGAATATTTACTATGTGCCAAGTATAGTAATTAATTATTTTTATTCTTAAGCTCTTTAAAAAGCTTCACTATGGAAAATTTCAAACATATACAAAATAGTGGGACTAGCGTGATCAATCTCCATCAGCTTCAGCAATTATCAACTCATGACCATTCTCATTTCTTCTAGATTCCTATCTTTTTCCTCCCCAACACCGCCCTGGATTATTTTGAAGCGAAGCCCGGAGAGCATATCATTTCATCTGTAAATGTAAATTAGTAAATATTTCAGTGTGTTTCCCTGAAAGACAAGGACTTTCCTTTTTAAACAAAATCAAAATTAGTTTATCATACTCCCCAAATCAACAAAAATTCCTTAATATCAATAATTAGGTTTCTGACACACTTCCTTTTTTATTAAAAACACAACAGAACATGTTTGAATCGGGATCCAAACAAGGTCCATTGATTATGATTAGTTAATATCTTTCTTAAGTCTCTATTAATTTATGAGTTCCCCCACCAAATCTTTTATTTCCTTGTTGTTGTTGAGGAAACTGGATGAGTTTTTCAGTTTGGATTTTGCTGGTTGCATCCCTGTAATGCTGTGTAATGTGGTCCTCTGCCACCATAAGCTATAAATTGGTAGCTAGATCTAGAGGCATGATTATATTGAGGTTCAAGGTTTTGTTCTGCACTTCTCTTAGGAGGTACACAGTGTTTGAGTGTCTCTCTTGGTGATCTTAACAGCCACTGGTGATCATTGTCCATTAAAGATCCAATAATTCATCAGAGGGTTGCAAAATGGCCATTTCATCATTCCTTATTCATGTATTAGGTGTGATAATTCTTTAAGGAGAAACTTCCCCTTGACTCTTTGGCTATTCTAAGACCAGTTTTTGCACACAATGAATTGGTTCTCTAAAATTCTTCAAAGGTAATTAATGAGTTTAGTATTTGTTTTGTATCATACTGAGCTCATGGATTTAAATATACTTGATATAATTCAATCCATTCTAGTTATCATCTTACCAATGCTCAAATTACCCCATCTTTGGCCTGTGGGAGCCTCTTCTACTCTGTCCTTGAACCCTTTGGACAGTAATCTAACAGTTTTTTACACCTTCTTTGCTACTTCCAAGATATTCCAGACTCATTTAATAAACTTCCTGCCTGGGACCTGGAATTAGCCATCTTTCCAAGAACTCTGGTTCCTGTTGGTGGGAAGGAGTATTTGGAGTCACATTCAGGGAACCAGGGGTGCTCACTGCTATTGGATTGATCATTGTTTCTAGGCCTCTTCAAGGGGCAGAACTAGAAAATGTATACTTTTTAAAACATAAAGCATATTATTAATTAGCATTGCTACTTCAGATTTATATTCAGGACTACAGGATTTTTACTTAACTTCATTGATCTTACATCTATGTCTACTCTTGCCATTCCCAATGACACCTACATATGTACAGAACAATTTCAGAATAACAATCTTAATACTACCCCAACATAATTGCTGAATCAATAGATATGATAAAAAAAAACAGTTAGAAGGTATACTGGAAGAAAAGAAATTTATAATAGCTCAAAACAAGACACAAGAAATGTTCAAAATCTATATGAGAAAAATTATAAACACTCATGAAGATACACAATTAGACTTGAACAATTTGAAAAAGTCAACATCATAAAGATTTTAGTTCTTCCTATGTCTATTTAAACATTTAATGCAATTCCAGTAAAAATACCATCAGTGTTTTTCTTCTAGGTCCAGATAAGTTGATTGTATAGTTCATGTGGAACAATAAACAAGCAAGAATAATCAGGAAACCCCTCAAAAAAGAAGGTAGTAAAACATACCATAAGCCTCTATAATTAAAGCAATTTTGTATTGATGAATGAATGGACAGAAAGACCAATAGAAAATAATAGAAAATTCAGAAACAGACCTAACTGCATATGAAATTTAGTATATGGTAAAGGTGACAGCCTTAATTAATAAGGAAAAGACGGTCTTCTTAATAAGGGTATTAGGATAACTTGTTAGCCATAATGGGAAGAAATAAAAATCAAAGCCATTCCTTGTACCATATACCAGGACAAATTCTAAATTGGTGAGAAATTTACATGTAAAAGATAAAACATACAAAATACTAGAGGGAAAAAAGCAACCGGGGTGAATTACTCTATAACCTGGGAGTGGGATAAACTCTTTAAATTACAACTCAAAATCCAAAATTAATAAGCAAATAAGTAAAAAAGATTGACAAATATTATTACATGAAAATTAGTGCTTTACCTTTAATACATATAAGAGTTGCATCATACCCATTTTGCAGGTGAAGAAACTGATACTCAAAGAAATTAAATAATTTGCCCCATTCTTGCACAGTAAATGGCAGAACTGGCATTTGAACAAATGGAAATTGCAGCTCATTGCACACTGATCTAGACCTCTGTTCACTCGAAACACATTGGGAAAATCAGAAAATAAACATTCCTTTTTCCAGACTCCAGTCACAAATGGGAAATAAAATCCTATTAATACTGCTAGGCTAATCCCATTGGTTTGATACAGCCTTAATGTAGAGTTGCAGATGAGCCTCAAAAGGGACAGGACTCTAGGGAAAAAATGGAGACTTCCATTTTGTATTTTGAGAATAAAACATAAATATGCTATGACAATATAGAAATTTATACCTCTTTGTTTTTATTCTCTTGGTCAAAAACTCCTTGTTCTATCACTGCAACACTCTCATCCAGTTCTCCTCATATCTCTACATGGCAAAAACACTATATCAACCATAAGAATCCTGTTTTAACTATATGAAAAGTGAATTAATCTTTGGATCTTCTAATTTATTATCAGCAATGATGATGGCTTGGTTAAGTCACTTTAATGGGAACAGTTCAACTGTTGCTTGTTTTATGTGGGCAGAAGGTGCCAAGTGATTGAAGGCTTCACTTCTCAGCTGGTGTTTGGCATCTGAAAAAACTAAGCAATTATCTACAACCTTTACTTCCGGCCCTTCCCATTGGTTCATTTGTTCACATTTTATTCAGTTTCTTCCAATTCATTTCAGCCCAAGCCAACAAATACTGAATTTCTCTTTCTGTTCCTTGAAGAAAACTTTTAAAAAGCCAATTATGCATTCTCTCCACTAGGGGCAAAGTTAATTATTGGCTTGTGAGAGCCGCGTAATCCATTCATTTCACATTTATTAAGCACCTACTAATGTCGTGGGCATTGTTCCAGGTATTGGAGAGAGAGGGAGGACAAGGCAGACAAGTTTCTGTTCTCAAGGTTCTTCATAGGAGACACAAGAAACCCAATAAATAAACACAAAGCCAGCTAATCTCAGAAAGTGATTTGTTCCGTGACAGAAACAAACAACAATAAAACAACAGTGATGTGATAAGGACTAGGGCAGGGAACTTCCTTAGCTTAGGTGGTCAGAGAAGACCCCGCTGAGATTTGATTGACGTAAAGACCCATGAGAAGCAATTTCTGGGTAGAAGGAGCAAGTACAAAGTCGCTGAGGTGGGAATGCACTTGGTGTGTGAGAAGAGGAAGAGCCCTGTAACTGGAGGGGTATGAACTGCATTGAAATTTCACCTACCCTCAAGAACGTAAGGATTTGCTTATTTGTTGTGTATACTCCACCTTGCTCCAAAAAGGATTTAAAACAGCTCTCTGTGTGTTGTTGATCCTTATAATGCCTATAGATTGGAGAAAAATAAAAGTGAGTCTTCCAGCAGATGAAGTCCAACAGATACATCTGAGACAGGGCACAGGACCATCAAGGCCGATGTTTCTTCCTTTTTATTATTCTTATAAAGACTCACACACCTTGAAATGCCATTTCAGAAATTATTTTTGAAGAAAATTATTGCCCTGAATTTAATTTTGAACCCGCAGACCCATTATATTCTCTAATTAATCATGGCACATGCTATTTACCAAACTCCTGTAAAAACAAATTTCTTTTGTACACATTACAAAGAAATGTTACATAAAATTAAGCACCAAGTAATGACTTTAATTTGTGGTTAGTTAATAATACACAGATGATCACACGGCTGTAAAGAGAGCCGCTTGGGACATTAACAGATATGCTGGCACAGAGGAATTAGAAACAGGCAGACTGTGAGACATTTGGGCTCAGCTGTGGGTGGGGAATAAAGAGGACTCAAGAGTCAGTGGACATGCGAAGCTTTGGCTTCCACTAACAGGCAGAATCCTGTTCCAGGCCTGCCCAGGGATGCCTGTATGAATGATTTTTAGGTTCCTCGAGTGGTCTGTAAATTACTTTTCACTTCTTGCCCAGCAGCATGACTTTTAGAAAACTTAATAGAATTTTCACTTAACATGAGTTTTGCTGAATGGCCTTGACTCAAAAGTTCTTTCTTTTGGTTTTACAAGGAGTTATAATTGCCCCAAGTTCTATAAACCACCTTACTCGGCTAATTTCTTGGCACTTAATAATCCCAAGCTAAGATATCCAGAATTTACATTTTTGGAAATGAAAATAAAATAGAATAAAGGCCTAGCCTTTGAAGGAAAATAATGTTACAATCCTCTGAAGTTCTGCAGGCTACACAAGCAATCATATAAACAGACACCCAAAAATGAAAATTCTTTATGCCCAGTTGTAACAGATGGATTGGAAAAACCAATGGCCCAGGAGATTCGTGATTACAATGTTTAAACTTCTAGAAAGGAAGAAGGGAACATGGCTAGGAGAAGGAAAATGGTTTCCCTTTCTTTTCCAGAGCAACTTTTTTTCTTATTTCTTCACACCACTTCTTGCTTTATTATAAATGCTTGGATAGGGGTGGGGAATGGGGCTAGCACAACAAAAGATTCTTGGTGAAGAACTTCAAGAGAGGATTTAAGTGCCCTGAGAAGCAGAGACTCCAAAAGATTATTCGGCGCTCCCACTAACTCAGAGTGAAACTCTTATTTGTAATTTCATCTGTCCATGTGCCTCCTTTGCTTTGTACATGAAATGGGTATCAAAGCACTGCTTAGTTCATGGTGATGTTTTAGCTTCCTGAACAGCCCTGGCAGATCCAGGCTGGAGATTACATCAGTGCCATCATTGCTTCTCTCGGGTGTCTGTGGTTGGTCCCTATTTCCCAAGGCTAACTTATTCTTACCGGTTATGAAACAGGATAGGAACAAGGAGGTCTGTATGACAATCCAGAATAAATGCTCTCCATATGCCCTAGCAGGCTTTGGGACAATATGATAATGCACTCACACAAACAGGCACACATCATTACCAAATTAATGATGAGCTGAAAATAAAAAGGAAATGGAAAAGAAAGAAAGCTTCAGAAAGGGATTAATCAACAACTCCAAGGCAATATCATGCTGTGCTTATGTCTTTGGCAAATATTGACTGTGAAGAATTAAACATGTGGCTAAAAACTATATCATTGTCCCTGTGAAAGAAAGTTTCTATGTGACTATTTCAAACAAAAGGCAATGCAGAACAGTAGAGACAAGAGGGGGCCCAAGTAAAGTGCTGTAACTTTCCTTACCTTGCAGGAAGGGGAGAGTGCTGTACATTTATTTGTTTAACCTCTGCTGCATCTCCCGTAGTAAGAAACTGGTGTAACATAAACACTCTGTATATCATGTATAAGTTGAGCTGGAAGAAGAAGAAGACAGTTAAGAAGGGGCTCCTGTTTCTTCTTCCTTTGAATTTGCAAAGCCATCACACATTTCTGCAGGATTACTTTGGGACTGGAGAGAAAACTAAGCACAGTCTCCACAGAGGTGGAAATGGGGGATGGAGCAAGAAGAAGTAAACAGAAGCTCTTGCATCCAGGCAAAGCAACTAGCAGGGAATGTGAGATGGAGAAAGAAGGAGTGATTTCTTTAAAAACAAGACTGAACTGGTTCTGGAACCAGGGAGCCCTCCTTGGGTGAGTCATGACTGTTTCAAGTGAAATTATCTGAGAGTTGACCAAGAAGTCGAGTGCTTTAATGTGAAATTTTTGTAGACGTGGTCCCATAATATGAGACGGGATGTATTCTTGCACATAAACTTCTTAGAGCAGTCTGTTTTAGGCGAAATCTTTAGTCTCTTCTGATGGCATGTTTATTGAACATGTAAGTTTGGATATGGGCATTGTGGTAGATTCAATTATCATCCAGCAAACAGTTCTTCCCTCCCCCCACTGATTCTACCCCACCCCCATACCTGTTGGAGGAATATACTTTCCTGTTCCACTGATGTCAGGCTTGATGAGGTGGTTTGCTTTGCCCAATGAGATACTAGCAGATATACCACAAGCACATTTCACATGCGGTTGGTGTGGCCCTTCTTGAGCTTCTGCCATGAGAAGAAAATACCATGGCAAGCCCGGTGGTCTAAAGAGGAGGAAAACAAAGAAAAAAACAAGCATGTGAAGCAGATCTGGAGCCAATCTGTAGCTTAAAATCAAGTTCAGCTGAATGCCACCTGGATCAGTCAACCCCAAATGTATAAAGGAGAATAAATGATTATTTTAAGCCATTAAGTTTGGAGGTGGTTTGTTATATAACATTACTGGGGCTATAGCTAACTGACACACACAGAAACTGCTGAATGCACAAGTAGAGGAGGCAAGGAATGCATATTGTATGGTGTTTATCAGGCAGCACTGAGGGGTGGAATGGTGGCAGGACATTTAGGGCCACATAATGCCAGGATGAGTAGGGGCTGCCGCAGCCATCCGTCTGGCGCACACCTCTACAGCAGAGCACATGCACAGATCAAGGGACAGAATTTGGCTGCTTGGGGAACAGGGGAGACCAGTGATGATTCTAGGTACATCTTTTTACATGTTGGCATTCATGAGAACTTTTGTTTATGGAACAAGGAGAGAGAGTGTGTCATTGTTGTTATCATTGTTATTTTTGTATTTTGTGTTTGTTTTGTGCAGTTTTACGAGGGGAGTATAGACACAGAGAATTGAGGACATGGCCTAGCCCCTGGTTGCAACTGGTTCCCTGGGCTGTTTTATTACCTGATGGGGAGAGGGATGAGGAACAGAAGCTAAAGGGATATTTTCATGTGAGGCATTGTTGCCTATACCCCAAGGCGGCTCTCTTGTGCCCAGAACTGGGGTGAGGAGCATTCCCCCCTAACTTCCCTGAGGAACCCAGCCAGCTATGACTTCTTGCATGGAATTTGGGAGATGTTGTCTGTGTTGCAGACACTCTGTTCTTACCCCTGGCATTAGCATCAGTTGCTACTGTGAAGTTCCCTCCAGCAGCCTCTTGGGTGGAGGACCCAAAGCTGGAGAAGAAGAGGTCCTCCTTGGGGATTTCCAGGAATATATTGGGAAGACTTTGTAGGGAGACTGGAGCAATGTGGGGACAAGAGAAAGAAATTTGTGCTAATTATTTTAATGGAACCTCATTTGAATATATATATATATATATTCATATATATATATATGTATATATATATATACACATACATACATACCGATGAGGTCACCTAGGCATTCCAGTTTCTTTGTGCATGTGTTGAAAGGTCTAGTTGCCTAATCCCACTGCCTGTGCCCACAGAGCTATCTTGATGATGCTGGGGGAACTCTCCTCAATTGCATATTTGGCCAAACAGATGACTCGGCTCTCCACCAGTAAGATATTGCCTCTGTGCAAATTCCACTGCCTCACTTCAGGAAGAAAACTCTCAGGTCCATAATAATACTGCTAAGATCTGTTGGGTTGAGTTGCCAAAGATATGTAATTGATCAAGAGAAGTAGATGTATGTTGAAATAATAGAGAGGAAAAAAGAGAGAGATGAAGAAGGGAAGAAGAGAGGAAAGGAAGAAAGGAAGGAAGGGAGGGAGGGAGGAAGTCTAGTGAAAGATATGAAAATTGTACCTATGATATAAACAAAGGTCATTTTTTAACCACTGATAACACCAATATTATGATATTTAATAGAAGACCAGAGAAATTCAGCATCAATGATGTGGAGATGCCATTTCAGGAAGATATAGAAAAGGTCCTTGAATATGAAAAGTGAGTCACGTACACTGGTAACTCAGGAAATTCCTTGATAACCCACACATGGAGGAGAGGTCCCTCTCTCCACTCTCTCACCCCCTAATTCCCCAAACTCCCTACCTCCACCCCTGCCAAAGATGAGATAATAAATTCCATCTGCAACTCAGTTTTTAGCTCTCAAAATTTTTTGGTGAGATTCATCCGTAGAATTTTAAATATCACTGGTTTTAGAAAGCCCAGAGCAGCTGTCTGTCTGAAAGAAGTCTCACTGTCAGGACTCTCATCCCTCCGTCCGCAAGAAAGAGTAGTAAAAGACATTATCATTGCAATGTAATAATTAAATTATGTAAGATAGAAGCAGTGATATTTACAGCATCATGAGCAGAGGTTCCCAGTAAACATTTCTCACAATGAGGAGCTTAAGTTAAGGGAAAGTTTACCTGTTAATGATGTGAAACATTTATTCACCCAATCAGTCATTCATTTAGTCATGCAATTAATACTTATTGAGGGTCTGTTATGATTGAGGCTCTGTGCACTATGTTTGATTCTCTTTTCTTGGCCCAGGAAGAAGGGAAAGCCCAACATGATAGCCAATCCCCTCACTAATGCAATCTTTCTCTTCTTCCAAATGGCCCAATATCAGTAGGAAAAACTGACATCTTGGCCATGCAGATTCTGGGAATTATGGCTTCAGCTTGTGTGCCAGGGCTCATTTCCAGGCCTTCCCATGCTAGGGAAAATGATACATGGGCTGCACAAGTTGTATTCCAGTGTGTCCAAGAGGTTGCCACAATATCCAATGTCCCTGAATAACAAAGAAAGGTAGGGGAGAGAAGTCAAAAGATGAATAAGCAAGAATGATCTAATCAGTAGTTCAGTATCTCTAGCAGGAATCCCAACATATATTCAGCCCAGAGTCTACCAAATTCTAAAACAGAAAGCTGTTCCAGACTAGACCTGAAAAAAGGCCTTTTCTGCCATGTGCAGACCATCTTAATCCTCTGTTAGGACACTGCTCCCATGCTTCTTGTACTGGTTTATGTGCCTACATCTCAAGTCCCCAAGAGGGTTGTCATATACTTAGGAGAATACATATGTGCTTAAGAACACATGCATTGAACTCCAGCTCTGTCACTCACTAGCACTATGACCTTGGGCAAGGTCACTTAACTGCTTTATCTCCATTTCCTCCCTCCCTCCCTCAACACTTACTGAGATCCTACTATGGGTCTAGGCAGTGGAACAAAAGATGCCCAACCTCTAGCATCATGGTGCGTAACATACTTGTGAGGGAAACGGCCAAAAAAAGAATGAGCCAATAAATCAACAAATAAAGAGGTGCAAGAAGTATTATGAAAAAAACAAACAAGGAATTGGGATGGAGAAAAACACATTTCCTTTAAATAAAATGATTTGGGAAAGTCTTTTTATAAGGGAGCCACAATATTGGGAATAATAATATGCTTTTGCATAAAATTGGGATAATAATAGACTCTTCACTGGCTCAGGGTGGTGCTACATTAGACAATGCATGTAACAATTGAGTCAGTGCCTAGGATATAGTAAATGTTCAACAAATGTGTATTGTTATTTCTTCTACCCTGGACTTAACGTATAATATTTTAGCACATGGACTTAGCACGTGGATTTGTCCACAGTAGGGACTCAATAAATGTGTGCTGTGATGGGTAGGACAGGGGTGTGGTGGCTTGGTGCCTCCACACCATCACTATGCACTGTCTCTGGCAGAGTAGGGGCAGCATCAGTGCCTCCTAGGCACGGACATATAACTACAAGGAATAAATCACCCTCTGGACCCCCAGAGTGGATCCCTGCAGGATAATATTGTTCCAGGCAGAAATCAAGAGAAACTTGGTGCTGATTTGTGCTGCAGTTGCTCACAGTATAAACAGAAGCCGCCAGGCCTGTCCACTCAGCACTTCTTACCCAGCAAAGAAAAAAAAAATGTGTGTGTGTTTTTAAGAGAAGATGGAAGAAGGGCATTTTCAGAGCAGGCTGCAGCTCTTTATAACATAAACTGCTCAGCCCAGGGGAATTGAAATGGATGAAGCATATGCAAAGTCAGATAATGAAGAGAGTTGAGGGGGAAATGATAAAAGAAATTGCTTGATTTTATTTTTCTCTTCATAGTGATGTTTGTTTTTAAAGCGGTCACTGGTACAAATCTCATTGATTGTGGGCATTTTGGAGAAGAAGGCAGCAATACCTCCATTATCTCACAGTAAATGGAATAGAATTTAGCATTTTAAATTTATTTTTATGATGAAATTTCAATTGGATGCAAGTTGTATGGATTTCCAACACCATTTCTTACTCAAGAGAAATGAAACAACTACATTTGCTAGTCCACTGCTAGAACTTAAGAGACACTGCCTCCGTCCTCTAGGATAGTCTTTCACCTGACTACAGTGCAGATGCCCCTTGGAAAGGGGGGAGATTACCAGACTAAGCAGTGGGCAATCCATGCCAGTCCTGGCCTGTCACTTGCAGACCTGAGCCAGACACTTGGACCTCTCTGGGCTCAGAGAGCTTCCTGATTGCTGTACCTCGAAGGTGTTATGGGTGCATTGTGAGCTAGTGATACCTCAGCCCCTGACTCCTGGGGTGACTAAGGTCCTGAGCTGGTGGTCACCCCAGGGCTCATGCCCCACAGTCCCTGCAGATGGCCAGTCTAATCAGCTTGTCTGCAGTGCACCAAGCACAGCCAAGGAGATGCTCCTCACCTGCTGCTACCTTGGCCGTCAGCTGCTCAGAGCTCACTGCTGCCCACTGTGGGCAAGGGGCCTGTAGAGATGAAGAGACTTTCTGTTCCAGGGTCCTGAGGAGTGTGAGTGTGGTCCACTCTGGGGTCGAAGGTGTAAGGATGAAGATGCAGGGAGAGGCAGCCCAGCCTGTTCAAGGCAACTTTCTGCCTGTTCAAGCACTGTTCTTTTGAAATACTTGGGATAAAAAAGGTTGGCTGGATTCAAAATCCATTTTCGTTATCAAAAGAAATTTCCAAAAAAAAAAAAAAAAAGATATTTCCACCTTTACACTGGTTAAAGAAAATAAAAAAGAAGAGCTCTTAGATTCTTCAGATTCAACTGCTGTAAATTTCTGAATGGCTGTAAAAAATGGTTTTAAATTTTTTATCACCTACTTGTATGAACAAAGTTTCTCATCAGTGGTGACTATCAAGAATTTGAAGAGATCATTAAAAAGACTTGATCAGGAATTGCTTGTACCCATTTCAAACATAAAACTTTGTATAAAATAGATATGTGCGTGGAAGCAAGCTCATCATTCTCACAAAAATTTTGGAAAATATTTTATTTTGAGCTTTTATACAAATTCGATATTAAATATCCATCTCTAATACTCTGTATTTTATAATAATAATAAAATAAAAAGACAATGTAATAAATATTTTCACCTAGCCCATATAGGTGTCCCCAAATCCCCTCCAATTTATTCCAGTGTAGTGTACAAATATTATCATGCCATGTTTTGATTTCCAGTAGATGTTGGAAAGCCTGGATGTTAATGCTGGTTTTGCTGCTAGCTGTTTTTGACCAAATCATACATGCAGTTTGGGCTTCAATTCTGCCATCTGTAAAACGACTAGATTAAATTATTTCTAAAGTTTACTCCAACTGCTCAATTATTATTATTATTATTTTGGGAAGTGCCAGGGATTGAACCTGGGACTTCGTACATGGGAAGCAGGTTCTCAACTACTGAGCTACACCAGCTCCCCTGCCAAATTATTTTTAACTGTGTATTTACTTCAATGGTCATGACAAGGATTTATTTCTTATAAGGACACATCTTAATTTACCAGAGATTTTTAAGTAACTTTAATGCAAAATGCCTTTTTTTGCCACAAACCATAGAAATTTGGTATGTATCACACAGATAATGGAATTGGGTATGACATTGTGACCAAATCATTTATTGGCAAGGAGGATTTCTCCAGCTTCTTTTTTTTTTTTTCTACCAGGAGGTCCCAGGGATCAAATCCAGTTCCCTCCATATGGGAGAGGGACACCCAACCATTTGAGCCATATCCGTCCCCCTCGCCAGCTTCTTGACTGGAAAGAATTCAAGGCACTTTGTTAATGCCACAAGCCTCTTTGCTCTTTTAAAATCCCTATGAGCATTCTCCTTAAACTTTTAAATTTGGGAATGCAGATCACTTTGCAGGAAGCCATGGTTTGTTATCCTTTTCC
This sequence comes from Tolypeutes matacus, assembly GCA_026826555.1. Taxonomy (NCBI): domain Eukaryota; kingdom Metazoa; phylum Chordata; class Mammalia; order Cingulata; family Chlamyphoridae; genus Tolypeutes; species Tolypeutes matacus. The sequence continues at coordinate 1,656,043 of JAKSZT010053928.1, forward strand.
TCTGCATTCAAAGAGAGCATTGGTGATATGGACAGAGCCTGTGCTGACTCCTGAAAAGCCCAGTCTATCTATAGCTCCGCATGCCAGCCCTTTGATTTCTAGCATCTCTTTTCACCATTGAAAGCAACTATCTCAGATTGTGAGGGAGGCAAAGGATCTAAAAGACAATCACTACTTTTTTAAAGAGAAGTTGTATGCTTACAAAAAATAGTGCATAAAATAGAGTTCCCATATACCATCCTATTATTAACACCTTGCATTAGTTGGTACATTTGTTACAATTCTTGAAAGAACATTTTTCATAATTGTACTATTAACTATAGTCCATCGTTTACAATAGGATTCACTGTTGGGACAATCACTACCTTTTAATCAACTGGTTTGGAGCCAGAATCCTATCTTACCTTCCTTTTCCTCCCCATTTCCCTGCCCCTCTAGGAGCAGATCCGGAATTTAAAACATAAACAAGCCAGATACATTCAACAGCTGAGAGCAGAAAGAAAGCTCTGCTCCAGACCCTAAAATCTATATGCTTTAGGAAAAGCACATCTCTGAATATCAGCAAATGTTGAAGCCTTCAAGCATCCATTTCAAAGGAAAAATTCAGAATAACCAGGCACGTGCTATCTGATCACACATGGGCAGCTTTGGCACAGGCCACTGAATATGTGAGGGCATGATTCCTAACTGATTACAGAGTTTCCTAAAATTAGAAATATGTGCCGTGCCGCTGGAGAAGTCTGAGTAGGAGAAACAGCCCTGAAAAATCGTGATGCCTCGGAATTCCCCTCTGAGAAATGTAGCAGGTCTTTCTAGGAAAATTGGACATCAAAAAGCAGAGTTAGAATGATCCAACTCTGCCAGCCCATTTGTTCCAAGAATTAGTGTCAACATCACCTAAAACAGGCATTATACGGTGGAAGCAAGAGTTCGGGGTTTGGTTTTTGGATATTTAAGATAAAGCAAAATTCAGGAATTAGTAAGAACTTAAGAACAATGGGGTCTCTTGGGTTCCAGCAGGAACTCAAGTTGCATAAATGGAGCATTTAGTAGAGATGAAAGATGGCATAGAAAACTCTGCAAAATTCAAGAGCCTATATTGTAAAACCATAGGAAGGAAATAACATTTATTAAGCACCACATGTAGGGCACTGTGATAGGTGCTTTTATATCCTGAGAGCTAAGTATAACCATAGCATCATTCCCCTTTCTAATCGATGAGGAAACTAGGACTAATAAAAAGATTAAGATATTTGTCTTGAGTTATACAGCTGGTAAACAGTCAAAACTGCTAAGTTCAGACTTGGTATTGATTTTGGATATAAATATGATGGGTGTGTCCATCATTTGGCTTAATTAAGGAGAAATTCTCCAACATCACAGTATCTTACTTACTGATTCCTGGTATTCCACAGTTGCAGCTAAATTCCTTAGAATCTTGAGGATTTTCATTTTAAGGGTTTCAAATCTAAATTCAATCATCCAAGGTATGGGATGCCTTAAGTGCTTCCCCCGCACTTATTCAAAAGGGAATCATTGCTTAATGAGCTCTACCTGGAGGCCAAGAACTAGTCCCCATAGGGTTGGGGGTATCCCAGGGGTAAGGGTATCTTCTGTGGGCTCTGGAGCCATACAACTAGAATACTTTTTTCTTACATTTTTCTGGCTGCATACTCTTCGATTACCTCTTCATATAACAATGATTTTGAAAAATACTATAGAGAGAATAAAAAGATAATTCAGTCTTTCTTCTAACAAGACTGATCAAAATTTGATAGTTTATAACTGATAGTAAAGTTCTTTTAGTTTCAAAGCTTACTATTACAAATGCCCTATCTGTACATTTCCCCTATAGCTACACTCCAAGAACAAGAAGTGCTCCAAGCATAAATGGAGGTCTGGAAAACGAACCTTCTATTTCACAATTCTGCCAGGGCCAACTAGAGGTGGATTCAGCACGTAGCTTGAGAAGCTTGAGATTCAGAACCTCTTCCAAGATTCAGGTGTTGTCTGCAGGAAGAAGCACCCCCCAGCAAGGAGCCAAAGAGCGCTGCCTTGGCTGGGGGCATCTCTTTATTGGCCCGTGGTGGTAGCTGGGCTGCTGGCTGGGCTGTCAGTCTCGGCACAACCTCTACATTCTCCTGGCCTGATGACACCTTCTTCTAGTGCACCACCCTCAGCACCCTGACCCTTCTTTGCCTTCAACAAGGAGCTGAACCAGGTGCTTGCTGCACCATACCATTCTGACCCAGGCTTCCTGGTCATCTGGCCAATTTCCCCCAGGTGAGGGAAAGGACAGTGAAGACGTGCGACTGGGGTGGGTGAGGGGTTGGAAGTCTCCCAAGGCTTTGGCCTCTGGCAAGAAACACCTATTGAGCAAGAAACTGCTGAGACATTTACAGATATGGCATTACCAATATAGGACTGAAGCTAAAAGTCACCTTTCAAAACCATCAGTAATAAACACATTTTGATCAATTATGCTAGAAGAAAACCTGAATTATTTGTTTATCCTTTCTCTAGAGTATGCTATAAAATTGTTATCATATAAAGAGGCAATCAAAGAGTGTGAAGGCAAAAACGTATGAAAACAAACTTTTTAGGGCTGTATCAGGCAGTTAATGAATTTTTTTTCTGGATTTTTTTTGAAATTCGTCATATTATAAAAATTCTGAATTGACATGATTTCTTTACCTAGTCAAAATAAATCCTCATACCTGATTTTACATTCATCTTTTAAAATTCATTTTCTTAAAAAGCATTCCATAAGTTCAAACTTCAGATCCCACAAGCCTAGATCTGGCCCTGGAACTTCTGCTGTTACACGAAAGGCCACGTCCAGCGTCCTCCCCTTCCTGGGACTGGTATCTCTTCCTACAGGGATGTTAGGAATAGGTGGTTGGTTCGGCTTCAAGAAAAGAACAATGGGCTGGAGTGGGACTGCAATTCTATTTCTGGATTAACCTTGATCTAATCCTGTGATCCTGGACAGGAGACTTTGATGCTCTGTGACCTTATTTTCCCATCAGTAAAATGGGATTCTTAAATAAGAGTTTATCTCACAGGGATATCTTGCATGTAGTATTATGCAAAATGTTAAAAATCTTTGTGGAAAAAAGCAGCCAACAAAAAGGGGAAAAGGCCACAACTATCACTCCTTGCATTTTTTCTCTGGCTAGCAGCAAACTGTCTGAGGTTACTGGTAGCATCTTGGTAAGGCTTGACCACTTTAATATGCTGTTCCACACAGCCCTTGAGACAAAGTGAAAGCTGTCACGTGCCTTTCTAAGTTTCCCCAAAGTGTTTATGTTGGTGGTGGTTGCAAGTTCCCCTTTCCCTGTTTCTTTTCTTTTCTTTTTCCCTCCCTCCCTTCCTACCATCCTCACTTTCTACATGGAGGAAGTGGAAACACTCATTTCCTTCCTGTTCCCATTTCCTTTGTACGTTTCTCAGCCCTGCCTCTTCCACATCCTTGTCACCTGTCCTCCCCCTCCAAAACCCAATGCCACTTCTCTCTACTTCCTATCAAATACTGACCTGGCCATCACCTGTTGCCAGCTCTTCCAGAGGCTTGCGAAACATCTTGGAATTAGGCTGGTATTATACCAGTCCTCTGAGCAAGAGATGATGGAAGACAGAGTTGGCCTTGTTCAGATTTTGGGAGGGTCCCCTAGTGACTGGGCCAATGTCCTTTTCGTTCTGTGCTCGTTCCTCACTGGTCACCTGCTGAGCTCCTCTGGTACATGAAGAAGAAACCCCTGACCTGTGTTCTCTTCCTTGCCCCTCATCCCACCCGAAGCTCCCTTTGGCTTCTGAAATGTGCAGATAATGAGTGGATGAAAAAGGAGACAACTAATCCATAAAGCCAAGGGCTAAGCAGCCACACTTGAATGTCTAAGAAAGGAGAGAAATACCCTCAAAGTGTCATCCACCAATGAGAAAGGAAAAGACTTGGTCGCATTTAGAAATTTTTTGTGTCTCTATAAATTTGTTCCTCAAGGTAAACCGTCAGTCTGTCTAGGCCCATTTGTTAACAATGCATGTAACTCCTAACAGCATCTCAAAAGCATACTTACTCTCAATTTCGCTTCTCATTCGTTTTTATGATGCTAGGGAAATTCAGATTATATAGGCTTTCTTTGTGCTGAGATGGTAATTTTATATCACTGTAGATTAATAGCATTTTTAGTGATATTTGGTATCACTCATTTGTCTCCTATGGTCGTAAAGATATATATTTTTTCTAATTTGGCTTTACCAACAAATAAAAAATAAGAGTCTTTTTTCTGTTGAATGAGCGAAAAAGTTATTCTGATCATGAAAATTACTCCCTTTTAACATACCCATAATCCACCGCCTAATTGTTTTTTGTTATTGCAGCAATACAGTCTCTACCAGAATGTGTGTGTGTGTGTGTGTGTGTGTGTGGGTGGGTGGGTGGGTGCATGCATACAATTTGTTCTGCAGAAGACTTTCTTGCAGTTCTGATTACTGAATATCCAGTGTATCTGTTCAGAGCCTGCTCACTCAGGCACCCCTGTTTAGGAAGACCTTCCCCCTTTTTCCCTTCCTCTCTCTTGGCCTTAAAGTTTTGCAGATATCTCTACTTGGTGTACATGTTGATATTTCCAGAATCCTATTCTGAGAACCAGTCCTGCAGTGCTCATTTGGAGCAAGTACCCATTCCAGGGGTGGTTAGTAAGGAACAGAAAGGCAGTCAGACTTGGTTTGGTTCTCAGCTTTTAAGAGCTTCCTCCATCTGCTAAAATGTGCACTGCAAAGTTGCACATAAAATGCTGATTAGTACCTCAGTGCAGATTCCTATAATGATCCACTTTCTCATGGTTTACATCACACTCTCCTAAGTACCTATTCACCTGTTCTTATTGGAAAATTTTAATCATGTCTCTGACATTAGCTTGGCAATTTCAGCAGATACTTCACAATCTTTCAAAGTCTTTCTGCTCCATTTCATTCCTATTTCTTTTCTGCTGGTGTTAATTATTTTTGCAGCCAGCATACGTGTTTGTCAATAATGCATTACATTTTCCATGTGTCAGTTCTTCAGCCCATCAAAGAACCCTGTGGTTTGCATTCTAAATCTATTTTTTCCCCTTTCCTGACACAGCTCATTTTGCTCTGGGCCTGCCTCTAGTCCTCATTCCAAATCCATCGGAAGTTGCATGAAACTTGGCAACTGTAAAGCAGTCGCCAGCTTAATTGGGTCTAGTTCTCCACAGAGCATTAAGTTTGGGCCTGCAGCAGGTTGCACATTGTCCTAAAGTCCTGTGACTCCTTTGATACCAGAGGTGCCAGAAATGTCCTCACCTCCTGGGTCCTCACCTTATGGACTATTGCCCAAGGCAGTTCTCCATATTCTTAAATCAAGGGCAAGGTTTTAAGGCCCCCATTAAGCTTGGGGATCATGAAAACCTCTCCTGATCCCACTAGCTCCAGTTCCCAAATGTCATGCCTATACCTAATGAAAAAGGCCTCCTCTTAATGGCTCCTCAAAGAAACACCCAGCATAGTGCTAGGCATTGCTAAGGCTATATGACGAGAAGGCCTGGGGACTCACAGACACCTAGGCTGCTTTCAGGGGATGGGGTGGGGAGGTGTGCTGCTCCTGGTTTTTTTTGTTGTTTTGTCATCAGTAGTGTTCTCCCCCTCTGTCCAAGCATAACCTATTCTTGGGAATTTTCTAATTGCTACCATTTCCTTTTTTTTTATGATTCATTTCAAGGGTACCTACGCCATGTCATGATCACAAGACTCTTCTTTTGTCATGGCTTCTGAGAATTCACTGACTAGTTCCCTCTCACAGGCCAAGGAAACGCCATTTTAAAAGAATTCTCTCTGCTTCACAGAATGATTGCTCTTGTGGTATAGGGCACATGAAGGGAAGTTTCTTTTCTTGTTTTGTTTTTGTTTCAGGTTCCCTCAGGGATTACACACATCCTGTTCTGAGTCTCCATTTCCTTGGGGAAACGCTCAGCCTGTGACGGGAAGAGAAGGGACTCGGCCCGAGCACCGTGGGTAGGCAGGAGATGAACACAAGGCTCCTCTCCGTCTGGGTTGCCCACTTTGTTTCCTCTTCTCCCCAAGTACGTCATTCATGTGGACCGGAATCATCCGTGTGCCACACACTGACCCTTGGTAAGATTCCATTTCTTACTTCCCTTCACTGTAACCTTAATCTGCCAACTCCTTCTGATATTTTTAACAGCTTTCTATCACCTGGGAGCGCTTCATCGCCAGGGTGGGCACGGGTGGGCAGAGAAAACAGACGTGTGGGAAACAGCGGTATTAGGAGGATAGTACACAAACTCAAACTGGGAAACAATAGATTCTTGTGTGCTTAAGGATTTTAGATAATCAGGAATTTCTTTCATTGTTACTCCTCTTCTAATACTCACCACAAATGATCACTTTCTGGTAACTGCCCCACAAAGAACTGTTCTTCTGTGTACGCTCAGGCAGCCAGGCCAATAACCAAGAATAGTGACAAAGGCAGACAAAGGGAGAAGGAGAAAAGGGAAAATAAAGTCATAATTTGGATAATCCCCCTGAATACTGACCTACTAATATAGACCCGGGTATGTGTCCTCTCTATAGCTAGATCTTCTTGGAAATACCATTCTTGCTCTTTGAAAACCCCCTCTAGATGTCTTTTTCCAGGAAGAAAGACATCTGATGGAGTCTTTCATGAAGAATAACAAGCAGGTGAAGCCTTAGTGTGCTACCTCTGGACTCGGTTACCTTGCGTTTGAAGTTGACAGGACGGACAATCTGCAGCTGACCTTTTTCACTTCAGGTTTAGCTTTAATATCTAAGTTAATATCTAAGAAATTGTCTTCTCTGGCCACTCCCTGCTTTGCCCACTCAAATGAAAATGAGTTGCTAGCTTTATTCAGTTCACTAACTCCATGGGTCAGGGCAGGCTAAAGAGAAGTAAATACATGAGAGGAAATATTGGCAAATTCTCTGTACTTTACAGGAAAGATCTATAATTAACTGTGCTTTGAGAAAACATTTCTTTGGAATGGCCATAGAAAGGGGTTTTGTTAAGAGAAGTTGAGGAGGGCTTAAGGGGTGGGTGCTCGCCATCACTGCCCCTGCAGAATTTTAAAGAAATGAAAGCTCCCATAAAATTCAGATAACTTTAACCAGTGATAATCTCTACCCAGTTACCACATATGTAAAATGGATAATCTTGCCTGTCTCGTGGGCTTCTTAGGACTACTTCATATAAACTTCAGAAGAGGGTGCATAATAACTATTCTGTAAATGTTAGCAAATATTATTAATACCATCAGCTAATAAAGTCCCCAGTTGCTCTTATACCACTGTTGAGAGGTTGCAAACGGATAGCCCATGAACAGGATGCTGTCTGCAGACATGTATTGTTTGGCATCAACAGAATTTTAGAAACCTTTGTATTAATTGCTGTGTTTTAAAATTGAGAGATTTCCTTAAAAAAAAAAATTAAAAAAAAGCCATTTCCAATATTGCTTTAAAATGGGAAGATCCATGACTCCAGGACTGCATTCCTGTAAGATGGCAATGGACTAGAACAAGAGTCACTTTTAGAGGGGTTACATGCTCACCAGTTTGCAAAATCTCCACAATGTCCTGGTATCCTCCATGCATGACCTTTGGCTCATTTAGCCATTTGCATTTCCTTCTCCTGCTAATACTTTAAAAACGCTTTCATATTGGCTGGCTTATCTTGTTTTACACAAACTGTAAGACAGGAAGTTAGGCAATATTATCCACATTTTATTGTTGAGGAAACTAATAAAAAGATGGGTTAAGTGGGGAAAATGTTCCCTAGTGAGCCTGCTGGGACTGGGACTAAAAGCCAGACCACCCACTTCTTCTCCAGCATCACACTGCTTCCCCAAACCATGTGAACAAATTCCTCCCTCAAATTCCATTAGAAACTGTTTGTCCTCTGCCAATTGCATGGAGTGTTCTTTGCTGTGATTTTAAGCAGTAGTGCAACATGATGTGCCAGTCACAAATGTAAGTTAAAATGTGCCCTAAGGTGTCTGAGGCGATGTCCTCTCCATTCTGCTAATAAACAGGGCAGTTTCTAATTATTTGCACGGAGTTTGGCTCCCAAGATAACTCAGTGTCCGTGTGGGCCCGTTTCACCTCTACTTATTTCCATTACCTTGCATATTAGCTATGTCAAGTTGATGGGCCTGCTGCTCCCCAGGGTGGCTATTATAAATACTGGTGCTACTATGAAATGCTTCCAGTCTTCTGGAACCTCATTTGAACCAGGCAAGTTCTCTATAATGATCATTAATGATGTATTGCTTGCATATAAATGTTGGATATTAATCTTTTGTTTACTTTCCTTTTGCCATCAGACTTTTTAAGGGTTCTTTGTAATGTGCCATTAACAGATGAACAGGAGTAGCCTCTCTATTTGTGACTGAGTGATTTTTTAGTTGGCAATCAGGTGTAGCAGGCGAAGGCTTGATCTTGGAGCCCCGGCTGATAGACCTGCTTCCCCTGGCAGATATGAGTGCCTAGTGCTCTTGGAAGTTACATATCATTAATACCCATGTACAAAACCTCACCTGGGCCTCTTTTCAAGGTACCAAGACTGTCTACTACCTCATGAGTTTCAAGAATTGAAGACTGGAACTCTCCGTACCAGGAAGTTCTAATCACCAACCCTTGAAAGAAGGACACTGTGGATGCTGGGCACATTCTGTTCTTTATTTACAGGAGCAGGCTTGCGTCTATGTTATAGTGGATCTGAGAGTTCATCTGGTCTGGGTTTTAGGATAAGTGCCCTTATGTTGAGACCCAAATCGCAAGTGTTTGATTAAATCTGAGTCTCCAAGACTTAGAACAGGCTGTTCTTCCTATATTGAAGCAGACTGGAAGAAATGTCTGCAGTTTACATGATGGGTGTGGACTACAAATAGTTAGTATCTGTGTAAGAAATGAGGAAGTTCCAAAGTTCTTCATGGCACATGGGTCACTGTGCATGAGCTCAGGAATAAGAAGATCTGGATTTGAAGCTCTATCATCTACTACCTATGAAAGTTTAGGAAGGTTTCTTAAACTCTATTTAAGCCTTGGTTTTCCCATTTATTAAATACCCACTTCATAGGGTTGCTGTGAGGATTAAATGATAAAATAAATAAAACATTTAGCTCAGAGTCTAGTACAAAGTAAGGGCTCAGTATAAAAAGCACAAAGCTGTAATTATTATTATTATTTCAATTATTATGTGTGTCCATCCTGGCTTCAGCTGTGTTGAGTGCCCTCTTGGCCTTACATAGCTAAAGGAGAGAAGCTTTTGTTTGCTGGGCTGTCAGCCAAAAGTCTATCCCTGTACTACATGTCTTTGAGATCAGAACTTAGAAATTGCTGGACTTAGTTATGGGGAGGATGAGGAATTGGTCCTGTGCCCAAACAGTAAATTCTCCAGAAGTTTCTTATGGTAAGGAATGCACAAGAAAACTTATTAGAAGCAGACATGCTTATTACACATAAACTCACACTTGAGAAAGGTGTGGAGGTTCTCATGGGAGAAAGTTAGCACAGACATCAAGACCACTGAGGCAGTCGTCATGAGGAAATTTGTTAGGTCCATGGTTGCTCTTCAGACATGTGTCATAGACAGGGATGGGCCAGTGTGGTTGCTTCAACTTCTCCTCCTCTCTCACTTGAAGTTTCTGAAAATCTATGATTGCCCCCTGCCTTCATCCTCTTCCTGCTCTAATTCATTCCTCCACACCTCTGCCAGAATGATCTTCATAGAACATAGAGCTAATCATGCCACTTCTCTTCTCAATGGTCCTTGCTGGTATCCATTGCTTACACAATTCAATCTGGGATCAGAACCAAAAGGATAACCCCTTAGACCTAAGCACATCATTGCCAATCCCTTGAGCCCTCAATCCAAATGGAGTTGATGGTCCCACACAAGAAGATTGTGCTGGGAAGAGGCTAAAAAATTCAATGTAGACTTTTCACTACTCCTTCTAAGCATTTATCCAATAATTCAATTAAAGGAAGCTTAAGGAGAAGACACACATGTACTTCCCATCCTGCCTGGAGATAAAACGTCTTCACATCCAAGGAAATGTTTATAGCTTAATACTCCTGAAAAGCTGTTCAATTACTTTAAGTTGATTCTAGAGTGTCCCTGAAGAGGCACTATAGGGGGTTCAGGACTCAACTTTTTCAGTTGATTCCCTTTTCTCTTTGGAATCGAGTCCTCATCTCTGTTGCCTTAGTGCCTCTAATTACTAGCCTTCTACTTTTTCTTTAAATGCATGCCTCTATTAACCGATTGGTATTCTGTTTGATTCCTAGGGGAGCCTCAGTTACACATGGCTTTTCAGTGCTCCCTAAATAATTAGTCACTTGAATCATATGCAAATAGAAGTTGAGGTTGCTCATCCCCAGTTTCTTTAGGTTGGCCTAATGAATCCTTCCTCAAACCCACGAGGCCATGACTAGAAGGCACAACAGATCATTGTGGCAGAGAGCGAAGGTGCATCCCCTCCTGTTCTTTCCCCACATCTTTCCCATCTCTTAGATCCCACATCAGCAAACTTGAGAACTCTACCTCCCCCAGGGAGCCTTAGGCAATTGCCTGGGAGGGCTCTAGTGGTGGTAATGGGAACGGTGGCCTTCTTTAAGCCCTCCAAAGTTGCTCCAGACATGACCATTCTCATATTCCATTTCAATACTCAGAACACCAAGAAAGAAACACCATACTAATCCCTTGTCCATTACTGATCTTACAAAGAAATATGGATTGAAACAGCACTAATTTTTTAAAGCAATGATCCCTGTGGGCCCATATTGACTTGACTGTCACAAATCAGAAACATTTGGTCTCTGGTTTTGTGTGGAGCACAGTTGCCTTGGCTTCCAGCACATGGAAGACCCTGGGGAGCCTGAATGTGCTCTGGAAGAGCTGACTGTTCATCACTAGCTACTTGTAAAAGGCTTTCTTTACCACAACTTCTAAAATATTTTGTTCCAAACAATGACAAAGAGAACTTTAGTTCCATATCATGCCAAGCATTTCATGAAGACACAGAGAATAACCATTAATTTGTCTCCATATTGGGGAAGAAGCCTTCTAAGATGGCAAAAAAATCCTTCAACTACTGGCTGAGAATGAGAGAAGTGAATGGTTCCACAGACACGATTTCCCTTTCTACAATCATTAGTTTCTAAATCCCATCAGTTAAGAGTTCAGATAAATGTCTGGTTCCTAAAATGATTGACTTATGCCCCAAATCAGTTTCTCAAATACAAAACGATTTTTCTCTCATCCCCCATTTGTCACAAGAGACATGACCTGAGAAATATCTGCTATAAAAACTTGTACTCAGCAGCATATTTCTTAAGTTAGCAGTGTAAAAACCAAAATAGAAGTTAGTGACTTCCAAAACCCCCCAACTGCTTTGTTCTTCCAACAGAAATGTTGCAGCACATTACTCCAAAATGTGGACTAGGACTCTTGGGTATTTTACAACAGCAAATTAACAATGGCTGAGTCATTTAATTTAAGAAACACAGCTAGCTAAGCACTAATTTATTTGAGCAAAAATTTTGAGGGCTTTTATCATGCTTGCACAAGATCCAGATTATCTGAAGACTCTGTAAATCAATAAATACCCTCTGACTTGATGGACCATTACTGCTCTTCAAGACTCATTGCTGTCTGTTGGCTCAAACGTGGTGAAGTCTGGGAAGGTGATTTATATATCCACCATTCCAAATCACATCTCTATTTAAAACTCACTATCTTGGAAATGAACTTCAAACTACTTTTGCCTGCAGGTATGGAGTATTAAGTTCCCCATCCAAGAGAGTATTGCAAACATCTGAATTCCCCAAGGTCACATCTGTACACACCTGCAGCCAAATCTTTTTCCTTTGTCTTCTCCCCAGGGGATGGAACTCAGCTTGATAGATAAGTCTTTTAGTTTTGGCCCTGCCACTTAACACAAACTTGACCTGAGTCACATAAATCACTTAGTCTTTCAGAGAGATGAATATTGGAATGAAGAGTCAAATTTTTTTACCAAAGGTCATCTATTAAGTTTTCGCTCATGACCAGCAGGAGAAGCAGGGTAGTGCTGCCTCATTAAAAGAAACAGAAGAAACTTCAAGAAGCCAGGTGTGATAAGCAATGCCATGTGGGAGAGAAATGTTAAAAAGAATGAGGAGTCTGAAAAGGACCTTGAGTTCCGATTTCTCCCTTATACCCCATATCCCACAGGTCATTTGGTCTTGTTGATTCTACCTCCATAGTGCCACTCAAACCCAACCCTTACTTTCTGCTCTTTTTGCCATAGCTTTAGTTCTGGCCATTGCCATACCTCCCCAGGACTATTTGTCTCCTGTTTCCTCCACATTGCTGAGAGAAATATCCCTCATATCAGATGGAAAACCTGTCCCTTCACAATTGGGAGGTGTTGCTTCCACTATCCTGTCCTGGCCACCACCAGACTTCCTGTCATTTCCTGAAAACACCTTTGCTCATTCCTGTCTCTCTCTTTGGAACATCATTTCACATCCCAGCGTTCACTGTTAAAGTCCTAATTTCCCACGAAGCCCCTTTCCATCCACCCAATGAGAATTCATAGTCCCTGCCTCACATGTCATATCCTCAAAGCACTGTCTTTCTAGAAAGCATAATATCGACCTCCTGCCTTGTACCATGTTTATTTATTGGTGTACATCTGCCTTCCTCCCGACTGTAAACTCTCTGATGGCAGGGATCACACCACCCAGTACTTAGCACAGGGCCCTGCACATAACCAATGCTTAGAAAATATTGAATGAATGAGTATAGATACACTGAGTCTGACATTGACTTTTGAGAAAGGAGAGTTAGTGGAGTCAAAGAGACAGAACTCAGAATTCTGAGCCGCAAAGTAAGAATATGGGTCTCTCACAAAATGATATTAAGATAATATTGTATGCATGTATGGAGTATTCTCAGTTCCCCTCCTATATCTCTTCTGTCTACAGCCTAGAAAAATCCCATTTCTTATACCCTCTTATCCAGCACCAAAAAGCTAGCTCTAGCAAGGTCTTGGCTGATCTAGCTCAAAGGCTCACAAATCTCAGATATATTTAGTTAATGGCATCATTATATATAAATATCTCAGTGCATGGTTTCGTTTTGTTTCTGCCTCATTCTATAGAACTCCTGGTACATTCTGGCACATCATCTATTTTTTCGATCTTTTTTTGTCTTCAGAACATTCTGGAATGACTCTAGGTCAATTTGAGTCTCACTTTTACTACTTTTTTTTTTTCTGTGTATTAAAATGTATTTTACTCTGTCACCTTAAAAAATTATTTTCAGCATCTGGCACTATTTATATTCATTCAGACCCATCTGAATAGGTTCTCCTATTCCTCATTGTCACTGATTTCTTACAAGCACAAAACCTTTCCATGTGCACTACCCCTCACCTACATGTTGAGAGCCTGTAGATCCTCTGGTCTCAAGGGTCCTGCAAAATGGTACTGGCAATATCCTTGTGATCAGAACCTGGAGGGGTCTTGACTAGTTTCCTTCCTCACAGCCAACATTTGCCCTCAGGATCCATCTCCCCACTTCCCTTGTCATTATGCCCATACAGGCCCAGTTGCCATGCAACTCTACCACTTCTTGATATTACTCTCCCACACCTACCACATAGGTGCCCCTGTTTATACTGGTCTTCCTGTCCCTTGGAGGAGGTTCCTTAAAGATGGAGGACTCTGTACTAGTCTAATTCTATTCCTCATCATATGGATGGCCTCCCCTGGCACTGTGCCATTCTCCAAGTCTCTTTTCCTATTAGGTGCTTCCTGAAGTTTTTCAATAATTCCCCAAAGAGAACCTCATTTCCCTCTCCTCCTCTCTCCTCTTCTAGTTCATGTACCTTGTCCACATTATTATTATTTGTAATACTAGCTTAAAATGGTTGAGTTCTTACTATGAGCCAGGCAATGTACTTGTTACAATGTTCTCATTTACTGCACATTATAGCCTTATGAGGAAATTAATATTATTTTCATGCCCATTTTATAGAGTGTAAACCAAGACTTCAAGAGGTGAAATACTTTGCCCAAGTTTACAACAGAGGTTATTATAGAAAGCTAGAAAATTAGACAACAGAGGCAGAAGTGCGATCTATCCACTCTGTTCTTATCCATGGTGTTTTAATGCCTTGCTCATGAAAGCCAGGTGCAACTTGCTGATTGCACATATTGCCAAGCAGGACAGAGAGGCTGACATCTTGCATCCAATCCACTAAGTACCAGACAGCCTCCCTGGTGGAGCTCTTAGTGACAGCTGCCATGGAAACGACCTTTCTCCACACCTGCTCAGGCTACTTCCATCTAGGGGCCTCCCTGGAACCTTGGCTCATTCTTGACTGATCCCTTCTTCCAGCTAACCCCAGCCTCAGGGCAGGTGACGTAATGAGACAAATACCAGGTTGGGTTTAGCTCTGGCTCAGTTGAACTCCAGAAATTAGGCCATTTCCACACAGTAAAATCCAATCGCCACCACCTACCCCCACCAGCCAGAAAGATTTTTGAAGAGCAAAGGTGACTAGATTCTGATTTTTTTCAGGTGTTATAAGCCTGAATTTTGAAAATCAACCCCCATTCCATCCCCAGCCTCAATTCCAAGCATGGGCCCAGTTGTTCGATTAGAAGTTACTAGGTAGAGGAATGAAGGAATGAATGAATGATGCTGTCTGGAAAAAAGAAGGAAGGGAACGTGGACGCGAAGGATGGCTTGTCTGAAAACCATACACGCGGTAAAAAGTTGCCATCCTTCCCAGTTCCAGCACACAGAGAAACCACACTACTGGGGGCTGCTCCCCAGAGCTAGGGCTCTGCACAGAAAGTCTAAATGCACAGAAGCAGGCTGCACTGCTCGATGGCTTAAGATAAATATTCATACTTAATATTGGTTCTAGGGTATGAATTTTTAGACTATAATTCTTTAAAATTTATTATAGTTTTAAACTTAATTAGGTGAAAATATTTATTGGTGGGGGAGGGGATGCAATTACCCAATTATCAAAGCTAGGATGAATCCTAGGAGGGACACTAAAACCATCTTTAAGTACTGAGAGGATTTTATTACCGCAACTCTTAAAACAATAATGAATGTTATGTATTCCTCAGTCTTTTTTTTTTTAACAATAGAAAAGGAGCCCATCATTTTCAAACAGAAGGCAGAATCACATTTGTGGAGGAAGAAATAAAAAAGGACTATGTGCCAACAAATTCTCCTTACCGCCCCGCCACCTAAAATCTCTTTTTCTTTGAACATTAAGAGAGAGAGGGAGTGGGGATGGAGAGAGAAATTCCAGTGAGATTACAGACAGTGAAATGGAAATATGGGAACTAGCATTAAAAATATATTGGCATTTTCTCTAACAGGGAGTGCTGACGAGTATAATCCTATTACTAAAATCACATCAGCAATGAGATAAATGAAATAAAAACGTGATCTCGTGCAACCAGTATGGTTATTTGTCCACAGACTCTCCTAGCCTTGCATCAATCTGTCCAAAAAAAAATGAGACATAGTAGAAAACAATGTTAAGGAGGCTTTTAAAACACATCATTGAGATTACAGCACCTTTTAAAATAAACAGCACTGAATACCAACACAGGTAAAATGTCATTGTGAGACTGGGATCAGATATTCAACGGCGTGCTTTATGGCTTTCCAGTGTGTGATAAAATCTGTTCACCAGATGTACTATATGTCTCCTGTGTAGCATACTTGAGCATCCTGTAGGCCTGAGGCCCATTTATTTCATGTAATTGCCTTTCCTGTGCACACCTTAGGGCACCTTAATTCTCCATTTTATTTCAGGCACTGTACAGGGTACCATCTGGTAGTTTTAAACTCATCCCATTTTATAGCTCTACTGCAGTGGCTATATTCAGTGTACCGCAGGCTTTCGGTGGAGACAGACTTCTTACTACCAGCTATTTATTTTTGCCTGAAATAAAGTAGCTTTGAACTATCAACATGCAGGATCACACATACATCATCACTGGTCCATACGCACTAGACAGAGGTTCCCAGGCAACCTGGAGACTCGAAGCAGTTCTGAATTGCTTCACGCACAGCTGTTAACGTACAGAGAATTGGGATTCTAAATTCTTCGCCCACTTCTGCAAGTAATGATATCATTTTAGTATCTCATTTGTATTATTTCAGTTCAGACGAGCACAAAAATAAATGCGCTGCATCACATCTGGAAAAGTACCGCAGAGAAATTGCTTAATATACAAAGCTGCACACCTCATTACGAGGTTCGTCACTCATTTCAAACCCAACCTTACCTCTGTCCCTCATCAATGCGGCTTTTCTTTCACTGTTGTTTTCGTTAAATTGTTAAAGCATTTTTCAAGGGAATTTGCAAGATCTTGAAAAGGTGAATTTGGAAATAATATACTTGGCAGGAGGAAAATAAATCTCAGAACCAGAGCTTTTCTGCAGCAGGTCCCCAATGAGCGCGCCTTACCTCAACTTGTGCACAAATTAGTTAAGAAGTAACTCTGCTTGCTCTCTCTAAGAATTCATCTCCTGTCTCAGCCTAGCACCCCCCACCGATGAGCCCACACAGCTGGGCAAGCCACTTTAACGAAGGGTCCCTGATAGGCAAATAACACACACCCAGCTGCATGGTTCAAAATGAGTCGTTGTTCACCTGCTGGTCCCTGGCTCTCCAAATCCTTACTGCATGTGCTATGCTTTCCCCCTTCTCTTCGCCCTTTCCTCTCCATCCAACAGCTCTATCTGCCAGCTTCTGGAATGGCAATGCAAGGTTGCAACAAGAAGGAGCCGTGTGTGCGTGTGTGTGTGTGAGGGGTGGGACTAGGTAAGTGATGAGTTGCCTTAATTGCTGCTGCCTCCTGACATGTGTTATCCCTGCGTTGCCCGGGGAGATGACCAGTCTTTGGCCTGAGATACAGAAAGACTTCCAATGTATGATCGGCTACCTAGTGCAGTGACCCATGTTACTAAACAGACCAATCAGGAAATGCTAACGTTAATCGACAGGCAACTCGGCCCTTCATTACCACAATGGGTGATAAGAGCCCAACTAGAGCTGGGCATGAAAGAACATTTACGGTGGGAAAAGGTGGGATATAGACCCGTTTGGAGCAGATTCTTTACATGTTTTGTGTTCATGGCGATGACAAATGTAGCTAAAAGTATCTGGTTGTAGGTGTCTGCTGTGATCTACAGCCTGTTTGAATAAAAAAAATAACACCTTCTGTTATTTACTGTTGGAAGCAGAGTTTGCTTTGCTGTCTTTAACCTCAGCAGAAATCAGAAATGCCAGCTTGGGAGCAAACTGATGAGTTCTAGGTAACAGAGCAGAGTTGTTGGTTGGTGTCTTGTAAATCAGTAGAAGAAGACCAGTGACCAAAGAGATTCCTATTTATTTTCCTGGAGTTTTTCCCCCTTCTTTGGCTCTCAGGCAATCTTGTTCTATAAAAATGTTAATGCTGGTCTGAATAGGAAGGGTAATTCCTCCCCGCCCCCCCCCAGCTCCATCAAACATAGCTTCTCAATAATTAAATGGGCATCCTTGGACTCTAAGAACAGTCTTGTTGAACAAAGCAACCGCAAATCCAACTAACCTTTGAAGAATGAGGGTGTCAAAGTATAAGCAGATGTTTTAATTTGCACAATGCTGGGGTTTTTTGGATGCCAAATGTTCCTAAAATAACTATTGTATCTAGGCAGCAGAAGAAAGATACACTCAGGAATGACCTACAAATAATTCAGTTATAGTGACATTGTTTCATGCAGCAGAAGTGATATTGGAAGTGTTGTTAAGAAAGCTATATGTTAATCAGCATCTAATGAGAAACTAACATAATTCTATGATCATAATATATGAGAGGAAAACTGGAGAGCACTGCAAAATTTTCCAATACACACACAAACACATACAGTCTTTGTAAAATCCATAGATAAACACAAGGTAAAGTAAAAGGGCTCAAGCTATTCATCATATATGCACTAAAGAGTTCTAAAATGATTTAGGGAAAGTATGCTATTTTTTTAAAAAAGGAAGAAACATATTATGGCCATGAAATTATAGCATCATGTTGTCTAGCTAGTTGAACTTGCATTGCTTTGGGGAAATGTTAACGCACGTTTTTCACAAGTGGATATATGCAGAAAAGATTTATATTAGACGTAGGGAAAAATGTTCTGACTTTAAGAAGAGTTGAGAAAAGCCCAAATAATTTACCCAAGAAGGCTGTGGAATTTACCTCCTGGAGAGTTTTAGCAGCAAACAAGAGACCCATATATTTGGGTTTGTTTCAGAGTAATTTGACAAAAATGAGCTCATCAAGAGTTGCCTGGCCCTCTTGCTTCCTTGCACACCTGAGAACAGGCTTGCAGCCCAGTGGCCATCCACCAAGCCAGGCCTCTGTCTCACCCGCCTCTGATTCCAGCCTCATCTTAAGTGTAGTCATTGGTTACCAGAACCTCCTGATTAAAATGGTTAAGCTAAAGCACTCTCGGGCATTGCTGGTGGGGGATGGAGGAGAGGAGTATAAAATGGTACAATCTCTATAGTGGATAATTTGGCAAAATCTACCAAAATTAAAAGTGCACATACCCTGTGACCTTGTATTTACATTTCCAGTACTTTATCTTATATATCTATTCACGCGTAACAGAGAGCAAACCATGCATTAGTGGTTAGTGCATCAATGTTTTTAATTGCAAATAATTGGAAAGAACCTCAATACCTATCAAAAGAAGACTGGTTAAGTAAGTTATGACCCATCTGTGTTTTTAAAAAAAGGCAGTTCTATATGTCCTTGTAAAAAAGGATCCCCAAGATTCTGACATATGAAACTTAGGGATGTGCAAAATACCATGTATAATATATTGCTGTTTTTGTTTTTAAAAAAAAGAAGTTTGGGAAGCGGCTGTGGCTCAATCAGTTTGCCATGTGGGAGGCCCCGGGTTCGGTTCCCGGGGCCTCCTGGTGAAGGCAGGCCCGCCCGCACAGCGTGGTTGGCTGACCCAGCGAGCACGAGCAGCAAGGGGGGGATGAATGAATAAATAAATAAAATCTTTAAAAAAAATAAATAAATAAAATAAAAAATAAAAAAAAGAAGTGGGAGAGAGACACTTTGCACAGTATAAAAAATTAACTTCTGCACTATTGTTTGAATTTGGTAATATATGCATGTAATACCTATTAAAGTAAAATGAAATAAATGATGGGGAAATAAGAAAACCCTTTCCCAGACCCAAATCCCCAAATAGAGCAGAGGGTTTATTCTAGCATATTCCTGGTTTGCCCCTTGGAAAACCACCAGGGTGAGATGGCCATCCAGGTGAGGGGCAGGCCTGTGTGACTGGCTTTCTCTTCTCCATCCTGCAGTTGAAAATTTCAGGAGAGAAGAGGAGGCAAGAAGGAGGGTCTGGTGAGAGAGCACCAGAGAACATTTTTGTACTTCACAATTAGCGACTGGCCTAGGTGTGAACTGAGTAGAACAATGTGTCTCTGCCTGGGGCTTTGCCAGGGGTTGCCCAGAAAGTAATCCTCTGGCTAGAACCATGGGAAAAGGCCAGTGGTCCAGAGCTGACCAGTTCCAGTGAGGACACGGGGTACCCCTCTCTGCCTGGGTCCCACTGGCCACAGGGTGAACGTTCAGGGTAACCCATCCATCCGGGTTCTGCTTATTAAGGTCTACGTCAGTAAGACCTGGTGGAAACATGACTGGGATGCTAATTCTGGGAAGTCTCATCTAGAACTCTTTACAAATTATTTGAAAACACTGTTGTGGAATTGTTTGAAGAATCAAGCACCCATATTTAACACAATTGTTGGTTGCGGTGTTAGGAATATTGGAGTCAACAAATATGGGTCTACATCTGAAAGGTGAAAGACCTTGGCAAATGTTTTAACCTCTCTGTGCCTCCGTTTCATCATAGGGGATAATATATCTACCTCACTGAATTATTGTGAGGCTTCATTGACATAATGTATTCAAAGAGTCTCCACACAGCACAGATGACACTCAACCAACACTGGCCCTTGGTATCTTCTGCTAAAATATTTACAACCTCAGTCTCTTCAATTCCTCTACAGCGGGCTTCTTCACTGATAAGGAAGAGGCTCTCCATTGGGGTCAGGAGGCCCTTATCCCATTGCTGACACAAAGCAGTTAAATCAGAGATAATTCTTGGCCTGATCTAAAAAGTCAAGACATCAGTCCACAAAAGGTTAGAATCACTATGAAGGTATCTATTTAACACTTTAAATATTATATTCTTCCACCTTAAAAATAACCTGCTTAGAAGGGGGAGAAAGTGAAGATTTCAGGCTTCAACTTCTGAGATTTTTATTTAAAGAAAACCCCATCTTTACTTGCAGCTGAGAGGCTGAAGATTAAAAATTAGCCACTGTATAGTAGCTGAGCAGTAACAATTTTTCATAAAGGATTTTACTACACATTTGGGATTATAATTTCAATATTATGCAAATGCATTTTATGAATCTGTAATAGAGAATGTGTACTGGCGTTAATGTGCATTAGCGGGCGAGCACAGAAAGGCTCCAAATGAGCCATTTTGGTGTCTGCTTTCAACATGTATTATGAATAATAAGTAAAATGTTCTAGTTTAGAACAAATAATATAAAATCTGAATTCGTCTTGATGTACACAGTGACACAGCCCTACCCGACTCCCAAGGAATTCTTCCGTTGGACACAATTAAAACTGACTTTCAACCAATATATTCCTGTTTATAGCTGCTCTTCTTGAACGGGGTGTGAAAGTAAAATAAGTGCATTTAGTAGGAAAAGGGGGTAACTCTCCCCTGTTGTTCAAAATCAGGCATTAACCAAATGAGTGAGAAGGGTGTGACCCCTTAGAAGTCAAGACAGTGGGACACCTATTTTTAGAGGCTCTGATTATTAAAAAATGAAGACATCTCGAAACGGTAATAAAGCCTTTGGTATATTTCAGATGACTAAAATTAACAAATTTAATGCCTTTAACTCAAAATAGTTAATACTATATAATTGTGTTTTTCTGGAGATATTTTAAATGGCAAGCAAATAATATTTCTTCATAGTAAGCTACGAGCCTTGTGGTCAAGTTTGGGGACCCAGGTTGTAAGCTGTCTGATGTGTGTCTTCTTTCAACTCTGTCAGCCTGTCTTTGTGATTATAGGGATAAACTGCATTGGAAAAAAATGCTTAGAAGCTAGTTTGAGGCTCTTTCTAAATGCCAATTCCTAAGCCAAATAGCTCTCCTGGCTTCCCTATGATTGACTCTAAAGTCTTTGTTTCCTTTTATATTTTATAACATGTCCACCTTCCAATTTTCTTGACAACAAAGAAAGCAAAACTAAGAAACACCATACCTACTGAAGGCAAATAAGTTTTTTGATTATTTTAGAAATAATCCAAAATTTATATTTGCATCTATTTAGTTAGGACCTTGCGGGGTGGGGGGTGGCGCTATCGATCCTGTTCCTTGAATGAGTTGCTTAACACCTTTTCTGTTATTTGACAGTCTGAGGCAGGCGGCTGGCAGCGGGGTGGTGAGGGACACAGGCCTCAGTCTGGAGGAAGCCAAGACTACATTATCCAGTGATTATGGGCTAGGCATCAGTTGAGGAAAAATAATGCAAAATTCTTCTCTCTCAATCAGCCATCCTTAAAATAATGTATTTGAAAATACCACAGATTCCATTCCATTACTTACCTTTGTAATAATAAAAAAATATTCAAAATATATTGAGTTCTTACTGTGTTAATTTTAAGTGTCATGATAATATATATGACCTAAACTGACCCTCAAAACAATCTTAGAAATACGTTTTATGATCCCCATGTAATGGTTTAAAAATCCTGAGTTTAAAAAGGGTAAGTAATTTGAACAAAATCACAAGGCTATGTCGGTCTAATACTGCAACCCAAATTCTCAGCCACTCTATACACCTGTGCCGCTATCAAAATAATGGACAGTATGTTTGGCTTTGTTTATCGTGTAAGTTATAGCAATGGAGTATGGTCATTCAATCTGACATGGGCCATAAAATTAAGAGACTCAAGTTTGATCTAATTTCAACCACTACTTGTCTAAATTGCTGCAGCCGGATACTGCTTTCCATGTGCCCTGACATTTCTCCATTCTAGATGGATGTCTGCGGAAGGAAAGATGGATATAGCGAGAGGGCCTATCCAAGACCTGAATAAATAGATCAGATGTTCACAGTTTTCCAATTCAAATCCAACAAAAAGTCATTGACTACCTGCAGAAACTATAGTTTCTGTCCTTGGGACCTTAACATTCCAAAAAGACCCAAATTATAGCTTATTAGTAGCAAAGCAGCACTTCCAAGTATTAATTTATACTCAATATTGGAGGGAACTGAGTATACTGTGTCCTAATTTGAGTACAAGCTATTTGCTATATATAGATAAGACTCCCGTTCTTAGATGACTTCTCAATTGGTGAAAGATGAGGTGCTGAATTATAATACCTTGGCATACAGTAGAGCAGACCTGAGAGAACAAAGAGCACATTGTCTTGAGATAATATTCCCATACTCTCTGCTGAGCCTTTTCTGTGCACTTGGCCCTTTGCACAATCTCACTAACCTTCACAGCACCCTGTAAGGTAAATATTATTATCCTTATCCTACAGATGAATAAATTGAGGCTTTAGTAAATTGTCCAAGGCCACACAGTTAATAAGTGGTTGAATGAGGATTTAATTCCAGGTCTGCTTGATTTCAAAGTGAGTGATGGAGAGGGAGAGAACAAAGAGAAGATAATGATTAAAAAAAAAAAAAAAAAAAAAAGGAATCTCAATCTTCTGAAGCCCTGTAGCAAGTCTCACCTTCTTTGTGTCCCTTATCAGACCCAACTTTGTTATTTCTGTGTTTCTTATATCACCCCTACGACCATTTTTGTGTCTACAAAGGACCTTGTTCAGTGCCTGGGACAAAGTAGATAGTCAATAGAGATTTCACTTATTTATGAAGCATTTACTCTGTGTCTAAGTCCAATAAAGAGACAAGTTGTACCTTCCAGGAGCTTCAGGGCTTTCCACTGGGCATGGAAGTGCCATGATAGGGTAAGCAAGGAAAGTCAAGGCAGTCCACAGAAAGGGGCAGCTGACTGTCTATGTGGGGTGCAGCAAGAGCTTCCCAAGAAGATGCCATCTGAACTGTTCCTGAAGCATCAGTAAGAGCCAAGCAAAGAGAAAGGGGAGGCATCATAAGCAGAGGAAAGAAGGATGTACAGAGGCTGCCAGATAAGAGATAAACCTGCAGCCTGCTCCAGCGGTTACAATTCATCTGGAGCTGAGTGTTCATGTGTAGGGTGAAGGAGCGGCTGTGGGAAGAAACGGGGAGAGGAAGAGGGGACCTGTGAGAGGGGAGGTGGAGAGGTGCCTGCTATGAGGCTCAGAGGGCTACACACACTATGCTTACAAGTTATTTTTATCCTAACCATTCTGGGGAGAATTCTCAGCCAGGCAGAAATAAGACAAGACATTTTAGAAAGATAGCTAAATTGTGGAATACAGACTGGAAGGGTAAAACTGGTGGCAGGGAGTAGGAAAGAAAACCAGGGAAGTGATCCCTAAAGCCTGTGAGAGGGAGGCTCTTGCCATTTGGGGAGGAGAAAGCCATTTTGTATATAATTTGGAAAGACACATGAACATTTTATTCTTAAAGTCCTTCTCTAACCAATCAGTTTTCTCTCATCACTAATTTGTGGGTGACTCATGGACTAAAATACTGAGGGAATCTTCACTTTGAAAGTCCTTGTGCTTAGACACCAGGTATAGTTCTCAGGGATTTAATTAGAGCTGTGTTGAGGCTCTTTTTATCTTAACAATCTCTGTGTGGGCAGAGGTAACAGAGAAACAGGAATCGATATAAACAACCTAAGAGGACTATCTCAGAAAGAAAGAAATATTATTTTTGCTGATGCACATTTTTATTTTGAAAAATCATGAAGATCTCCATTAGGAAATCATTCTTCTTTGGCAATGTGTTGCATGCTCAACAAATAGAAGGTAAATATGCTAAAATTGGTGTCTTTTCCATGAAAACCACATAACTATAAAGCTCTTTGTTTTCATCCAACTGCCGAAAACATTTGTGCAGGCAATTTCAGTAAACATTTGGAGAGTTGGAAGTACTCTCTCCTCCACATATGGTTCTTTATGAAGAGGTAATTTTTATCTATGTTCTACTCAATTGAATATTTATAAGTCTGTTTGGCCTCAAAAGCACCTGATTTTCCCCCAAAATACAATTGCCCTGTAAAGCCAAAGTGAGATTTATTCAGTTACCCTTTAAGAACCTTACAAGTTATTTTCATTTTCTCCCTATGAATACATTCCCAGTACAATCCTAAATTTGTCTAATTTGCTGTGTTATTGCAATTAGTCTATTCTCCCTTAGTTACACAAATAATAGCCTTATAAGTTTGAAGCTGTAAATCATTCATCCATTAAAAATGCCATTTCCTTGTACTGCAAATTCGATTCATTTAGAAGAGAAAAACCATGGCATGGAACAGAATTATGCAATGTCATGGACACATTAACATTTGGATCAAAATTTTACATTGTGTCAGCCAGTAAACAGTATAAATGGTTCAGATTTGCAATAAATAATTGTCTATTAATACTCTGGCATGCTGTAGCAAATTACAGTCTCACTTCAGTAAGCACAGCTGTAGGTAGGCACCAAGGGTGGAGGGAGGCAAGTGCCACAGTCGGTTTGAGTGGAAAGAGCCCATAGCGCGTAGGTTGGTCGTGCAGCTCTCTCTCCAGCAGCCGGAAGCCTGGCTGTGGATTAAATGCCCGTTTGTAAACGCAGGAGGAGGACACCGTGTGACCTTACTGCAGCTGGAACATTAGAGGCCAGGATGCAGCCCTTGGCTGTAAAGCCTATAGGAAATGTAGGTGCCAAACCCAAGGAGGGCATCCTTCACGGGAAAGGAAGGCTGGCATGGTTTATTAACCAGAACAGTGCTCCTGGAGGATAGGACCGAACTCCACGGGTATGGGAAATAGGCCTGTGGCTGGAGAGGCCATAACATTGTCCGTTGACTATGGGGCCGCAGAGGGACTGAGAGGTTAGGCCCTCCCAGAGTCTGCCCTATGCGTAGGCATGATTTAAGCCCTCCTTCCCTCTCCTCCATCGAATTTTCTTCACTAGCCAATTGAGGAACTTAGAATGCTTGGCATAATGCTTTCAAACCTGGTTAAAATGCAAACAAAGCATCTGAGAAGGCTGATAAATAGATATATTAACATTCATGAACACTTTGGCATGCAGTAGACTCAACTTGGCAAAAATTAGGGCCCTGAGTCAATGCGTTGGAACTCAAGACTGGTGATTTTTAATATAGGCGATGGGAGAAGGAAGTGCTACCTGGAAGATATTACGAGGGTACTGGGTACAGCAGAAGAGATTAGGGAATAAATCAGAATAGTAACTGACATTTGTACAGTTCATCTATGAGAGTAGGCACTGGTTATTATCATCCCCATTTCCCAGATGAGAAAACTGAGACCCAGAGATGTTAAGGAACATGCTTCTCAAGTTTACCCAGCCAGGGTGATAATTTATACTGAAGAATCGGGAATCTCTAAAAGCCAATTTGTCTTAGGTCATCATTTAGCCCAAGGGTCTCTAGGAATACAGGAGTTTGCAAATCTTAAAACCATGTAGTTCATTTAATTGAAAATGTGACCCTTAGCAGTTACCAAAGTTTTATGGAATTATCTATAATAAAGATTCTAGACTCAACTCAAGACCCTACATTTATACTTTTGTGTTCTGTCTCACAGATACAAATGGAAAAATTTTCTCTACTCACCTCCAAACTTAGCATTCATTTAATCAACATATTCATTTAAAATACATAGAAGAGTTAATGCAGCCTTATGAATCATATTTTTAACAAAAACCTGAAAAAGCTAAGTATCTAGAGGAACATGATTTTGCTTGCTTGAATGGGATATTATTTTCATCAACATTATAAGAAAAATTTGTCGAGCACCTATTAAGTACGGGACATTATCCTGGGTTTTAGAGAATTGCCTGATTTTGCTTTACATGTCCACTGAGAACCAAGTTTAATTTGGAACTATTTCTCAAGAAGAGGGATCAGCTGTGCCTGATTTATCTGAATGCTTTAGAGCATTTAAAAATAATTTTTCTAATGAAACAGAGAATGCTTAAGCCCTTGTGGTTGTGTACTCTCTTGAGCAGTACTCGGCTCTCCCTCAGGTTTGGACAATTGCTGTGTACTCCTGCCTTTTGTCTTTGCCAACAATAGCTACTTTTTCTTGCACACCACTAGAATAATCCTTCTAAAAACCCACTTGCCAAAACTCTCAGTGGTTCTTCCTTCTTGAGTCTACGTTTGAGGCCTCTGTCCTCTGGGGCCAATGCTTCCCTCCTGCTTCTCCCTTGTGCTTTACTTGGCACACAGGTTCCTCTCAGACCTTCAGCATCCTGTACCCCCAGCCCTCTCCCCCTCCCCTCCGTTTCACCAGCCTCAAATGTCTTTACCATTCTCTCTAGACCCCTGCCCACACATACGCCCCACATCTTCTGTGAAATATTTTTTGATAATTCAAGCTTCTTCTCTCTCTAAAATCCAAGATTTGACACTCACCACAGAATCATGCCAGTGAAAACTGGCAGGGATGTGAGAGGGGCCATTTGTTTTTCTTTTCTATAGCTTCTTTTGATCTTTATTTGTGAAATTGTACTGGACTAGCAATGAGAAGGCCTGACAACCATGTGTGAACTTGTCACATGAGCTCTTTGAGACTCATTTACCATACATGTAAAATGGAAATACCTGACCTACCTTCGTCACTAGATTGTTTTGAAGATCAATAGGATTGTGTATAAGGAAGAGATTTGTAAATTCTAAATTGCTAAGTGTTGTCACTGCTATGATCCAATACCTATTGTCCAATATAGCCCCTTTCCAGTGCTAAGGAACATTATATTGGGGTAGAGCAAAAGAGGACTTTGTAAATACTCTAACAATGATGTCCCACAACTCAAGGGTATATCTCTCTGTATTTAGGAGAATAAGAGAGATTTGTTCATTCTGTTCAAATTTTTGCCACCTCTTTCTGCCATATTGGAACAGGTAAGATTTCTAGGATCATCAGTTGCTACCCAATGCCTGAGGCATGACCTAAATCTTAAGCTGTCCATCTCCCTTTGAAAGTGGTCAACAAATTTTTGTTGTCAAAATGAATGAATACACATTTCTTATCTTTTGGTGAGAATATGATAACATTTGGTTATTGATGTGTACGCTTTCAGGCAAGTTAGCTTGTGTAAATTCAACCACATTCCCCAAATACAAATTTCTGCAGTGCTAATTACATATCTCAACATTTGCATAGGTATGGGAGCCACTGAGCGTTAACACTTTTCACATTTACTTGCTGACCATAACAGCTTTTAGACAAACTTAAAAAATGATCTGTCTGATAAAGGGACCCATCAGTCTTCACAATGTCCTAACCTTTTAGTGTTGAAACAACACTCATGATTTGCTTCATTCGTGCACTACACACCAGTGACGTGAGCTAATTGCATATCTACTGTGAAATAATGTCTGTTATTACATGGATAACTTCACATTAACTCCATTGGAAACATTAGCAATTATACAGTACGTTATGTTAATATACCTGTATTATCTGCTGATTGCCATATCATTAATTCAAGTGACCTCTATAAATCTGTTTCCCACTATCATTTCCTTTTTCTGGACCTCTCCATAGCATTTTAGAGATAAAACTCTCTCTACATATAGTTGAGGCTCTGTAATGTGATCTGACTGCATGGGTTTGTTGCTGCTGTTTTCCCTCACTGCTCCTTTCCTTGGCACACATAAACAACTTTAGAGGCACATTCCACTTCCTTCTGCGTGAAACTAGAACTATTTTCACTTTGGGGAGGGTTGCACCAAGGTCTTATTAAACAATTTAAAGACCTGCCTGGTTTACAAACAGAATCACAGCTTAAAAAAGCATAAATTCACCCTATGAGATGTCAGTAAGTTTTCACAACACCAATACACTTAAGAGAATGTTCACATTTGCTGCTAAAACCTCAGTTGACACCCAATCAATTTGCATCTGGTTACACCAAACTTGACTTTTCTACAGTCAATCCAGCCCTGACGTTTCCCTTTCCTTACAAGCCCCCTTTCAACTGCAAAACAACTCAAGCCCAGGAGATGAAAACCCCAACAGCATTTTCATAGTTAATGACAGGGCTACAAAACAGAAAATAACAGCAGGAATCTGAAGTCAGTGCTTTTATTGGACTAACTAACGATATAAATAAAATGGTCCCTGACTGAGCTTCAGAGAATCACTGTCTCTTTATCCGGCCATAGAAAACAGATCCAGGAGGGCAATAAATACGGCACATACTAGAGTGGAATTAAATGATTAAACCTGAATTAACACCCTGTTTCTGAGCCTCACTTAGTGTTCCATGGCCCCAATGAAACACTGCAATTCACAAGCGCTCAAGGCCCATTTAAATTTTATTTCAAGCTAGTTCGGGAGAACGGATTACCTATAGCGGGGGGGGGGGGGGGGGGGGGGGGGGGGG
>JAKSZT010053928.1:1684844-1771537 GCA_026826555.1 Tolypeutes matacus
CCCCCCCCCCCCCCCCCCCCCGCCGATTCCATTGTATAACTCTTGAAGTAACAACTATGATCCTGTCTAGATACCTGTTAGGAAAACAGACTGGGCTATAGGAATCACAGAGTCTATTCAGAATCCCACCTCTGTGCCTCTAAGAAGTCATGTTAATGAAAAGGAACCAAATCTCTGTCCCTGTGGAAGTGTCAAGATTGCCCTGCCCTTGATGGGAAAATAATGAATTAACTAAATCAATTCAATTATTTACATGACATTAACAACAAAACTCGCCAACTGTTAGTCAGAACATTTTACTTTTTGAATGTGGCTTTAGCATGCCAGAAATCCAAACTAAGTCCTAACTGCCAAATGGAATCTAATATCACCTTGGAGGATAATAAATGGTGATCCCATTTCCCATTAAATCATACACTGTATTAAAAGGTGGGTGAGTTCAACTTAAACCCCATTCAAGGAGAATGAATACTGTTCTATAATCTTTCATTTATAAAATGACTCTGTAGCAAGAAATCCCAGGATGGCATTAGAGGAAGGCTCCACTGTCAAAATGAAATACTTAGAAATTTCAGATGAAATATGCAGCCCACTTTGTGTATATCTGTGAGTTGCAATGATGCATAAGACTGGGGTTTTGTAAGGGAAGGTCCTCAAGAGTCTAGAGATAAGGGAGCTCTCAGATTTGAGCACTTACTAGATGTTGTCTGCTGTGCTGTTTTCTCATTTAATTCTCACAATGTCCTATGAAGTAGGCATTATTTCATATTATTTTACAAATATCTTACATTATTTTACAAAAAATATTTTTTGAGGCTCAAAGAATAGTATAATAACTGCCCAAGTTCACTCAGAAAGTGGTGAGGATCAGATTCAAATCTAGTTCTGATTCCAAAGGTAGACCTTTGCCTCGATATTATATCACCTGCTTAGAACTCCTGGCGCCACTGGGTCTTCCACTTAAAATCTGCTAAAATAACCGAAGAAGACAGCCATCATATGCAAGAGGGATGAGAATAACTCAGTGTCGTCCCCAAGGTTACGACAAGAACCAAAGGGTTTTGCCTCTGTATGAGGAACAGTTTTTGTAAAGTCCCAGCAGATCCAGACACCCAGTGAAACCAAACGGTTGGCAGCTCAAATTGAGATCACTGCTGGAATGTAGATGAACATGGGTCTGATCACGATGGCTTCAGAGTGTGAACCATGCATCAGTGGGGCCCAGAATCACTCATGATACTGCAGGAGCACGGTGAGCCTTGTCCAGAATAAAGCAGGAAGATTCTTCCACATTCTCAAGAATATGAGTCTACCCACACCCAAGTTTTCCCTCAGGGTCTGCTCAGCATGGCACATAGCTGTGTACATGCCTGGTAAGAAGGGATTTGACTGAAACTTCTCCCCTTCAATATTTTTGGGCAACAAAATTACCTTACTCTTCACTCTAATTTATGCCTGAGCACCTTCAATGAAATGCACACTCACACACACATATTTCTCTCATAAAGCAATCTCACTTAAAAAGGAATACATTGTGGGGAAGCTATCAAATAAAGAAATTACTGTTTTTATAAAAAAAGATAATCACTAGTAAGTTTATTGGTGATAGATTCATGTCAGGTTCAGAGTGGTGAGTTGTGTCTGTTGAATTATGATTGGAAACTCAGTGGGCAGAAAAGTGTCTAATGTTTGATGCAATATCCTTGTACATTATAGTGCCTGTTAAATTAATTTAAATGCTTTTGACACTCAATTAGTGTTATATAATAGCAATTGCATCCTTTCCTTTATAAGTAATGAATTTCTTGAAATTTTATGTTTTGATAAAAGGTCTCTGTTTACCAAAAAAAATTAAAAAAAGGATATTAATATGATTTAAGTGAATTTAATTTGAATTATTAACTTTTCATTCCTTGGCCAGAAACTTTTAAGCAAAGGTCTTGATTATAATTGTTTGTCACATGTGAGCCTCAGCTTTAGTGGTTGTTCTTGTCTATGGTTTTTAACTGTAACAAGGAAGACTCTCAGAGTCTCTGGCCTAAATTTAGACACAATCCCAGGCCTCCCTTTGATCTTAACTCTTCATTTTTAATTTAAGTAAAATAAAAACTACCTCCACTGTACTGGCAATAAGAGCCAGGCCATGTCTTTGAACAAATAGTTAATCAGTTTAGTTACTTGAGTCCTTGCCTAATTGATTCCAAAACAAACCAGGGCTTCAAGTTGCTCTTTTGGTAGATAGCACCAGCTTGAGCATTTTCCCTATACATTTGATAATTTCAGTGGCTGTTTTTACACCTTGAAGACATAACTTCAGTTAACAACTCCACTTTAAAATGGCTAAAACTAGAAACAAAATTACAGCCTACCAGAAGTTTTCACTCTTCTACTGGTTATAGGGCCAGTGTGTAATCACAAAGAATGTTTCTTTAAAATCACGAGGTATCTGCATCTATCAGTGAATGGTTAACTGTGGTGGAGAAAACGGTTTCATCATTTTTAAGCCATATGACATTTCTGTGACTTGCTTTCTCCATCTAATATGAGGATTGTAATACCTTACGGAGTTGTTGTGGAAATCAATGGACATAAATAATGTGAATGTACTCCAAAAAAAAAAAAAAAAGCATAAAGTGGCATGAAAGAATGAGGTATTACTATTAATAATTCTCAATAGAGACTGGCCAAGATTTTAAATTCTTAGCCTTGCTGCATCACTTTTTATTACCCATTGATAAAAACCCTGCACCTTTGGCCTTATTTCAAACCTTGTAAACGTGGGCCACCTTACAACAATTAATCACCGACTACGTAAAGTTAAACCCACAATGCTGAACTACAAAGCCGCTTCCCGAAACGCACGGCTCAACCACCTTCGTCTTCAACTCCTGTCTCTTGATCTAAACCCTTTCATTTGAACTTGATATCATATTTTTCTTTTGACCTCAATCTTTGCAGAAGTAAAATTGTCCAGGAAATTGGGCAGATCCTGTACTTTTCTGACTTAGCATTAGAGAAGCTATCCTTTTAGGCAAACATGAAAACTCATTGTACCTCGGGCAGGGCTCACAGGACACCACCAAGGGCCCGCCCTGATTTCCCAAATACTAACTCGTCCCTCCCCCAAAGCTGCTGTTTATTACATAGGATTTATTGTGATTTGAAATCATTCTGTTTGCCTAGTATTTGTTTACCTGTTTACCATCCATCCCCCTCCTCTGGAAAGTCTGTTCCAGGAGAGAAGGGATGGTGTCTGTCTTTTTCACCACAGTCCTCTGGGCCTAGAATACTTCCTGGAACACAGTAGGAGCCTAATAAGTAGCTGTTGGGTGACCAGATGTATTGCTACAAATATAAATGGCCATATGCAACATCTCTAAAGCATTTAGGTCTAAATACCACCTTTTCCTTCCCCAATGAAAGCTTAACACATTGCTAAACTGTCAGAATAAAAATTTTTATCTTGTCATCTTATCAATATTAATTCCTTAGTCTTTTCACCATCTTTCTCGAGGCCCGAGTTTGGGCCAAACATGGCTGAGGTTTTAAAAATATATATTTTTACTATAATTTAAAAATATGCTCACTAGGGGAAGACTCATAAAATTCAGCTTCAGCCACAATCTGGACTATGGGCTGCCAAGCGCTGCATAAATAAATCATCAAGTCATTTTGGCATCCTGTGGGCCAGAAGGAATATCTTCCTCAGTAGATTTAAAGAGACACAGCTCTGTAAGGAATGGGAGCAAAGCGAGTGATGAAACATGTCCTCTCTTTTTATTCCTCTGGAGTTTGGACAGGCCCCTTGAAGTGGTACTTGCCGATTTTACAAATGGCAGATTCTTTTGTTCTCTTTAATTGAAATCTACTGTGGAGTTGGGAGAATCCCTTCCAATATCCACAGCATATGCCCCTACCCCATTTTGGAACTATTGGACCACTTGAGCAAGGAAAAATACGGCAGCCAGAAGAATGGATTACAGGGGCTGAGTAGCACGGATGCAGATAAGTCAGACTCCACGCTCAGTGAGTCAGGAAGCAATTCCAAGGACAGTGGAGGGTGGGTTGTGTGATGCCGGAGTGGAGGGGCTTCTTGATAGATGCTGTATCGATGGCCCAGGCTGGGTGTCCCGCCTAGAGCTCACCCGAGCAACATTTCTCTCTCTCTCTGGTGCTCCCACACGCTCTCTCTCTCTCCCTCTCGCACACGCGCACACACACACCCAGGCATTGTGACCAGCTGCTCCCTGGTCAAGTCTCCTTGGCTAATCTAATCCAAGCTGCTCACTGGCCTTCTTAAACTTGCCTGAAAGAAGAACACTGAATAAAAATGATGTATTCATTTCCTGTGGATTCAAAAGGCAGGCCAGGAATCTAAATCCGTCTCCTGACCTAAAAAAATAAAATAAAAAAGAAAAGGAAAAGCGGCTACGAAGGTTGCAGAAAACTATTTTTCAACTCTGTTCATAAAAGGAGACTATAACATTAAGTGAGGGCCAGTTGGGGCAGAAATTGCAGAATATCTTTTCATAACTGTCGATTAAAATATGGTGCCATCGATGTGGGCACATACAAAACCCAACTCATTCAGTGGAAAGCTTCAAAATTTGATGTATGAGGTACTGTGGGAACACACATTCAGGCACGGAACCTCAGGCAGGCCCTCTCATGAACCCCGAGTTTGCACACACACAACACACGCAAAGTACACACAGGCATGTACTTTGACAAACACCCCTGTTTTGCTGCCTTGTCTTTCACATTAACATGACTAAAAATTTTAAAAATATATACTGTTCCTTTTGTGCTTTGTATTTACTAAAACCCTGGCCAGTTTGGTTTTTACAGCCAAGAAGAAATTTCCTATCTGACTACTATCTTTATCTGTCTTAGTCAGTAGCTGATAGTCCCTCCTTGGGTTATTAACCAGTTAGGGTCTCCCAGAAAAGAGGTCATTAGCTTCTAACATTACTCAGAAGTGTCAGGAGATGCAGGTATCACATCCTCTTATCCTGGTTTATCTTTAATTTCATCTCTAGATTTTTTAGCTCCAGCTGTCGGCTTCCACTTAATAACACATTTTTATCTGTTGTTAGTTTTTTTTTTTTTTAACAACTCAATAACCCATATAATGATGACAGAACTGACAAATTCTGCATTAATGGATTTCCTTCCCTCATCTAGTTCCGAGCTGCCAAAAGCCAAAAAAAGTGAAATAGATTCCAGACAGTTATAGGTTAAGAATCATTTGCATAGATTAGCAAGTTTTGCAAATGAATTCATCTAGTGAGAAGTAAGACACGGGACACTGCATTTTAATAATTGACATTCCACATGAAATGCAATGTTCTTGAGGAGGAAATTGAGCTCCAGGTTGCTATTAGAACCAGCGGACCAGCACGAGTAGAAAGAAATGCCATCTCCCATTATGTGAGTTACCGCTCCTGCATAACAACTACCCCCATTCTGATGGACTTCTTTTAATAAAAGTAATAGTGCACGTTCACCGGCAAAGAGAGTCGGGAGGAATCTACTCATCAGCAATATAGAACAGGAAATGAAAAGAGGTCTTCAGGATGCCGTCATAACGTGCAACCAGCAACTCTTTACATTTTCTTTTGAAGGTAATTTTCATTTTCCATTCGATCTGGGAGCAATTCCCCCTGCCCACTTACTTTTTCAGTTTTATGAAACACAAGATGATTTAAAAATATGCAAAGTGTGAGAAATTTTAAATTATCCACTTTGGAGGTTGTCTCTCAGAATGTTGGTTAAATTACAAATAAAGATAAGTGGGCCATTTTGCTGCCTCCCCCTGGCCTAATTAGTTTACGAACATGCCACATTGCAAATATTGGTGAGAATGCCCAATTAATGCCTTTCATAAGGGGTTAGTCTGTCCAAATCAGGGTATCCAGAATGTGTCAGAAGTACAAACTGCTCACACATGCAATCCAAGAGCTGGAAACAAGTCCATCCATAATAGTGTCTCCTGGCAAATTTATAATTAACATAAAACGAATTAAATCACTCACTCGATAGACTTTTGTCCAACTTCATGTAGAGTAAGTATGTCATATCAATTAATTCTCAATGAACTGCAGCAGCCAATAAAATTTCTTCCAGACACTGGTAACAATCCAAGATATTGATGGAAGAGGTATCACCATTAATAGGAGTATAAGCCTCAAATCACACACCAAGAGCAGGCCGATTCAGTTCCTTCTTTGGGAGGAGAAGCTGATTATTGCTAGCTCCCTGTTATTCTTTACGATTTGTTAGGCTTTCTGTCTGTTCTCACTTTTCACACTGATAGGCTTTTAATTTTGTCCATACAATTAAATCCCCCTAGTGTAGCTGTCTGTTTTGCAGGATTATATAAAAAGTTAATATACATGAACATATTAAACAGATTCAAGTAGAAAGGCCAGATTATATTACCCATATGATTGAGACATTTCCTATAGCCTTTCTTCATGTTCACAACTACAAGTAATTGATACAGAAAAAATTAATGCAATCGGATCTTTGTTCTGTAGAACTCTAACAGGCATCTTAACTGATATTTGGTGAAGTAATTGGATTTTTTTGTGGTTTGTTTTTTCTTTACCAAATTAACAGTTGTTTTGGGTACTAGTTAGACAAAGCCCAAATGCTCTACATATAAAACAGAGTGAGAATCATTCCTTTGTTGATATGAGTGATTACACAACAAAGAAATCAACAGTCATTCCATTTGTTACTTCAGAGTTTATAGTAAATGATAGTTCACTGATTCACCTAGCCTTTCCTCAACAACAACACCTGCTAAATAGAAATGCTTATGATTTTATATGCATTTTTCTTTCACCCACGGAATGTTAGTTGGTCCTAGGGTTAAATATGTTTGGAAAAGACAATCTTTTGTCTGTGTCACCATCTGCATGCTTATGACAATATCAAATATAAGAATTCTGATGAGCCAGTTGGTTTGTGTAATGAGTTACTGTGGCTTCTCCCAATAAAGGGTGTGTTCAGACTTTATTTATAGACCAATAAAGAGAAATTTCCACTGTTCTCTTTAGCAGGCTGAGGATAAATAGCTCTTCTGTTTTTAACATTTAACGTTCAGACACAAAAACAACTGCTCTGAATATTAAGCCAACAATCGGATTTTTTTTCCTACGAAGGAGAGAAATCCTTGAATATGAAACAATGGAGAGTTCAGATATAATCTTTCCCATTTTAGAACTGTTTTATTGCAACCTGTTTTCTTTAACAAAGAGGCACAGGCTTAATTTGGTTACCGGGGTTGAAGCATCAACTCACGTGCTTCGACAGTTTTCTCCGTGGCCTGCAAGCTTACAGCTCCTGGAGTGAAATTGCTCTCTGAAGGCAGTGCAGCCACAGCACCAAATGTCCTTTGACGAGACTGTTGCTGCTGGATTGAGCTGCTTTTCATGTGTATGTGTGCGGCAAGTGCTTTCTATTTTCACATTCTAGAGCAAAGAACAGCATAAATTATCCCTAATTCTTGATTCTGTGATGAAGTAGCCATCTGGTCTGATAGTACGGTGACAATGATATAGGAGTGCACACTCCATGCTTGGTCTGCTGTGCAGAAAAGGACAATAGGACATATTTTAAAATGTCAGGATCCATCAGAACCATATTCAGGAAAGTTTGCATTTATGAAAATGGATCATTTTAGAGATACATCACGATGCAAATCTGATCATGGCTGCTGGGCAGCTGAATTAAATTAAGAGTAAATCTGAATGTTTCTAATTAGAAATGTGTTATTCCTTTTCCTGCTGTTTTTCACATCCATGAAAAAAAGAGACTGACCCGCCAGTCTCTCCTTTGATATGTGCATGTGGAAGTCTTAGAAGATAGATATAAGATGAGTTTGGCTACTTCCAGTCAGTTCTTAGTGAAAATTGTGCTCACAACTAAATTTGCATTTATCACTAAATGAGGTATCATTGGAGTAAAGGCTATTGGGCAATCACAAGTGTGTGAGCCCAAGATGCATCAACAGAGAAGGAAGAGCTTTATTTTTCAGTGGTCTCCTAAAATTCATGTATTAATTTATTTGTCACCCATTCATTCATTTGACAAACATTGAGCGCTTTTCAGGTACCAAGCACTGACATTAGCTGTCCCATTGAAGTTCGGAGGAGACCAGTGATATATTTTGATAGTCCTAATGTAGTTGATGGACATTACAGCAGTAGGGATGATTTCCAACCACAAAAAGTGATTGCTTGTGAATGCCCAGAGGCAGTGTCTGTATCACTGCTGAAGGAAACCAGTCAGATGACTCTCAGGGCAGTGGAATCTTGAGTGGAGCAGAAGAGAGGCTGGTTGGGGTTGGGTAGTAGACCTGCTCACTGGTGGGCATTGGTGGTCTAACCCAGTTTTTAGATACTAGTGTAAGGCACAGAGTCTAAAGGGCCTAAGGAACTTGGTTGTGATTCAAGCAATCAACACCAGGAAGCCTAACCCAATGGGCAGAACTCAGCATTAGGGGATGAGTCCTAATTAATGCCTCCAACTGTTAGTAGAGGACAACTTTGAAAATGAAAATTGAGCCTTTTTTGTCTTAATTTCTAATAGATACATGACATGACTCAACTAACCTCAGAATTATTCCTGTCTTTGTTCCAGAGATTGGAAAATAGTCATTACCTTTCTTTTTGAAGGAGTGAGGGACATCCACATATTCAAAGAAAAATCATTGAGTATCTATTCTATGTCACAAATATCTCAGACTCACTAGGCACGGAACTGCCCCATTAACTTCTTCACACTCAGCTTGCTTCTGCTCTCTCCCCATCCTCCCATTCCAAACATCCAGTAGCTCACCAAGTCCTGTAGAGTCTATCTACAAATATTTCATATCTATCCCTACCACTTCCATAGTTCACAAAATCATCGTCTCTACATGGCATTGTTGCAATCACTTCATAGCTGATCTTTCTAAGAGGAAAATCTATCCATGTGTTGTCCTGGTTTGAATCCCACAATGCCTCTACATTGATTCTGGAAGTAAATCTATGATCTGGCCACTGTCCATCTCTCCAATCTCATCTCCTACCACTCTCCTAGAGGTACTGAGTCCTGTCTTTGTCTTCCAGAATGTAACATCCCTTTGGAGTTTTCTCACTTTCATCATTCCAATCTTCACCCAAACTAACAAGATTTTCTGCTTCTTTTCTAAAGTTGGTCCAAAGGTAAAGCAAGCTATTGGTTCCTCTGAACAGTTTGAGACTATCCGAAATTTTCAGAGTCTTTTCCAAGTAGTGATATAATGATCAAGGTCACAGGCCCTATGTCTCCTCTACCCCTTACTCTTATATTCTTATTCCTAAGGGTCATTACACCCTATAGGCCCTTGCTTGGGATCTGTGCTACCAGCCCTTAGTCTAGTTATTGTCATCCTTCTTCTCATCACATAGGAGAGGGTAGTCTCACCTATTTTGAGAAAAGCATTTTCACTGTACTGCCTCCCCAGGCAACTGGTTTCCCTTTGGAGAGGAGAGACTTGCTTCTTCCACAAACGATTGCTAGGATTCCAGGGCCTGTCACCACGAAAGCCTCTTATTTGAGTGAAATCCTACTTACTGCCTAAAGGATGTAGATTTGACCCTTATAACCCAACAATAAAACAATGCGTTAATCCAAATAATCTTAGCATCCAAACAACAAGAATTGCTTATAAAGAGCAAGGTGAGAAAGTTATTTTATGAAACAGTTACATTCTTGTTCTTATGTTTATAATTTTAAGCATGATGCTATATGTACAGATAGAAATGATACTATAAACAAGATTATTTTCAAAACAGAAATATTGACAGAACATACATTTTCAAAGAATCAGATGCGAAGAGTGTACACATTCCCAGAATGCTGAATGCCCCCTGAGACAGAGGCATTTACTGCTCACTGCATATCCATGTAGTCCCATGTGATTGGACCTGGGGAATGGGCCATGAGCACAATTTACTTCTGGGCTGAAGCATTTAAGAGCCAGTGTGCAGTGGAGTGGATGTAGCTTGGTAGCTTGGTGATTGAGTGCCTGTTTTGCATGTATGAGGTCCCAGGTTCAATCCCTGGTACCTCAAAAAAAAAAAAAAAAAAAAAAAAGCCAGTGTGCAATTCTCTGGCTCCCTTTTCCCCTGCCATGATATGGAGAAGAGTGTGTGTTGAGATGGTGGAGTTATAAGAAAAGGTGCAAACAGCCTGGATCTCTGTGTCATAGCATGGAGGGCAGCTACCCTGAAGACTCACACTGGGACTTAGCATGAATAAGAAATAAACTTTTATTGTGTTAAGTCACTGGGATTGTAGGGTTATGTCTTTACCACATCAGAACCTATATCATCTTGACAGATGTATTCCATTATATCAGATTCCAACATATGCAGAATCTAGAAGGATATTTTAAAGTTGATTGAGATATTGATATAAGGAATCATATCAATTAATGTCAGTTTTTATAAAGATTCAGTTCATCTTAGCTGAGCATACAGAAGACATGGAGAACATCAATAACTAGCCTGAGAGCTTTCAATGTTGGCATATAATTTAAGTTAATGTGAACTTTTATCACTGAAACTAAAGACAGGTTAAGAAGTTGGACTCATACCAAACACACATGCATTGCAGCAAATCATTTTGAAGACTCAATAGAAGCTTTAAACATAGGTTATATAAAATGCAACCATTTATATCTAAATTTGATTTAAGCCCAACAGTTCAAAGAAGATTTAGGACACAGTTTATCTGATGGAACTGCTTGAGGCTCAGATCTATTCAGTTTTGGAAAATAGATTTCATACTGAAGAGACTGTTTTCCTTTCTATGGTGGATATATAATCCATATTCAACCTTTTAGCACCAAATTCTTGGTCTTTGGAGAGATGTGAAACCTGAACATCATTCTCCTCCTTGTTGCTCACTTACTGGTTGCTTGTGACCAACCTGCCTCCTCCTATAAGTCTTAAATATTGGAACAAGACAGAAATAGTTGCAGGTTCCAGAATGTTTCTTGGCTTTCTGTTTTGTACCAAGAGTAAATTCTCAAAAATATTTAAAATATTTTATAGCTGTTGTGTGCTGGGCAGATGGGAGAATGGTGAATCGGGCTGAGGAATTTTATCAGAGAAATCTAAGTATTGTTATTGTAATTAAACATTAGATTTGACTAAGTTTTCTAGTAGTCAAGGTAAGAGGGATACCTAGTAAGTTTGATAGTTGTGTTTCAATTTTGACATAAATATTGCCAACATGAGAGTTTCTGGTTGACACTTCAGATTGTTTAAAAATTATTTTAATGGTCTGATTTTGAGCAGCACTGCATCCTTCCTAACCAGAGAAGCTAATTACAAAGTTTACTCCCATGCAGCTAATTTACCAGTTGAAAGAAATTATTTCATATTGTGAGTCCTTTTTGAATATCAAAGAAAGGAAATTATGTTTTAGAAGTCAAGGAACAAGTTTAGCAGGATAGGAACTCACCTCCCAGGAAGATATTTAGAGATTGTTTTCCTAGAGTCTTTTTCCTTAAGTCAATCAGTCATTTATTTATATTAGAGTGGTTGGTAGTTAGCAGATCCCAGCTAAAGAGAGTTCTGAGTGGGGGCGCAGGGTCCAGAAAATGTGTAACAATCATTGTACAGCTGGGAAAATAACTCATTCTGAACTTAAAGAAAACAGTTACCCCAAACTTAGATCCCAAAGTCTTCACTAAACATGATGGCAGGACCAAGTTGTCCAGCTGCAATCTTCTCTAAGAGATAATTTTATGTTTCTTTGTGGGGTCCTCCAAGGCCATCTTATCCTTTTAACTTAGTCAGCTTTTGTGAGTGTCACAATAGTGTTTGCAAATTCGAGGTAGAATGCTACGTTATCCAATCACCCAAACCCATAGGAATCCACAATTCCTTGTATGTGATTAATGGTGGAACTCAGGCCAAAAGATGGGTGCTGGATCACAGAGGGTTGCCTATGAAATATTGCCCGTCCTAAACTGGAGACTTTGGTTACACCATTGCTACTGCAGTTTGGCACCACTGTAGAAAATGCTCAACTCTGACCTGGCAATGTCCCCCATGACCTCCAAAGTCCAAGGAATCAGTCCCAGAGTCTTTGAGCTTGGGTTAATGGCGATCCTCCCTTTATTCACACCCCATAGAGACTGTTGACAAGGAGAAGCCGTCAAGCAGTACAGCTCTTGACT
Organism: Tolypeutes matacus; assembly: GCA_026826555.1. Lineage (NCBI taxonomy): Eukaryota > Metazoa > Chordata > Mammalia > Cingulata > Chlamyphoridae > Tolypeutes > Tolypeutes matacus. The sequence continues at coordinate 1,697,068 of JAKSZT010053928.1, forward strand.
CCAGGGCTTCAAGAGACCCTTTCTGTGTGAATCTTTGTGACTCAAGAAGAAGGGAGGTCCACCAGGGAACCTGTCTGGTGCAGTTAGTGTGATCTTCACCTCCATTTGCTCCTCTTCTCCAGCTCACTGGTGGGAGAAGGGTGGAACGGAGTCCACAGGAAATGTAGGCATGTGGATGATGTGGTAGCCTCTGTCTTAGGTTGGTTCCCCAGGAAAGAAATTCGGAGACAGCGCTATATGCAGAGGGCTTGTTGGTGAGTGCTCTAAAAAGCAACAACTTTAAGGGGGGGGGGGAGGGAAGCAGTATTGGGTAGAAGGGGAAGTTAACGGTGATGGGGTTTCAAACAGAAGCCCCAGCTAATCCTACAGGTTGTCTGGGAGCTGGGATGACCCTTTAGAAATGTCTCCAAGCTGAAGCAAGGGACTGGCCTTTGTATCCACTTACAGTACAAACCTGAGATGTGGGCTGCCCCTGGGGAGGGCATGTAACCTTAGGCCAAGGGCAATTCCTGAGGAGGGTCTCAGCTGTGAGCTGCCAGCAGCCAACACTCGCAGTAGCTAGAGGGAATGATGCCTGGGTCTGAAAGGGGGCATCTGGGCGGCACACCACAGCATCTACTACACTCTTCCTTGATCTCTCTACCTCGATGCCTTCATATGGAAATTTAAACTTAGCTACAGAAATATGAAGGAAAATGACACATGAAAGGGGGCAATGATCACTTGAATCTTGATCCAAAGTATCTATTACAAGGATACATATAAAGTAAATGATGAAATATTAAAGAGCAAGCCCATCCTTTATTAGAGAAGTAAATGAAATTACTCCCAAAAATTTTCACAAAACTATTAGAGCGAGTTTTTAAAGCGTGGTGGTAGGGAGTAATGTTTGCTTACATGCCGTAGTGATAACCCACCTGAGGTTCATCCACTAGAACCTTCCCAGCTTGGAGTGGTGCCGTGAATTGGTTCCCTTTTGGATGAAACTTGACTTCTGAGGTCCCTGTGAGAGTCACCCATGGGCCCCAGGAATAGCCTCATAGCTCTAGCCCACCAGGACCAGATTTCCCCTGATAAGAGGTTCATGTGGATATAGCCCACTGGGGCCCTTGGCATTAATAGTTTTAACCTGAATGACTTGTCAAGGTCACCGCAATTCCTACACCACATTTAAATGGATGCATATGCATACATATGATCAGAAATTCAGAAAACACAGAATGGCAAAACAAAGAACTAAAAATGACCTCTCATCCCATCACTGCTAACAAAATGGTACATATTTAGCCTTCCAACATTTTTGTTCCTAGTTATATGCAAATCCTGTTTTTAAAAATAATTTTAGCATGGAGTCATGCAGCTCGATTCAAGTCAAGTCCTGGTTCCAAAGCTTACTCACTGTGTGACCACAGGTAATCTACTCTTGATTTGTTTATTCATCTATAATATGGGAATGATTACACCACCTCATGGAATTTTGTTAGGTTTTAAAATGAGGTGAAATATGTAAACCATCCATCCCATTGCCTAGTGCATAACACACATTCAATAGATGTAATATCCCTTTACGTGCCCACTCTAGGGGCTAAATTGGAAAAAAGAAACACAAAGGACCCAACTTTAAGAACTGAGTCATGATCTGAGAAAAGCCTCCCTAAAAATATCTTAAGCTTCATTGCTTAAATTAATTTCAAATTTTTCAAGTTATTAAGAGGTAATGCACAATTTGATTCAGATACATAACGCAAGGCTGTGTAATTAAACATATATATCCTAAAATTAATTTTACACTCGCTTTTATAATGCATACACTTATATAGAATAACACGTGGCTCTTGATTAAACAGCAGACTGCCGTTCAAACAGCTCACAATAGATCATAAAATGTGAAAATGCAGCATCAGCACCAAAATATGGTTATGGGATTTTAATATTCACTTCCACATTCTTACCTAGGTAGCATAAAAACGGATGTTTCAGAGAGAAAATGTTAAGAAAATGTTAAGCATCGAGTATATCGCATTTCTGCTAAAATGCTATTGGATCATCTAGATTATTGTAAATATGACAAGATAAATTTAGAGCTGTGTGTTTCAGAATAAAGCTAATTAGAATCAATATAATTTAGATTTAAAATTTTCAATTATGGAAATAAAAAACTTTTAAAGGCTTATGAGTTTATTATTTTCTATATTTCTTGATTTATTTTCAAAATAAAATCTACTGAACTGTGTACATATTATGATGAAAACACTTTCTAAATTGCAACTCTAAATAATCCAAACTCTTACACAGTTGGGGGAGTAGAGAAAAGGATAAATGAGATCCACAGATGATTCCTTAAAATCTTGTTTCATTCTTTAATGAATGTGATTTCCTTACCTTCTACAAACCTTTATCTGAGCAGTAAAAAAGAGAGTAAAACTGGCAATTTGAGTTTCATTGTACTCACCTTCCCATGTTGGAAATCCCTTTAGGTAGGGACAACTCTACACTCTACTCAAACTCAGCTGCTCACTGTTCCTTATGTAAAAATGACTTTCTTTCAATTTCATCATGCCCAACTAAGACCTAGCTAAAAAATACCAGTTTATGTCAATGAAAACTTTTTATGGAAGTGTACCATGTTGGGAGACAATTCTCTAGGGGTTTCTTGCATTTCTCATGTCTTGCAAGGGGAAAGGCACTGACAACTTTTGTTCCAGATGATCTTTGCAAGGATGTTTGTATAGAGAAAAACCTTGGAAGATAGTGTCAACCTCTTGAGCAGAGGGCAGACTTGTTTACTGTCCAGTACAAACAAGATAATGTCTCCCTCCAGGGCCAAGGTAGGGCCAGTTTGCTTATTGCCCATTATGAAAGATTTTGGGTTCTTTAAGCTTAGGGCTCCTCAGCATGTGCAATATCCACCTGGGCCACACCTGTGGAACTTGGGGGAGGACAGGTAATGAGAACCTGAGTGAACATAAAATTCATGCTGCTTGATGTGTTGAGTAATAAATTCTTTTGTCTCTGACCCATTGTATCATGTCTTCTGCCAGCATCCATAAAACCATGGCAGGCTTGCAAGTAGGCTAAAATCTCAGATCCTTCACAATTCTTGACATAATAGTCGTTAATATGGAACACAGATCTTAAGTGTACAGATCCGTGAATTTTCATAAAGTGAACACACCCATATAAACCACACACAAAAACAGAACATGGCCAGGATTCCCCGGAATTTCCCTCAGGTTTCCTACCCATCACTAACCCCTACACAGGGTAGCCACTATCCTGACTACTAACACTATAGCTTAGTTTTGTCTTTCTTGGACTTTATCTAAATGAAATCACAGTGTGTACTCTTTTATATGGCTTATTTTGCTCAATACCATGTCTGTGCTATTTGTCCACCTTGTTGCTTGTAGTTTAGTTTTCATTTGTTCATTCTCATTACTGTAGAGTATTCCATCATGTGACTATACCACATTTGTAATGAAACCTTTCCTGAATCCCCTTGTTTCTTCTGCACTCCCACAATCATTAGTAGCCTTCTTATTCAATTCACTTTTTACTTTGCATTATAGTTATTAAAATATATTACTTATTTCTTGTACTAGACTATTTACTCCTTGAACAGTTATGCCTCAAGAAAACATGAGAAGTATATCCATTCATTCATTCATTCATTCATTCAATTATTTAAAACATTTGTAGAGAGCCAACCATGTCTTGCACTAGGTTAGATGCCAGCACTATGCTCATCCACATAATGAGTACTTGACAATATTTCGTGAATGACTGGGTAGTTAATAAGCAGGTAGCAAATGGAAATGAGGCTACAAAGAAATGGCTAAGGAAATTTACCAACCAGAGCATGTATCCTAACTCATGTAATGTGGACTATGTTACATGAGGAATGAGACTCGCTTTTGAAAAATTCACAAAGACTTGCATGCTAACTGCCAAATATGATTATCTTATAGGTATCTTGCGAAGTTTACATGGCCAAAAGAGAGCTTCTTATTTACACATCCCCAAATTTGCTCCTCCACAAGTCTTTTCTGTCCCTTGAAATGCACTATAATCCCATTCAGTTGCTCAAGTGAAAAAAAAATGGCATCACCTCCTCTTTCCTTTACTCCACACATAGAGTGCATCAATAAGGTCTGTAGACTCTGTCCCTAAACACATCACAAATCTGAACGGTGTCCATCTCCACTACTACCAGTTCTAGTCCTGAAGTTTCCCTGCTTCCAGTCTCCTCTCTGCCTCCATTCTCCACAGAACAACCACAGTTATCTTTGAAACATAAATCAGGATATGTTACTTTCCTGCTTAAAACCCACCCAGTAGTAGCCTATTCCCTTAGAACAAATTCTAAACTCTTTACCCTAGTCTATAAAGCCCATTCACAACTGACTCTACCTCATCCTCACCTACTGAATTCCAGCCACTTAGCTGGCCTTTTATCTGCCAAGCCCTTTTTTTGCCATAGAGTCTTTGCACTTTCTCATATTTTGATCTTGTCTTCACATGTCTGACTCCCTCTTTTCACTCAGATCTCAGCTTAAATGTCACTCCCCGCCCCCCCAATAAAAGTCCTCCCCGAGCATCCAATCTAAAGTAGACATCCATTTACTTTGTCACATGACCATATTTTAATCCTTTATAAAGCGCTTAACTTACGTAATATTTTCCACTCCATTTCTTTATTGTCTGCCTTCCTCAGTTGTGATACAAGCTCCATCAGGGCAAGGATTTGCTCTGTCTTGTTCACCAAGAAAGAAGAGGGATGAGATTGGGGAGAGACATATAGCACTTTGATTTGATTGGCAATGTCCTATTTCTTAAGCTGACTGACATCCATACTAACATGTATTGTATTACTCTTTCTCTCTTACATCATATGCATTTTTGTCTTAACTATTTTATTATTTAAAAAGCAAAAATAATAAAGTTAAATTTTCTACTTATAACCAAAACATGTGTATTCTATGTCATAGTTTTAGTAAATATTTTGTCGGATTTTTAACCTAACAGCCACAGTGAAATGAATTCTAATGTTTGTCTCCTTGGATGTGTTTAAAGGGAATGGACACGACATGCACGTTGGAGATTTACTGTCCTCCTATGACAGAGGACTGAAACCACAATGGATACAGCAATGAAACCAATTCCTTTACTTTTGCAGTTTCTTTCCCTTCTGCAGGCTCGAATAAGGCATGTAATGATAACATAATGAGCCAAACTCAGACTTAAAGGTGCTTTAAAACATAGGGTATATGAGAAAATTCAATAGCTTGTTTTCCTCAGGACCCTAATTGTCGTTGGTTCCGTTGACTCGATCACAGAGCTGCCTTTACAGCTATTATTCATAGCATGTCTGGTATTGTTAGGACTTTTCAGATCTTATTTTCCTAGCTGATGTTGATAGAATTACATTTACATTGATCACTTGATTTCTAAAGGGCGGTGTGCTTAAGGGAGTGCTTGAATGGTGTTCACCAAACTAGGGTGATGGGTAAACATGCATAAAGAGTTAAGATGCTCCAGAGCTGGCCAGATAATAAAGGCAAATCTTATTCAGGAATGGTTGGTTTTATGTTACCCATAGATCTAGAAAATGCTCCTTTATACCCAACCAATTTATAGGTAGGTTAGAGTAAGAATAATATCTAATCTCTCCAGATCACTTCGTGACAGTGGAGAATGGATCCTGTTTTGCTTCCACTATAGAAATCCTGAGAAATGCCAGTGCGTGGATCCGGCACGTCCTATGCTCAACTCACAAGGGACATTCAAAAAGTAATAAATGATGTCACTTGGACAAAAGTCTCTGACCATGTGAAAACAGCCCATTAGTGGTCACTATTATATGATTTCACTCGGTTGGAGATTTGGATTGATGATCTGAGCAACTTCTGATTTACACATGGCCAGATTATCTCCCAACCAGAGGCCAGTGGCATAGTGGGTAAGAATTCCAGGTATTGGAGGAAAATAGACTTGTGTTTTGAATCCTGGCCCCGTTCATTACTAGCCATGGCCTTTAGATAAATTATTTCCATTTTTCAGATTCCTCACTTGAAAGGTGGGAACAATGATAGTGCCTACTTCTCAGAGGTCCTGTGAGGACTGAGTGAATGAGGCATGTAGAGAGCTGTTATTAGTGCGGCCGCTACCTACCCCCCTCCCACCCCCCTGCCAATGGGACTGACTGATACAAGTGTTCCCTGTAACTGAGCTTTGGGAGGAATCACCCACCCCAGCAGCTGTTCTGGTCCAGCAGGACCTGCTGGAAGTCAGGTCCTGGCCAATCTCACCTCTGCTGTATCGGCAGGCAGCTGGTCCCTCCCCACCTTTCTCCTCTGTGCCTGCTTTCTTCCTCTCTCTCCTACTGCTGATTGTTAGGAAATGGAAGGCATTTTTAGGTGAAGCGGTAGCTCCAGCGTACAGTGACAGCTGCAGCACGCCACCTCTGCCCCTCTTCTCCTCTGGGCTCTGTTGCCCCTCCTACTGCTCATCTCTTGTACGTCTGCTTCTCTTCACCTCCCTCCAGCAGTTTCAGCTTTCACCTCCTTCCCTTGACTCCTTCATTGCAGACTCTTCCATCATTTACAGAAGCCCAGTATCACAACACAAATGCATAATGCTCTCAACCAGAAAATGGTATTCTTAACAACTGATACTGACCAATGAGAAGTAACTGTGGTAGAGGTAACCCTGGGGTAAGGTCCTGCAGTGCTAGGAGTCAACCCTTCATTTGCTGGATCCTGGCCAGGTCCTGAAATGGTGCCAGGGGAGAGGCAGAGCAACCACGTGGCATGGGCAGCTGTCACAGCAGTGGGGACACGCAGGGGCTCGCGGCAATGACTATTTACAAACCGGCACAGAGATACTTTAGCTTTAAATAACAGGCTGTACCTGTACATACCGGTTAAATATCAGCCCTGACCCCAGCCTTCTCCATTTTTAGAACAAGTTACCCTTTAATTTTCCTTTTTCCCCTTTTCTTTCCTTCTCTTCTTGTGCCCTGTCTGCTCTTTCATCTGACAAATGTCAAATAAACACTCCCTAGGCAAAACATCCATTCCTTCCTGCAGAGAAGCCAGGTGGAGCCTGAGATCAGGAGATCTAAGGTAGGAGCCTTCCACCACTAGGTGGTCCCTGCATGAAAAACTCATGAGGTCCTCTGTCTTCATGCCAACACCCCAAAGCCATGATCAAAAAACTAAGAGCCTCTGCCCACTACTCATCCACAAAACATGATGGGGTGAGGACCTTCGGTCAATTTCAGAGGGCAGCAGTGCCCACCAAGCTTCTGTGCTGGCAGTGATCACTATAGTGACCTGCCAACCTGAACGTTAAGGAAACTGAGGTCCAGGGACATGATTTGCCTGAGAGCTCAGCTCTTGTAAGTATCACTTGCCAAAAGTAGAATCCAGGTCTCTTTACTGCCCTTTTCACTATTCCACACTCTTATAGGTAAGGTGTTGGTTTAAGAAATATTGTATTTGCCTTAATTTGGCAACTAATTTTTATCCATGTCTTCACCTTACCTTGTCTGTGTAGACATAGCCTCTGAGATAGCCCCTAAGGAAATACTTTCTGGAGAAACCGGTGTATTCAATGAGTGTCTAAGAGTAATAATGAGAATCGGTGGGTAAGGCATACTAACAATCCCCAAATGTGTTTTTAACACTGTTATTGTTGTTTTAACATTGAATACACTTAACCAGGAAATCCAAACTTCTTTCTGAAGCATTCCAACTGTTGTGTTTATACCCAGTTGCCACACAACATTTGCTCGTACTGTGTTTTACTTGGCAAGGGCTAGAGGAAGGGTTTTTGTAGCCAAGTAGCCTCAGATAGGGAATCTTTCCAATCCCCAGAGACCTGGCATAGCCCCAGAATAAATAATCACAGGAACAGATGCCAACACTCATCTCATCCAGGGCTTTAGCTAACCTTGGACCAACCCCCTATTTAGATCCTGAGCCTGGGTAGGAAGAACCAGCTGAAAAAACAGAGCTCTACAAAGGTTATAGATAAATAAGTAAAAGCCATATTTTTTTCCATTAGGGAAAAAAGGGGAATCCTGCAGAAGATATATTACATTCTTCACTCCCCCTCCCCCACCACCCCCCAAAAAAACCCTCAAATGCAGCCATCTTGCCAAGCTCCTGAAGTAAAAATAGTTAAACATGCTCAATAAATAGGCTGCTATCATTACCTATTTTCTAAAATACAGAATATGGAATTCTGTCACCATCATAGTGTTTCCTACTTCTATGACATCATTTAGACACTGTGAAATGAAAATATACATAATGCGAATGGCAGTGTATAAATCTGACATCTTTCTCGTTGGACACAGCATTCATTCATTCAGCAAACACTGACCGAGCACCTATTATTAAATACCAGTACTGTGCTATGCCCCAGCATTCTTAGATAAATAAAGCTGAGTCCAAGACTTACTCAGAAATTGTCTAGGGAGATACTGCGCCCCAATTATGGTCCATTGTGACATGGACAGTGTTACCTGGTCAATGTTATAAGGACATATATGAATAATTAATTCTGCCTTGGGGAAGAAGTAGAAGAGGTGGGGGCAAATGGCAAGAAAGATCTGATCCATTGTTGTTGTGTTTTTTTTAATATACTTTTTTATTTTTTAAAAGATATTTAGAGTACATAAATGTTACATAAAAAATATAGGGGATTCCCATGTGCCCCGTTCCCTACCTGTTCCACATTTTCCCACATTAACAACATCCTTCATTAGTGTGGTACATTTGTTACAATTGATGAAGACATTTTGGAGCACCACCACTAAGCGTGAATTATAGTTTACATTGTAATTTACACTCTCTCCCACACAATTTTGTAACTTATGACAAGATAGATGGCCACGGAGTGTTGAGGCAAGCAAGCAACACATATATGCTGTGCACCTACTCTGGGCCCAGGTCTCTGCTATTTGATGTGAATATTTTAAAAATTCCTTTAGCTGTGCCTTTCTCAGAAGGCATATGGGGCATGCAGTGGTTCTTTGTGACCTTTCTAACGTGGCCTGCTGTGCAGAGGTACAGAATCTGATGCGCAAGCCTCATCTGTATCCAGATGGGGTTGGTGCAGGGTGGGCTGGAGTATTTCTGATGACTCCCTTGCCGAACATCCCATCCAGGGCAAAGCTCTATTTGTTCACTTTTCTGACCAAGCCCCAGATTACATCCTCTGACTGAGGATGCACCAGGAACTATAGCTGTTTTAGAGGTAGGAGTAGGAGTTTGCAGAGTAGTAAGGGGGAAAGAATGTGGGAGGGGGAGAGAGGGAGCAGAGAAGGGAAGGCTGGAGGTGTGGACCTCATCTGGCTTCATTTGGACATTACTCTCTTGGCCCCACAATGCAAAATAGAACTGAACATCTACGATTAAAAAATGTGATACATACTAAGAAAGCCTAAGATAATTTACACCAGGCATTAAAGTGTTTTGCATGAGAATATAGTATGATGTAGACAGCCCAAGAATTACGTCTTTCATTAAAAGGCTTGCAACTCAGTGTGCTGGGATATAACTATAGTTGTTTTTCTGTCTGGGTGATGTTTTTTAAAAAATATTTTTGTTTTAAACACTGCCTTGCAAACCAAGGAATGCAAATGCAACGGGAACATTCGGCCTCTGGGTTTTAACTTATTGTCACCTCTTACTAATAACCTCCCTTTAGTATTTTACCTGCCTGTGCCAAGGTGAAAGGTGAACAGTTATACTGCCATTGCCCCTCAACCCCATGTATCCTGAAGCAAGCTATAAAGTAAACTGGCATTTCTTTCTTCATTATTCAAAGTTAGCATTTGCTAGTTCAAAGCCCATTTGAGTTTATGCATCAAGAATGATATACATTAAGGTTGGGGTTAAAGGAAAAGCAGTTACATGAAAGAAAGGTGTTTCTGCCACAAATCTTTTGTGTGCATGTCAAGAAGTATATTCATTGCCTAATTTAAAAAGAAACCAGGACAACTCCCAGAGATATATACCTGCATCTGGCCAGCCTTTCAGTAAGGACACATTCTGTTTGAAGTTTGAATGTGAAGTTAGAGGAAAAGCATCTCTCCCTGGCTAGCACATGCAGCTTGTAAAAAAAAAAAAAAAAAAAAAAAATCTAGGTGTAATTCTGATTTTATGCACCCGTAAAGAGTAAAACCAAAAGTTGATTCACCCTGAACATGCTTAGACACAACAAGAAAAACTGGGCTTACAAATAAAGCTGACAGATACAGACTAGATTTAAGGAACAATCAGATGAACTTTCAAAATCCCTTCCAAGGCAGTGATTCTATAATTTTATTGATTATTACCTAACTGTACTCATGATCTTGCTGGCCTATCTGGAGCCACCATTCGCTGAGTGCTGCCCGGTGTGAATCAAGGGACCTTCAAGGGGCCAGACACCAAATTAGGTTCTCTACATGAATCTTTCCATTTAACCCTCACATCAGTCCCATGGTTTGGATATTAGGAGTTTCTACCAAGCATGACCCTCCTCAACATAAACCATCCTATAACTTGGACTACTTTTAAATTAGGTCATTGAGATCTCGGATCTGATGCGATACTGAATTTGAAACTACTGTGATTATGTTTGGTACAATGTCTAGAACTCTGTGCACTTGTACATACAAGACAAAAAATAATAATGCTGGGAAGCAGATGTGGCTCAAGCGATTGAGCTCCTGCCTACCACATGGGAGGTCCCGGGTTCAGTTTCTGGTGCCTCCTGGAGAGGATGAGCAAGACAGTGAGCTGGCACAATGGGCAGGCACAGTGAGCTGATGCAACAAGATGGTGCAACAATGAGACACAAAGAGGAAAGACAATGAGAGACACATCAAAGCAGGAAGCTGAGGTGGCCCAACCAATTGAGCACCTCTCTCCCAGATGAGAGTCCCAGGTTTGGCTCCTGGTGCCTCCTAAAGAGAAGACGAGCAGACACAGAGAACACACAGCAAATGGACACAGAGAGCAGACAGCGAGTGTAAAACAATGTGGGGGGATAAATAAATAAAAAATAAATCTTTAATAATAATAATGCTGTATTGTTGCTGGATGCATTTGCAACATATACAGAGAGGGTAATGTATAGGATGAACATGAATTTACTAAGATGCTGGCACGCTGGCGTGCATGTGGCTCGGGAGGGTGTGTGTCCTTTGGTCCCTGTGATTCACCTAATGCCATCCCAGCTCTCAGCACAATATCTGGCATTTGGGACATGTTTGACAAATGTGTGTAGAACTGAACTTGGGCACACTGGCCTTTCTTTCAGTCCCCTCCCAAAGAACCCTGAGTTTCCTTGTTTCCATATGTTACTGTGGAAAGGTCAAAGGGGCGAGTCCTTCTCATGAGTTCCTGGCACCCTCTCTGATCAAGGCTTGATAAGCAAGAGAGTTATCTGAGGCCTCCAAAACAGACATACAACCCATTTCTACCTTTACCGCCAAGTCACATTTGCTAAAGGACTCTTGGGTTCTGGACGGGGGTTGTGTGCTCTGTGGACTCTTAGTAGAAGCACTCTTCTTCTACAACTTGGGGAGTTCCCTGAATATTTTAACGGGTAAAAACTAGTGAAAAAATACCTCGGTCTCATATTTTTGCACCCAGCTTAGCCATTTCATCACTTCCATCTGGCTTTTGTCTTGTATAACAGAAACATCAAAGTAGACTTGGCAAGGACCATCCACAAGCTATGCTTTCATTGTCTATGTTAGTTCATCTCTGTCTGGTCAATAAAAGAGAATATTTTATTGTGGTTAATGCCACTTGTTTTGTGGAATGAACTAACTTATCAACTCTACCTAGCTCTTGATAAACCTAATGATTTTATAATTAAGGATAAAACAATTCTGAGCTTCTTAATTTGTGCCAAGCATTTTATTTAATACAATTCTATATCCAAGTATCTTACTGGTGAGGAAACCGAGGCTCAGAAAGATTGAATAATTGGCTTGCAAACCCATAACAGAGTTAGTGACCTAGTTACAATTTGCACTCAGGTCTGTTTGAGAAGTTAGCCTCAGCTTTTTCTACTAGACTCTGAGATCTTCGTTAGGCCAGCATAGACACTGGCTGTAGCTCACACTCTCACTGAATCACAGCTCTGCCTGTTTATCCTAAATTGCATATGGGTGTTCAGGGCTGGCTCTCTACTCTAAGGAGGAGACATGACGCACAGCTCGTGAAGATGAGCACTGTGGGATGGATGCTGGGTGTGCACGGGGGCTTCACAAGGACTACACAGGCCTCGTAAGCCAACTTACAGCTCTAAGGTGCCGGGATGGGTGTGGCCATTAGTGTTTCCAATCAGAACAATGCCAGGGGAAACCTTTGAGGTTCTAGATGGAGTCCACTTTTTCTGTCCAACTGAGAGTGTGCTAGGGTGCGTACCAGCATTTTGCTGCTGCAGCAGTGTGCCCTTGATGAATGAATAATTGCCATTTTTGTCAGTGAATTCTTCCTTTATCACCTAAAAACCATACAAAACTGTACATCAAAAGCAGTACGCATAACTGAATTGCTTAGCACTTGATTAGGGGAAGAGTGCTTAATTATCACTCAGTTTTTATTAATTATTTCCCCTGGAGAACTTATAATATAGGGCAGCAGGCTTCAGTTTGTTTTCAGACATGAAGTTACAGCACAGAGAGGTCAGCCAGCTGCTTCAGAGCAAACAGCAGTGAAGAATTCTAACACACATTCTGAGTTTCCAGCCAGAGCGACCTAGCTTAAAATACCAATAAAAGGCCAGTAGGCAGGCACATAAAAATGATATTGTAGCAGGACGAAAGATTTTCTGAAAAATCATATCCACTCAGATGAAATTACAATTTAGAGCAAAGCATAAAATTTAACAAATCTGTGTGATACTAACCACTTCTTAAATTTTACTCATTGAACAGCACCTGGATGAAGGTTTTTTGCCTATGAAAAATGCCATTTAAGTTTGATAGATATAGACATTTTTCTTTTCCTTTCACACTGAACATGTACTAAACATCTTTACATATGCCACTTTATTTAATTTCTCCTCAGAGCAACCCTGTAAGAAATGGAAATGCAGCTCAGGAGGTTAAGTGACTTGGTCAATGAGTGGCAGAGCCAGCATTTGGGACTCGATTCTGTCTGACCTAAAGCACGTGCTCTTCCCAGGACTAAACAGAGCTTGATGAGTTAGGCCTTCTGGAGAGGCCTCTACTCATAGAGTTTGGAAAGGACGTGGAGAACATGAAGAAAACTCAAACCTAACCCTCAAGGGATCTCTTACAAAATGATGAAGTGTGCACTAGGTGGTTTCACTATGGATACACCTTTCCACTTGCCCATTCAGGGCTCCCTGCCTCCACGCCCAGGTCACTTGGTTCTCGTGACTCCCACCAGCAGCCCTAGAGGTTTGGCTCTAGCTGGCTGACTTCTTTAGTCCAGAGCTTTCTAACTCTGTCCATCTTCAAAACCTTTCCCCTTGTAACTTATTTTCTAATACATGAGCAACTAACTAATGAATCTGATAGTAAAGTCCCTATTATGACAGTGGTCCCCTAGAGACATTCCCTGTCCTCTAGGCATGACTGCTACAGTGTGACTTCAGACACATCTGCAAATGGCAGAGAAATCTTTTCGGAGGATTTAGGGTCTTATAATACCCCAACAATCAAGCCACCAACCTGGAATAGGCCTGGCTAGTCCCAGACCAGCTACAAATGTGTGTCATGCCATTTTCCTGGACTCATCAATATCAGATCAGAAAGTAGTTTGGATGGCATATTTTTGGTTATAAATAACAGAAACTTACTCAAGCTAGCTTAAGCAAAAAAAAAAAAAAAAAAAAAAAAAAAGAATTTAAGTATATTGAGGTAAGAACTCAAAGAACCCCAAGGAAAAGTTGAACAACCAGCTTCAGGAAGGAGAGAACAGGGGCCACTCTGGTTATTTGGAAGTAGGATTTCCCAAACTTCCCTGTGCCATTAGTGAGACTTGGTTCCCAATACCAGACATCATGACTCTCAGCCCAAAGTTTTGAGAGGAGCCAGACTGAGTCAGTTACCTACTTTGATCCAATTGGTTCTATCCTATGAGTCAGAGTCCTGAGATTCAAACACAGTATGGGGAAGAGAAAGGGAGAGTTTTCAGAGAAAGGCATCTACTATGAGGTCAAAGCCATCTCCCTTCATTCTACAAGCATGGAAGTGGGAGCTCAGTGAGGTGAAGTGACCACTCCATGGTCAACCAGCTGGTAGTGGTACCAGCCCTGTCTGGCCCCCAGGCCAGTGCCCTCTGATCTATCCTTGTGCTTCTGTCCCTCCCATGTGTCATGGCTTTGGTCCACCTTCCCTTTCATCTACCTTCCCCACCACAGACAAAACAGTCTTCCAAAAGCCCAAATCTGATCACAGCACTGCTCTGCTACGTGGCCATCTATCACTTCTAGTCCAAATGCCTTCACATGGCAGGCAAAACCCTTTCAATGCTGCCTTGTGGGTCCTTCCTGTTTTTCAACACACCACTCTTCTCCATTCCCTTTACACTCTGTCACTCAGCCTACCTCACCCCATCCCCACAGGTCGTGCTTTTTCAGGCTCTGTGTCTTTGCATACGTCATTCCCGCCCTCTGGAATGCATTCCACTCTTTGTCCTCCACTGTGCTTCCAGTCTCAGCTCAGTGGTTGCCTCCTCCATGAGGCCTTATGGATGAGCTTCCTCTGATTGAAGTGCTCCCCATGTTCTCCTTTGGCACTGGGTCACCTGTGTGTTGTATGTGTCACATGTGTGGGCCACATGTGAAAATTAAAGCATTTTAACTTTAATTAATTTGTTTATCCATTGGCCTCTCCAATTGGAATGTGAATTCCCAGAGAGCAGGAACTGTCTTATTAATTCTCATATTCTCTTCTTATTGCACTCGCAGCATTGAGCACATGGTGGGTACAAAATGTTGGATGAAGAAATAAGCAGGAGACTTCCGGGAAGATGGCGGACTAGTAAGACACGGGAATCTCTTCTCCAGAAAAATAGCTAGAGGACAAGCTGAAACAGCCCCGAAAAAGATCTGCTTAGGGTTTAGGACAGCAGGTGAAGGCTGCACACCACCTAGAGGAGAGAGGGACAGAAGAGGGAAATCTCGACTACAGAACTGTGAGTTGCAAGTAGCAGCTTCTGCTGCTGCCGGCACCCTCCCCCACACTCTTCAGAATTCTCGGGCCCCTGGGCCTGCGACCACAGACAAAGGGAGCTTCAGGAATTTGCCACTCCCGGAAAGGGGAGAGAGAGGGACCAGCCTTAGGCTAACTCAGGTTCTGACCTGAAATTTGGGCTGCGGAGCCCCATGGACCCTTCCACACGGGGGGTTGCCCTGGGAGCCTAGAAAGGACTGGAGAAATCCGACCCTCACAACCTCCCTCTCTTCTAGCCTGGACTAATTGTTGAGGACACCACCGGAGAGAGGAGAGAGAGCCTGGGGCTGACCCTGCTTTGGACTCCCAGGTTTGGTCTGCCCTGTCCCGAGAGGCATTCCAGGCCGGGTGGGGCTACGCCATTGTTTGCCTTGGAGCCTGCAAGAGGCTAAAGAAATACAAACCTCCCAATCTCCTCCTCTACTAACAGGGACTGATTGTTGAGGATTCAGAAGGGAGTGGAAATATTTCCTAGCTGGGAAAAGAGGGGCACTACGAGAGAAGTCTGGAGAATGGTCTCAGAAAGTTTGAATCACAGGGCTCCTAGCCCCCAGACAGGAAGCTCTGTCACATTGATCTGGTCTGTGTCACAACAAATACTCTCCGACCAGGCATTGAATTGAGAGCTGCCAACAAGCGCCATCTCCTGGCATACCAAGGAAATGCACATAAGAAAATTAATAAGTAGGAGAGGCTTTTCCTGGCCTCTATAGCCTCCCTGCCCAAGGCCCTAGGAAACGACTCTACAACCAATTACTGGGTCCAGTGCCCAGTTCTGAGCAACCAGCAGAACAATCCTAACAATCAAGTTTGAGCCAAAAATCAAAGAGCTGTGGTAACTCACAGCCTCCTGCTACTAAAACCCCATAAAAGAGAAAGACATAGAGCCTCTAAGCAAAATACAAACTAACCAGATGCCTAAGCACCAGCAAAAAATTACGGGCCATACTAAGAAAATAGAAGACATGACCCAAGAAAAGGAATACAGCAAAGTCCCAGAAGAGATGCAGAATTTGAGAGAACTAATCAGTGAGATGAGCACACATTTCCAAAATCAAATTAATGAGATAAAAGAGAATATAGTTAAAGAGATCAATGACATCAAGAAGTCATTGCACGAACGTAAAGAAGAATTTGAAATCATGAACAGAAAAGTAACAGAGTTCATGGGAATGAAAGATACAATAGGTGAAGTAAAAAATACATTTGAACATACAACAGCAGACTCGAAATGATAGAAGAAAGAATAAGTGATACTGAAGACAGAGCAGCTAAAATTGAAGAGAGAAAAGAACAGAGAGAGAAAAGAATGGAAAAAATTGAGCAGGGGCTCAGAGAGTTGAATGACAACACAAAACGCAAGAACATACGTGTCATTGGAGTTCCAAAAGGAGAAGAGAAAGGAAAAGGGGCAGAAAGAGTATTTGAGGAAATAATAGCTGAAAATTTCCCAACTCTCATGAAAGAAATGAACTTTCATGTCCAAGAAGCACACCATACCCCAATAAGAATAAATCCAAATAGACCTACACCAAGACACATATTATTCAGAATGTCAAATGTAAAAGACAAAGAGAAAATGCTTAGAGCAGCAAGAGAGAAGCAAACAATCACATACAAAGGATGTCCAGTAAGACTTTGTGCAGATTTCTCTTCAGAAACCATGGAGGCGAGAAGACAGTGGTATGATACAACTAGGAAACTGAAAGAGAAAAACTGCCAGCCGAGAATTCTTTACCCAGCAAAACTGTCCTTCAAATATGAAGGTGAATATAAAGTATTCACAAACAAACAGAAATTAAGAGAGCTTGCAAAAAAGAATCCACCTTTGCAGGAAATATTAAAGGAAGCCTTAGAACCTGAAAGAAAAAGACAGGAGAGAGAGGCTTGGAGGAGAGTATAGAAGAAAGAAAAGCAGAAAGGATAACCAAAAGAGTAAAAAGAAAGACAAAAATAAGATGACATATGAAAACCAAAGAATACAATGGAGGAAATAAATAGTGCATTTTCAGTAATATCATTGAATGTGAATGGATTAATTCCCCAATCAAAAGATACAGGCTGACAGAATGGATAAAAAAACATGAGCCATCCATATGCTGCTTACAAGAAACTCATCTCAGACACAAGGATACAAGCCGGCTGAAAGTAAAAGGTTGGAAAAAGATACTCCACGCGAATAGGAAACAGAAAAGAACAGGGGTAGCTATACTAATATCAGCCAAAACAGACTTCAAATGCAAAAAAGTGATAAGAGATGCGGAAGGCCATTATATATTAATAAAAGGGACGATCCTCCAGGAAGATATAACAGTCATAAATATCTATGCACCTAACCAGGGTGCTCCAAAATATATGAGACAAACTCTGGCAAAACTGAAGGGAGAAATAGACATTTCTACAATAATCGTCGCAGACTTCAACACCCCTCTCACATCATTAGATAGAACAACTAGACAGAAGATCAACAAGGAAACAGAGAACTTGAACAATATGATAAATAAGTTAGACCTAACAGACATATACAGAACACTGCATTCAAACTCAGCGGGTTATACATTCTTCTCAAGTGCCCATGGATCTTTCTCCAGGATAGACCACATGTTAGGTAACAATACAGCTCTCAATAAATATAAAAAGATTGAAATTATACAAAGCACCTTCTCAGATCATAATGGAATGAAACTAGACAGGAAAAAAAGAAATTTGCAAATGTGTGGAGACTGAACAACACACTCCTAAATATTCAGTGGGTCAAAGAAGAAATTGCAAGTGAAATCAGTAAATATATTGAGACAAATGAAAATGAGAACACAACATATCAAAACTTATGGGATACAGCAAAGGCAGTCTTGAGAGGGAAGTTTATAGCCTTAAATGCCTATATTAAGAAACAAGAAAGAGCTAAACTCAAAGATTTAACTGAACAACTTGAGAAACTAGAAAAAGAACAGCAAACCAATCCCAAAGCAAAAAGAAGGAAAGAAATTATAAAGATTAGAGCGGAAATAAATGAAAATGAGAACAGAAAAGCAATAGAGAAAATCAACAAAACCAAAAACTGGTTCTTTGAGAAAATCAATAAAATTGACAAACCCCTCACTAGGCTAACAAAGAAAAAAAGAGAGAAGATGCAAATAAATACAATCAGAAACAAAAGGGGGGAAATTACAAATGACCTCACAGAAATAAAAAGAATCATCAGAGGATATTATTAAAAACTATATGCAAACAAACTAGACAACCTGGATGAAATGGACAAATTTCTAGAAACTCATAGCCAACCTACACTGACACAACAAGAAATACAAGAACTTAACAAACCAATCACAATTAAGGAGATTGAATCCATCATCAAAAATCTCCCAGCAAAGAAATGTCCAGGACCAGATGGCTTCACAGGTGAGTTCTACCAAGCATTTCTAAAAGACTTAACACCAATCCTGTTTAAACTCTTCCAAAAAATCAAAGAGGAGGGAAAATTACCCAACACATTTTATGAAGCCAACATCACTCTAATACCAAAGCCAGATAAAGATTCCACAAGTAAAGAAAATTACAGACCAATCTCTCTCATGAACATAGATGCAAAAATTCTCAACAAAATACTTGCAAATCGAATCCAACAGCATAGCAAAAGACTTATATATCACGACCAAGTGGGATTTATTCCAGGTATGCAAGGCTGGTTCAACATAAGAAAATCAATCAATGTAATACACCACATTAACAAATTGAAGGAAAAAAACCACATGATCATCTCAATAGATGCAGAAAAGGCATTCGACAAAATCCAACATCCTTTTTTGATAAAAATACTTCAAAAGATAGGAATAAAAGGAAAATTCCTCAATATGATAAAAGGCATATATGAAAAAGCCACAGCCAACATCATACTCAATGGGGAAAGGTTGAAAGCTTTCCCCCTAAGATCAGGAACAAGACAAGGATGCCCAGTCACCATTGTTATTCAACATTGTACTAGAAGTTCTAGCGAGGGCAATTAGACAAGACAAAAAAATTAAAGGCGTCCAAATAAGAAAAGAGGAAGTAAAACTCTCACTGTTTGCGGATGACATGATCCTGTATTTAGAAAATCCTGAAGTATCCACAACAAAGCTACTTGAACTAATAAATGAGTTCAGCAAAGTGGCAGGATATAAGATCAACACGCAAAAATCAGTAATGTTTTTGTACACTAGTACTGAACAATCTGAGGAGGAAATCAGGAGGAAAATTCCATTTTCAATAGCAACAAAAAGACTCAAATACCTAGGAGTTAATTTAACCAAGGAAGTACAGGACCTATATGCAGAAAACTACAAAACAATGCTAAAAGAAATTTAAAAAGACCTAAACAAATGGAAAGACATTACATGTTCATGGATTGGAAGAATAAATATCGTGAAGATGTCAATCTTGCCCAAACTGATTTATAGATTCAATGCAATACCAATCAAAATCCCAACAGCTTACTTTACAGAATTAGAGAAGGCAATACCAAATTCATCTGGAAGGGTAAGTGCACCCGAATAGCCAAAAGCATTCTAAAAAAGAAGAGCAATGTGGGAGGAATTTCGCTGCCTGACCTTGAAACATATTACAAAGCTACAGTGGTCAAAACAGCATGGTACTGGCATAAAGATAGACATATCGATCAGTGGAATAAAATTGAGAATCCAGAAATAAACCCTCACCTATACAGTCAACTGGTTTTTGACAAACCTACCAAGCCCACTCTGATGGGAAAAAACAGTCTCTTCAACAAATGGTGTTGGGAGAACTGGATATCTATAAGCAAAAGAATGAAAGAGGACCCCTATCTCACCCCCTATACAAGAATCAACTCAAAATGGATCAAAGATCTAAATATAAAAGCCAGGACCATAAAACTACTGAAAGAAAATGTAGGGAAACATCTTCAAGACCTTGTAGTAGGTGGTGGTTTCTTGGACTTCACACCCAAAGCACGTGCAACAAAAGAAAAAGTAGATAAATGGGACCTCCTCAAAATTAAACACTTTTGCACCTCACAGGAATTTGTCAGAAGGGTGAAAAGGCAGCCAACTCAATGGGAAAAAATATTTGGAAATCACATATCTGATAAGGGTTTAATATCCAGGATATATAAAGAGATGTTACAACTCAACAATAAAAAGACAAACGACCCAATTAAAAAATGGGCCAAAGACTTGAATAGACATTTCTCCGAAGAAGAAATACAAATGGCAAAAAAACACATGAAGAAATGCTCAACATCACTCATGATTAGGGAAATGCAAATCAAAACTACAATGAGATACCGTTTCATACCTATCAGAATGGCCACTATGAAAAAGACAGAGAACTACAAGTGTTGGAGAGGATGTGGAGAGATAGGAACACTTCTTCACTGTTGGTGGGAATGCAGGATGGTACAACCACTATGGAGGACTGTTTGGCAGTTCCTAAAGAAGTTGAATATAGACTTTCCATGTGACCCTGCAATACCACTACTGGGTATACACCCAGAAGAACTGAGAGCAGTGACACGAACAGACATCTGCACACCGATGTTCATAGCCACATTATTCACGATTGCCAAAAGTTGGAAACAACCCAGGTGTCCATCAACAGATGAATGGATAAACAAACTGTGGTCTATTCACACAATGGAATATTATGCAGGTGTAAGAGGAGGTGGAGTCATGAAGCATATGGCAACATGGATGAACCTGGAGGACATTATGTTGAGTGAAGCAAGCCAGACACAAAAGGACAAATACTGTATGAATGCATTACTATGAACCAAATATATTGTGTAAAATATTGTTTGATTCACAAAAAAAACAAAAACAAAAAAACAAACAAAAAACAAAACAACAAAATTTACATGTATCCATTACATTTAATTGAGAAATGTATATATTTATTCACCTATGTTTACTTTTTAGTTTTTAATTGCTTATGTTTTCAATTATTAAATGTACAAAATAAAGTTAAAAGAAAAAAAAAAAGAAAAGAAATAAGCAGCATGACTATAGAAAGAAAAGACTGGTTAACATATTCTTTGCCTCCATTTCATCACTATTTATTTTAGGGTATAGGTTTTCATGAGCCATGGAGAATATGTGTATAGGAAAATAGAAGGAAAAAGCAAAGAGTAGGAATTAGAACACTTTTTGAAAGTGAGAAGGAAAGCATAACTTTGCTTACTCACCAGTGACAATGGGGAAACCCTCCTCTGATTATGAGAGTTTGCACAGTGCATCCCTGGTGTACAAAAACAGGATGAATTTATCATTCTCTTTCATGATGTTTTTTAATATTGCTACCAGATTAAGCTGAAACTGCAATGGGAGACCCCGTGAAACACCCTGATGGATCAGAAACAAACATAATAAAATACTACAGTACCCCACCATAAGACTCCTTTTTTCATTCATTTTGACAGGGTAATGTAGTTTTAATTACCAATGATGATAAATATTGCCTACTGGTGGACATTTTGTGGCATATTTTGTAAGCCTTTCATCTTAGACTACTATAGTACTCCTGAATTTTGTCATTAAACAAACCTTTGTTACAAACCAAGATGTTATTGGCTGTCAGGTGAAAATGAGCTAGCTTGTGGATTAACAAAGAGGCATTAATATCCTCTTCCTGTAGCAATTGCATACTTTGAAAATTAGAAAGCAAGATGCAACAGTCTTTAAAAATATTTTAGTGTGATTGGAACGTTATAATTTCAAAATTAATGATTTCAATATGAAGGCTATATTCAAATATGCCTCAAAATGATCAAATAATTGATTAAAATCTAGTTTCATTTTCAATGTCAAAGAAGTAAATAAACTGTGTTTACCAGATAAGCTAGCAGAGATGGACAATTGTTTCATTTTGTTTATGTTTATTATTTACAGCACTCAATGATCCTATTGATGTGTGTTTGTCCCCATAACAAATCATGCACAATTATCAATAGGAATTCAAATAATGCAGCTAAGATGTGAAATTATACAAATCATTCCATTGGGAAAAAAGACCCTGAAGGTGAACAGTATATTGAATTTTTTGAAGGAAAATTATGTTTGTGCGTGTGTCACTTGAGGAAATGATTGTCATGGAAAATTAAATCTTACCTTGAAAGAAATGGGAAAAATCACCATAAATTCTCTCTGCCTAAAGAAACCTTCCTTTTTACGAGAGAATTTTTTCTAATCCTTTATTCATAGTGTTTGATACAAGTCAACTACACATATGTTGACATATGGGTTGATGTAAATGAACATTTTTACGCATGCTATATTCTTTGGGTCTAATTCAGGTTCATGCCAAAGGGAAATAAAGAACTTTTTAAATCCCTATTTTTTTCTTCATCTAATTTGGTGTTTCTCAAAGTGTGTTCCATGGACCAACTATGTTAGAATCCCCTAGGATGTTTGTTGAGACCATAGCTTCCTAGGTTCTAACCAAGACTTCCTGAATCTCAGAGGTAAATTTTATGATGAGGCAAGTTAAAGAAACACTTTCCTAGCCAATTCAGGCAAAACTTATTTCCAAACCTTTCAGTTGGTTCCCAAGCAAGAGACATAAAGCAAAGCCTGGCTAATTGAAATGAGGGTGGAAAGGTTTTTGTGACTTAGAGAAAAGCTTTTATTATAGAACGCTTTTCAAAGAAATGGAATTTTATAATTTTAAGTGCTGTATATATTATAAGGACATAGTTGAGTATTAATAGATTAAATGAGGAGCATTGCATGACAAAGTTATTCACAACATGCCTGTCCTACATATTAATGCATCTTAAACATAAAACTCTTTTTGCTTACTGGACACAATGGTGAAAGCATCATGAAGAAATTCATAATTTTTGAGTCCTTGTTTAAAAAAGCTTTACTTTTTTTGGACTACATTCTCTTTTCTTGAGAGAAAGATCCAGGAAATTGATAAAATTAATTGTTTTATACTTTTTGTTAGTTAAGTATTACATCAGCATTGTCTGAGTTATAGGAAGAGTTGGAATACGAGTTAATGATGTTTATTGAAAGATTCCATAGGCTATCTTGACCATGGAAGTGTGGAACATCATGGTAACATAAACAATAAAAATGATGAAACCCCTATTTCACCTCTGGGCGAACTGCTCAAAAGAATATATATGTATTTCAATATACATATAACATCAATATTACTCTAATATGTTCTTCAGTGCTGAAGTTGGATTCACAGACTTCATGGCTTTTAAGAAATGTACCGACCCCTCAAAATAGCTTCTGGATCACTGGAAGGGTACCAGGTCTAAGTCTCTGGGCTAATCCTTGGCAGAGCTGTGAAATGGCTCAGTTTTACCTGCAGGGTTCTCTTGCCTCTATAGTCCATATCTTCATATGTTACAGCCTCTGCTCTGGGACTGGTCATAGACAGGGCAGTGGTTAAATGCATGTGACTTGCAATCAAAAAGAGGTTTTGTTTGAATCATGGCTTTGCCACTTACTAGTTATATAATCTTGGGAAATTTGCTCAACCTCTCTGTACCTCATTTTCCTTATCTATGTTACCTTTATACTGCATGAAATTGAATGAAGCAGGTTACATGCTTGATGCTGGGGATATAGTGAACGTGTACCCATCCTTACCCCAGTCCTACTCCCCAGTGAGGAAGATAAGCTCCAAAGGATTCCTACTGCCTGACCCAGGGCTTCTCACAGGGCTTCTCTATCCACTCTGCTCTGCTCCTCACAGGTAAGTTGTTAGAATCAAAAATTAGGTCTATGTATTTTGCTTCCCATGATATTTACATTTAAAGGGAGCATTCAGCGGGACTCAGCTGATTGCAAGTGGCAGCAACCTAACTTGAATCAGCTGAGGAAAGTGGGGTTTATTGGTTTCTCCAACAGAGAAGGGCAGGGATGTGGCTAGGGACAACTGCTTTCATCTCTGTCTCTCTACACATTGGTCTTATTTTTCCCTACTGCCTATGGGCTCCCTCACTGAGCAAAAGACACGGCCACTGGCTTGGCACTTTACCCCCTCCCTCTGCCCAGTTCTGCTGTCCTTGCTCCCTCACAGGTATTGATCGGAGGACACACCCCAATAAACTTCCTGCAGGCAAATCACCATCTGTTTCCCAAACCTGGACCCACTTGATAAGAGTTAGGACCATGCCTGGCTGGCCCCATAAGAGAGAAGGCCCTGCTATCACTCTGGAATGGTCCAAGGCAATAAGACACTTCCACCTCCCTGCTTTTCTCTTGCCCCACTGATGAAAGTGCTGTACTTCTTCCAACTCCGTTTCTGGGGGACCCTCCCAGGCTGTTAGGAAGACTCTGCCCACACCCCTTCTCCGATAGGTGTATGGCTAACCTCCGGCCATTAACTCCCCGCTTAGGTTAGAGACTTCCCCTTGCTCCCCTCTCAGCTCTGGGAAGACCTAAAAGCCTCAGAAGCCCTCCTTGTATTTTCCCTGCTCACCATGTTTGCATCTCTGAGGAAAGGCCAACTCATTAAGAGGAAATAAAATCTGCTTTTAATGTCAAATCTGAGAATTTGAAATTTAACTCTTAGTGCTACTAGAACAGGTACCCTAAGACTTGCCCTGGGGCTTTGTAGCAGAACCTTCCCTACCCTTCCTCTAAGGTGGCAGGGACAAGAGGGGTCCAAACTCTTCTAGTGGCATTTTCCCACCATTTGACCTCAACCTACATTCCCATCTTCATTCTCACCCTCAAACACGTTCATCAACACCACCCAGCTGCATGTTTTTCCTGAATCCCAAAGAGATTATTTTTCTCTCTGCAAAACTTCATTCATTTTTTCCTATGGCCTGAACCATCCTTCTCCCCTTCTGCACCAGCTTCACCCCACCCAAACAGAAATGGCCAACTTAAGTGCCATTTCCCCCACGCAGATATCTCTTCCCCCTTAGGAGTAACATCTCCCAGCTCCGAGCTGCACTGAATCATCACTTTCTGCCTTAAGCTGACAGTAGATGGCTTCCATCTTCTGCTATATTACAAGCTCCCTGAGGCCTGCAGTCACGTCTTAGACAACTTTGTAACCCACTTAAGGCCTAGCACAAGTACTTTCACAGAATGGAGAAAGGTTCCACAATATTTAGTATATTGCTGTCACCATTACAAAAAAATACTAGCGTATTGTTACTTCTGAGACTTTTAAAAAGCACAACCCTGTCTTCTCCAAAAGAAACATGGCTATTAAAAATCAATAAAATCTATATTCCTGAGGACCCATGCCCAGAGTGAACATGTGTCCTGTTTTGTCCCCTTAGGACAGTCCTAATTCATTCCTGCTATCCTGGTGAAAGTATTAATGCCATCGCCTTTCACTCGCAAGTGTTCCAGATTGGATGGTAAATTTTATAGTTACCCTACTTATGCAACTAAACCTGTCAGCTAACAGTATGCTTTTCTTACCGGTTTGTAGGAACATTACATGGTAAGAATTTCAAAAAGAGAGTGTGCCTTGCACATATTTTTACTTGCATGGTCTAATATACATCCTTTCAAGCACATGTAAACTGACCTTTTTATTCATAGAGTTCTCCCACACCAGGGTTTTGAGAGGGGCTCTCCAGCAGGCAGACACCAGTGAAAGCCAAGTCAGATTCTCTATTTAGGGTTCAGGGACTCATTTTCCCCTTCATGCCAAAGACTAGACGCAGAAGTGTTTGAGGGATCCTGGTGTCTCTCATTCAATTTAGCCAAAGTTAAATTATTTCTGCTGGAGGAAAGACTCATCCCCTCCAGGGCTTTCCAGCAAGATTCGTCAGATTGGTATGTGAGGAGAGAACAGCGGTTATGACTGTGGTTTTTCTGTTCTCAAGATGCAAACAGCTTATGCCAATAGGACATGTCCCAGCCTCACTGAAATAGTAGGGGAACTTCACATCCTCTTCTCTATATTTGCTTCAACTAATCACCAAATAAATGGATAATAATAAATAACTCATAAGCACATACTTCTTCTAATACGCACTACAGCCCTGTGGATGCTATTGTGAATACTATCACTAAAACATTTTCTTGTCTAGAGTTCAACTTAATAATAGCCCCCTTTCTTAGTCTTTACTATGTGTTGGGCACTGTCTTAAGCAATTTAGACTTCATTTCATTTCATCTGCACCACACTAGCTGAATTCAAGTTATTTGTCTACTATCTTCCAGATCTATGAAAATGTAAGGCAGGAACTTTGTCTGGTTCATAGCTGTTTCTTCAGCAGTGAGAACTATGCCTGGCACAGATTAGGTGCTCAGTTGAATGGGTGAGGGAGTGAGCCTATGACCCCGTGAGGAAGGTGTTATCCATGCTTTGCAGATGAGAAATCCAAGGCTTGAAAAGGATAAGGAAGTTGCCAAGATCTTGTAGATCACAAATGCAGAGCTGTCAGGCCCTGAAGTCTTAAATGTGACAATACATTTCTTTCCCATTTTCCTGATGAGAAAATGATGGCTTGGGAAGTTAAGTAACCTGCTCAGGACCAGATGAGTATTAACTTGTTAGAGCTCAGACCCAGAAACTCTGACTCCAACCGGCACTGGTTTCTCTGGTCGTATGGCTGGGTGGTAGAGTCAGCCCTCCACGTGCACAGCAAGTACGGCCATCCACACAGTATCATTTAGGTGGAAAGATGGTGGGCCTGCTTGTAACCCGCCATATCCATCCAGTCTTCTGAGTTTCAATTACTAAAAATTAATCCCGTTGGGGGGCATGAATATACCACAAATGTACCGGGCAGGAGAAAGGCTAGTCATAATCCCTTGACTTGCTCATGGGTGTTGGTGTCTAGCCCAGTGAGAAGGAAATAGGGGCCAGAGTCTCTTATCTATACTACTCTAGCCAACCCTTAAAATGCAGTGGATTAACACAACAGATGCTTATTTCTTAATCATGTAACAGTACATAGAACAGTCTTGGTGAATAGAGGGGAGCTTTGTTCCCCATGGAAATTCAGGGGCCTAGACTCCTTCCACATTGTGGCTGTACCATCTTACAGGCTCCAGAGTCCTCTACTTACAGGTGCAGAAGGGGAAAGAGAGATGGTGAAGAAGGTTCATCATGTCTTCAATGCCTTGGCTCAGAATGAACACACTTCACTGCTCACAGCCCATTGGTGAGAACTGGTCCATGGCAATGAGGACTGGGAAATGTGCCCTGGACAGCCATTTCCCATGGTACTATATAAAGAGAGCATCACAGCCCTTCTCAGAAGAGAAGGAGCCAGGCAAGAGATGGGCGAGAGAAACCTGGGCTGCCAGTAAGAGAAGAATGGTTATGAAAAGGAAGCAGCACTGAAAGGGCAGCAAATGCCAACTTTGCTGGCCTTATAAAGGTTTGTAGATCTTCCTCTTCAGTGGTAATGATTCTCTAGGAGGTGGAACAAACGTGTCGTTGCTGCCAGTTTGACGCACACTTGGGGGAAGAGCTTGGAACTTCTCATCTTAATTATCATCAAGCCTCTACACTCAAAAGTACTACCCAACAGGTTTGTAATTTCCATTCATGCCCACCCCTGCCTTCTCCATTTGAGTTGTAATTTATGAATCATGCAAAATTGGACAATATCATAAAAGCCACAAGATGTATCG
Source organism: Tolypeutes matacus (assembly GCA_026826555.1). NCBI lineage: Eukaryota > Metazoa > Chordata > Mammalia > Cingulata > Chlamyphoridae > Tolypeutes > Tolypeutes matacus. The sequence goes on from JAKSZT010053928.1 coordinate 1,724,869, forward strand.
AGTGTCATAGCCTTCAGTTACCTTAGTTCATTAAACAGAAAAATGGGTATACTCTTTTTTTTCTTTATAGGAAACCAGTATCAGGTAATGTCACCTAATATTTCAAAATAGAATTTATCTTTGTCAGCCATGTAGTGAATAACAAGGAAACATTGAATGTTCTTTTTAAGAAATGATTTGAAATTAATTTCAATACATTCTGATGGTTCAGTAAAAAGAGAAATATAAGTTTCAGTAGGCTTCTTAATGTAGATTGCTATAGTAATTTTAAAACAACAAATAATAATAAAGTAATGATTCTATCATTCTGCCAGTGTGCTAGACAGCTGATAGTATATTTTAAAAAGAATAAATTTGCCACGGCAATATATGTCCACTGATTACACTCCAGGTATTGCCTTCAGATTAGAAAGATTCATAGGATCATGCTCATGTATTTTAGAATGTTATTTACTCTGACAGAGATAAAAATATTTAAGGTATAATTATTTTCAGTCTTGCTCCCTCTCCTGCCTTCCTAGGAGGATCCTTTTGCACAGGAGTAATGGATCAGGTAGGATAAAGGGTAGAGATGCAGACTAGGAGAAACTGAGAGAGGCTTACTTGATCCATGTAAAGAGCAATCATGAAACTACCTGGAGAACTCACACACAAAAAGAACTCAGAGGAGAAAGAAACTGAGAGCACGTTGGCCAGAGAGGGAAGAATTGAGGCTGACGTGACCAGCTGCTATGAGGAATGGACTGTGAGAAGGGAGTTCAGGGAAAGAGGAGCATTCAGAAACCTCTCTGCGCTCTGCACTGGCAGCTATGGTAACCGTGGTTGGTGGAGAGGACCTCTTCTGAGTCCCCTCCCAGGTGGCCTTCTCTGTGGAGAGTGGCTCCTAGCAGATGGAGATGGTAATAACAGATAGTGTTCACACAGGCACACTCCCTAGGTGTTACACAAGCTAGGATTTTGACCTATATTAACTCTTTCAATCCCAGCAACAACTCATGAGGTAGCACTAACACAAGAAAACCGAGGCACAGAAGGTTATGTAACTTCTCAAGGATACATCAGCTGGCAAGTAGTAGAGCTAGGATTCAGGCCCGGCAGTCTGGACTGCCAGGCACTACCTCCTCACAAGCTGTTGAAAAGTCAGGTTAGTCAACACAATAAGCCTTAGGGCATAAGGGGAATTGAGGATCTTGGTGAAACTCCAGGTCAGCATGCACCCTTTCACATATAGTGTTCCATAGGCAAGCCGTCCTCTAAGAGTATAGTGTGTCATTGTGGATGCCAACATGTCAAGTTGTTCGTGTGCTAACAATTGTTATTTGCTAAACCTTAGGACATAAAACCAAGGAAACTGAGGCTTCAGTAAGTTGGTCCAACTTTCGTTTGTCTCTGGCCTATTTTCTAAAATTATATGCATTTGGTAATAACCGAGTATTGTTACCAACTATCCCCGCTGCTTTTGGACTGTCCATTTTGACTGGCGTTGAGACTAACTCATAGGAAAACAGAGATTCTTATTTGTCCAGTTTTTGGTATCTTTGGGTCAGTTTTTTAAGGGTAACTTCACCCAAAGCCCTGCTGGGTTTCACATCAGGTTCTTGTACCCAATCTGGAATTTGATAATTTTAAAATTGACTCTATAACCAATTAATTCTCCCAGAGTTCATAATAGAGTAAGATAAAGAACATAAAATCAAAATGAACCATAAGATGGGTATTTGGGGAACTAAAAGAAGGGGTGAGAATGGGGTGCTTTGAGAGATACTATACTTACCGATGATGAACTCTCAGCAGATAAATTGATGTTAGCATCAAACCATCACCCAGGTGGAGTACAGGCCTGTAGAGGGGCCTGTGTGCCTTGGATCTCCTCTTTTCCAAGTCACATATCATCAACAGGAAGTAAACTATAGTTTACTAGCTAGCTAACCTCCACAAGTGGTCATGACCTCCAGGATGTAGCTTTCAGGGATTTGGGTAGATAGCCCTTGCTCTCTTCCAGAAGTGAGAAGAGGACTGAATCCTTACCTTCCATAGTTTGGAAGATTGTTTTGCCCTGCAAAACTAGGTCAGAAAATTTAATTTCGGTGAGGAAGATCCATTACGTGATCTTCTTGGGCTTGATAGTTAGTGTGGACCAAATCATAATGTGAGGGAATTTACCAGCGAGATACTGGCTTAAGGACTGATATTTTGGTCAGGAGAGCAAAGCAGCCTAGGTGGCCAACAGCAGAAAACTAAGATCACAGCCACTTGGCCAAGCTGCTCTAGAATCAGGCTGCCACTGCCTCTGACTTATGACAAAGGGCATTGATCATGCAGGTTATAGAACCCCCATCAGTATCAAAGAAAAGACATTATGTTTTGACATTGTCAATTTCTGGAAGTATCACACAGCACTACAGGAAATGGCTCATTTAATTCCAGTTTACAAATTAAACAAAGCAGAAAACCTAGGTGATAAATCCCAAATGCTCCAAATATTTAAACTTGAAATATATCAGTTTCGTAGAATTGAGGCCAAAATTTATGCTACCCAAACTTCACCAAAACCACCTTCAGAAAAGAAGGTTAAAAAAGCTCAGAGTTAGAAAGTTGGCCAGACTGGTTGATGAGAAATATTTACAAACATGATAGAGTCTGGCTTCCTTTTTGCTTTTGGTGTTGGGAGTACGGTTACAACTACAAAACTTTTTTTTTTTTTTTTTTTTTTTTAGCTTATTTTGTGCTACTGAGGTTTTAACTTCATGTTCAGCTCATTATTTTACAGTGCAATCATTATCTTCCCTACAAAAAAAGCCAGAAATAAATTTAACCTTCTGAGACCAAAAAGTTCTTCAGTCCTTCTAGACAGTGAGGCAGGAGGAGCGTTAGACCCACTGCCCTGGGCGTGTTCCGTTCTTTACGAAGCACACAGCACATCTGCATCCACAGGCAGCCTTGGGTCTCACCTCTGGGCTCTCCTCACAGCAGCCTCAGGGAGCTTCATTTATCTTAGGAGGGGAAGTGGTGGAGTGGAGCCTGCCTGATTCTGGACCTATGATTCCAAGGTGGAGAGAGTCCAAAATTATTGTTCAGTCCATTAAGCAATCTCTTTTAGCTGAAGGGGGGTCATCTATCAATCTCACTTTTCTGCCAGAAATCTGCTTATTTAGAGGTTTAATTACATTTCCAGGTCACCTGAGCACTTCTCCTAGATATTTAATAAAACAAGTTCCCGTTTTATTTATCACATGGATTATTTTACCTGGGCTACTCGATATTGGGGGTGGGGGGAATGGGGAGGAGGGGATGATTACTTATAAAAAATTAAACAAGTGAGATTCCACCTTCAAAGTGTCCAGAGTTTACACAGGAATTATTTGGGTCTCGGGGCACAATGACTATAGCAGATTGATCTAAAAACTGCATGTAGCAGCCACCATTCCTGAAACAGAAAGTCAAATATTGATTTCCCAGTGCTTTTATGACCCATTTAACAACAGGCATTTTGGATTGGTTATTTCTTAGGGCTGGAGAGAATTTTCCAGCCGGCCTCCTTTTGAGCTTCCTCTTAATTATCTTCTCTGAGAGATGGGTAAAAATTGATGTTCAGCCTTGGCCTTAAACACACACACACATTACAGAAAAGAAACTGACACAACTCGTAGCGCCTAACACCATCTGAGTTAGCGAGAATGAAGGGTATTTAGGTATTTTCTTCCATAACTACCCAATTGGGAGAGGGGGAGGTCCCATTGGGTATGCCTGCTGGCAAATTTTCACTAATTGACATCAAGCCAGTTAATTTCTATGTAATAAGTGTTGAGTGATTCAAGGGCCAGCCCAACCAGCCAGGTCCAAGTCCACACAAAGACCTCGACCTGTTGGGCTCTCAGGACGGAACACTTAATGTTTTGCCAAATTTTCAAAAACGCTGGGAGTAGGAACCTCGTTTTTAATCTTTAGCTCTTTGGGCTACTAATTATGCAGCAAAGGATATAAAGAAGGCTTTACAAATCATTATTTCCATTAGGAAGGTGTTAGAACCAATCCCACCGAGGGCTCCCCTCCAATTTGCGCAGCTGCTGTTCCCAGGGGAGGCGGCCGCTGCAGTGCTGGTTGAAGCGGGGCTTCTGTTCTGTTTCCCCAGCACTTGGAAGAAAAACAAAACAGGCCTAATGAAAAACACACACGGGAAATGCTTTATTATTTCATCATCCTCACCTACTGCGCTCTGGCACTGCTCTGTGATTAGGTAGGACTTCTCCCTCGCGCCGGCTAGTTCCCTCTCCGAGTGGGGCTCTCGGAGTGGGGCGATAGGAGGCTGATACTCTGTCATTTCCTGTCAGATCGTTTCGGAGGAATTTGCTCTTATTTCCTCCTGGCCACATCCCACCTCCACCCCCAACCTCGGCATTGGCCACATGCCCCACAGTTAAGTTGTGTGAACTTCAAAACACAGTGTTTATGTTAGGGGTGGAAATACTGGAAGCTCTGGGTCACCAAACACGGTCAACCTCTCACCTCCTTCTCCTGAGAAATGGGTCGGAACCATTGAATAGATCCTCACATCCTTCGAGGGCTGAGGCACACTGCTGTGCTGGAAAACCAATGGGGCATTTTGGCTGGAAGGAGGTGCTGATGTGAGTCAGAATATTAGTTCAGGCAATAATCTTCCCATGTGCATTTTCTTGACTTTTCACCAGAGAGGAGAGTCAGAAAGCAGACATTCCCCAAATATCGTTGGACCATTAGCGAGTGAATAACTCCTTTCATAAAAAAAAAAAAGTCTCCATTTCTTTACTCTATACAGAGTGAAACTGGGATATAATAGACAATGCATTTATTCACATGGTATTCAGCAACCCCCTACCAACAAATAATCCAGGCATGGTCAAGCAGGTCTGGCTACCCAGGAAATTGGAATGCTTTAGCACAGACCTAAGTGGGGCCACCAATGCCTGTTTGCAGTAATGCATCCATAATAGATCTTTTCTGTTTTTACAGTTTGGCAACTTGGAACCAGCACCACCTCTTCTACATGGAAGATGCTTAATAAATTTAGTAGATGTTCAATAAATAGCTGATGAATTGCGTCAAGACTATATGTCAGAGGGTAGAAAGCTCAGTCACCATCAACATAGCTTTGTGGCAACGGATGGTGGGTGCCTCCATGCTATGGCCCTGTATGTTTCCATTCTCCTGGGGGCCAACAACACATACCAGTAAGAGTCCTAGAATGGGTGTTTATGGGCAACTCTTCCTTGAAGAAATTTCTACCAGACTGGTTTCTTAATATCTGTCAAACTACTATCAATGGCATGAGTCATACAGTACTTGTTACCTAAATGCTTAATTGAATGTGCCATATATTCTCAATGAATATTTGCTGAATACATCAATGAATAAGTGTGATATCCATATAAAGTACTAAAGGAGTTTGTGTGTTGGCCTTATGATGAGAATTTGTCTATGTGTGAAGGTCAGGCTACATGCTGAATAGTCTTGCCTAAATTTAACAAAACATTATAATGCATTTAAAATATCAATGGAAGCATAGAACTAAATCATGTAAAGTAGCTTCTCTAAAATAAATCATATGCAGTAGCTTCTTTGAAGATGAGAACAAAATGATCCTCCAAAGCAGTAGTGGATCAATATGCTGGCCACCAGTGAATGGCATGAGAAGTTATCTGCCTGGTGTCTGTGCTTCATTTTGAGGCATCTGATAATTATTAACCCCAACAAAGTTGATAACTGCGAAAGCAACTGAGAATTCTGAAGATGCTAAGTGTATGAATACGATGGAAACAAGCAACTTTCTTTTTAAAAGTGAAAGGGCTAAAAAAGTTAAAGTGCTGAGAAAAAAACAAACCTTGGTCTTCAATATGTAATGAAACTTTTGACCGTAAAAATAATTCAGAAGGACAAATAGTAGTTATCCAACTTGTGGGAAGGTATGGGCCTAGGCAATTGACAATTGTTGCCAAGAGATTGATGAAATGGGAGCTATTTTTGTCTGGGCTATTATAGTAGCTTTCAATCCTCATTGCATGTTCAAACCATCCAAGGAACTTTAAAATATAGGGATTCCCAGACCACACCTGGACTAATGAAATCGGGATCAGTAGTGGCAGAACATAGGCATCAGTGGTTATTTTTATTATTTTTTATTTATTTGTGCCCCCCTTGCTGCTTGTGCTCATTGTGTCCATTTTGCTTTGCATTTTTCTGTGTTTGCTTGTCTCTCTTTGTTGCGCCAGCTCACCGCGCCACGCGGGCCAGCTTACTTTCACCAGGAGGCCCAGGGAATCGAACCTGGGGCCTCCCATATGGTAAACAGGTATCCAACCAATTGAGCAACAGCCGCTTCCCGGCATCAGTGATTTTTAAAGTTTCCAGGTGATTCCAAAGTGCAGTCAAGGTGGAGAACCATTGACTACAGCAGTGGTTCTCAAATTTTAGTATCAGAATCATTTGGATAGCTTATTAAAATACAGATGCTGGGTGCTCCACCCAGTGTTTCCGATTCAGTAGTGTTGGGCCTTTCTAACTAGTTTCTGTTGGATGCTAATGCCGCTGTTTTGCAGCCACACTTTGAGAACCACTGGGCTAGAGATCAGCCTCAACATCTGAATCCTTTTAATCTAATATTAAATCAGAACAAACCTAAGAGTTTGTTCTTGACTTTTTGGTGCATGTGCAACAGATGAAGTTTGTTTTTGTGTTTTTTACCACCTATAGTTGGTTCAATAGTTTCAAGGGCCATATAGATCTACACATGATGAAACTAAGTGCTGGAGCAGAGGATGAGATGCTCTAGCTCCTAAGTTCTTCCCTAAGAGATTTGGGGAGATCTTTAAGGAATGTGTTATCTGCCTCAATAGATTTTCAGTACATATTTTCTGTTTTAGAAGAGGACACCAGGTAAAACGAATCTCAGCAAGGAGAAGAGAATGGCTGGTTTTAAAGCATGAAAGGACATTTCTTATTTGGAAAAAAATTGTCTTGGGATTGCAAGCTCATAATTTCCCTTACTTTGGTCTTACCAACAAATGGACATATAAGCACTCGTTGGGAGTTTCTGTATTAGCCAATGCAAATCTACTGTGCTTGACTATAATGCTGAAATGGTGGTAAATACTAAAATAGATAATGAAATCCATTAAAAATACCTGAGAGAAATTCAGACATTAAGAGGTTGGCTTTGAAGCGTTAGAAATTCAGAGAAAGGCTATGGCTTAATTATCATACCAAGTACTGTTAATTACCAATCTATAATGCTTTCAAAGAGCCCAGGTTTCCCTAAATGCATGCCCATCTTCTCACTGCCACCAGCCTCAGAGAGAGCATATGGAGCCATCACACAAGTAGGACAAGAGTGGTCATCTCTGGTGCTCCAGTGGCTGTGGCCATCATCTCTTCTTTCTTAATACATCCCACTCGGTTATTTCTAGTCCCCTTTGTAGTCTCACAATCAGCAAAAGTTGCAACCTCATCTCATTTTTCAACATAAGTTCTCCAACGTAGTTACACAGGCTACCATTTCTAATGCTCTACGTTAAGAAATGCAACTATGTCTTCATGTCTTCTCTTTTAAAATATTTTTAAATGAATAGTGAAACCATGTAGGAGCCAGCCAGACTGAAGAGAGATGGTAAGCCAATCTGTGATTGACTGAGCTTTGCTTGAGCATCATTGGCACATTGTTTATAGTGTTACATCCAATCTTCCCTTTGAAATCTGATCAAATGGGATGTATTTTTTTTTTCATTTTCAGTGATAAATGGTGGGCATATAGAAGGTCTTGTAACTTGTACAAGTTCTGGAAGAGTTTGTGGTACCTACCGTCTCTGGATTCATCCTATATTTTGGTAGTGTGTTTATCTTCATGTGGGAAACTTGTCAAGTAAGCCATAATACATTAAAATCCCAATTAAAAATAAAATGGTGGGATGGTAGCTGCTTCAGAGAGGAAAGACTGGGCTTATGTGTGAGTGAAGAACACATGGGGAAAATACCCATTTTGATGGCTAAATATTATAGCATATTTTTAGAATAGGTACCCAAGCATTTGACCTGATTAAATAAAACAGAACATTGGGAAATAAGAAATTCTGATCAATATTCCAATTAACTGAGCACTGATCAGAATTTTTTTGGGGGGAAGAATTCTTATTTAATGTTTTTTAAAAGAAAAAATAAACTGCAAAATGTACTTATCCAATTTCTCATCTTAGTAATTGGAATTCATAAAATAAAAGGTATACATTTAAAATTGTAAAACATGTATCTAGTTAATGAAGGTCTACTAAATGTGGAGTGAGTTGAGTTGCTAATTTAATTTGCTTTTCAGTGTCATATTAATCCAGTGATCTCCAAATAATGACTTCAATTGGGGAGGGGCACAAGAAAAGTGAAAAGGAAAGGGCCATCCACCTTAACTATACATGAAAGATGTGTGGATCCTTTTTATTTTGTTTAAATATGTTAGACATTCATAATATAAAAATATTCTGTGGTGTCAGTTTTTGCTTGAACATATTTTTCATTTAAAAAGGGTCTTGTTCAGTGAAGCTGTGGGAGATTTTTCCTTTTCTGGTATTTAAAGTAAGATAAAGTTTAGCCGATTTCTTTCCCTGACTATTCCCTTCCCCCTCCAAAGACTTAATAACAGCAATTCTAAGATTTATGGTGAGTGAAAAAGAAAAATAAGTAAATTATCTGACTGAGGAGCCATTCTTCCTCTCCCTGGCCATAGAGACTATTTTAAATGCTGCTAGCTGGAGTCTAATTAAAATAATTTCTGTCAGAAGCCTGTGAAATATGCAGCCACAGCCCAGCTCAATGTTCTCGAGCAGGAATGACAAATCTGTGCTTAATTGGTACTTAATATGGTAGTGCAGGATTAGTAATTCTCCAGGATAAAAGGAGATAAAAAGTAGAAATCTCTTGCTTGGGGCAGGAAGCCTTGGAAGATGAACAGACCAAATGGTGCTTACCCCCAAACTGTTCCTATCAAGGGTTGTTATTTTGGCCATCATTTATGAAATAACAGACAATTAATGCACATTTTATGGCAAACTCTAAGTCCTAATTAAATACAACTATGTACGAAGAATGTGAAGGGTCTGACTTTTAAAGACCAAAAAAAAAACCTGGCAGAATTATGCTGCCCGCTGCAGCCCTAGTGCATCTTGTTAGCCTATCTTGGGGATAAGTGCCTTGGCAGAGGCATAAGCCTTTTGTGAGGTACAGCTATTTTGCTGAAATTCATAGTGCATTTAAAAATTTTTAGGAAATATAGAAAAGTAGAATGGGGGCAATTATCCATTGTCCCATCAAACTAGCATAACCACTGCTTGTAATTTGGCATATTTCCTTCTTTTATTTTTTCCCCCAATGCACAGTTTATATTTCTTTAATTTATTCTACAAAGTGGTGAGGGCCATTTTATGCCTTTCGTTTTTTGCTCAATATTAAATAGAAACATGTATATATTTTTATAAATGCTTAGTATAAACATCACCTTTAATGTTTACACAGTATTTTCTCAAGCTGTTAATAGGAACAAATATCTATTTCATGCTGATTTTGTGCCAGGTACTCTTTTAAGGACTTTGCATGTATTAGCTAACTTAATTCACAAACAGTCCTATGAGCTAGGTACTTTTATTATCTGTTTTTTATAGATGAGATTACGGATGCACAGAAAGATCATGTACTTTGCCCAAGGCTAAATTCAGTGGCTAGCAGAGCCAGGATTTTAACTAGGGCAATCTGAAAACAAACACCATGTTTTTAATCATTCTGCTATACCACCTCTTAACATCGTACCCTGACTTAATCACACACTGCTCTAAGCTCAGGATCAGTAAACCTTCTCTATAAAGGGTCAAATATTCTAGGCTTTGTGGGCCACGTACAGTCTCTGTGGCATATTCTTCTTTGTTTTGTTTTTCAACCCTCAAAAACTGTAAAAACCATTCTTAGCTTGCTGGCTGCACAGAAACAGGCCATAGGGCAGATTTGGCCCATAAGCCATAGTATGCCAACCTCAGGTCTAGATTAAAAGTGAGTTAAGCCTAAATGTGTGAGAAGCAATTAGGATAATTGTTTTTTTAAAAAGGGTTAGGACTATTGGAGGGGCCAAATAATTGATTTGATTAAATGAATTATTCTCATTTCAAATTGTTATATTAGTATGTGTTTGTGTGTTCATGTGTGTGTTTACATATGTAACAGGTACTGAACTGACTGAAATTATTTTCGTTTATATCGGAACTCAAAATGTAAAGCAACTGTGATAAGAAGACAACCCAAGGCCAAAATGAATTTGTCCTTGGTAAATTAGACAAACTTAAGGGAAGGTCACAAATTTCAATTAACTGGTCAATTTATCTGATGAGTCAAATAAAATTCTGGTGTATTCTGTTCATTCCTGTAGGGCAGTGGTTCTCAAAGAGTGGTCACAAAACAAGCAGCATTGACATCATCTGGGAAGTTGTTAGAAACGCAAATTCTTGAGCCCCATCCCAGGAGTACTGAATCAAAAATTTTGGGGGTAGAACATGTTAAAGTTTGAGAACCACTGTTATAAGGAAATCTAATTCCAAACAGATCATTTTTTGCATGTGTACACAAGCATAAGGATTATACGTGAACTAAAATATCCCACACCATGACACCTTATGAAAGAAATATGCCCATATAGACAAGCTCCAAGACTCAGAATAATTCAATTTTAGGGTTGAATATGTATCACTTGCAGATGTATTAATAATTCTATACCGCCATACCTATCTTGTTATATGACACTGTATTGATTTTGTCACAGGTATTTCCTGGTTCATTACTTAAGCATGCTATTCCTTATAAAAGGAAGGGATTTAGGAATCAAATATCTGAAAACCTCTTTTTAAATTGAATATCTTTAATTATGGAAGACTGTACACCTGAAAAGGTAATTAACAAGTTTATTGTAACAAAATGTGTCACTTTAAATTGTGAGTCTCAAGATTCAGGTTCTGGGTAAGACGGAGAAAACATACTCCTCCCTAATCTCCTTCTGAATGCAGCTATAAAACCTGGACAGAATGCATGGAAAAGCTATTTGAGAACTCTGAAAAGTAGATAGTAGCAAGCAAATTAGAGAAGACCAAAATTTGAAGTACCACTGAACTAGTAGTGAATTTATTGTTATTCTTTCTTGCAGTCTTCCTGCCACTTGGCCCTGGAGGCAGCTCAGCTGCAGAAGTACAGCAGAGCAGAGTAACTAAAGTCCTAACTTTATAGCCAGAGACCTCAAAAGCAGAGTACCAGGGAACCAGAAAGCAAGGTGAGATTGTGGAGAGGGAGGAGATTGTGAAAGCAACCCCATGAAGTTATTTATTTACTCCTGGACTCCCTAAGCTGCACATGCATGTATCTGATCCTAATCAGCATGTACAAATCTTTGAGCAATAAATAGACTGATCTAGACCTGCCCACTGGGTGACACACCCACACAGGCAGATCTGAGTAGCACTGCATAGCCTTTAAAAACTGAACTGACATTGGAACCACAGCTCATAGAAGACAGGTTGGAACTTGTGGCCTGAGCATAATCAAGTTGATTTGCCTGGTGAAGCAAAAATATCCACATTCTCCATAGAATTTAAACAAGACACAGAGTCTCATAACATAATATGCAAAATTTCCAAGACATGATCTAAAATTACTAGCACATGAAGAACCAGGAAATCTCAGCTCACATGGGGAAGGGAAATCAACAGGCACCAATGACAAGATGACACAAATGTACAAATTATCCAATACATTTTAAAACAGCTATTATAAAAATGTTCCAAAATGCATGACAAATTCTTTTTAACTAAATGGGAAAATTAAAAAGTCTTAGAAAATTAGAAAATGTAGAGCAGAGCCAAATGGAAATTTTAGTACTAAAAATGCAATAACTAAAACAAACAACTCACTGGATAGACTCAATAGCAGAATGTAGATAACAAAGGAGTCAGTGAACTTAAAGATTGATCAATAGAAATTATCCAGTCTGAACAATGACAAGGAAATAAAATTGAAAAAAAAAATTAGAGTTTCAGGGACCAGTGGGACAATAACAAAATATCTATTATCCATGTCATTACAGTCCCAGAAGAAGAAGAGAGTGTGTCACTAAAAAAAATACTTGAAGAAATAATGGATGAAACTTTCCCAAATTTGGTGAATGACATAAACCTACAGATTCAAGAAGCTTGGTGAGCTCTTGAAAGAATGACACCAAAGAAATCCATGTCAATACACATCATCATCAAACTGCTAAAAAGTAAAGACAAAGAATAAAACTTAAAAGCAAACTGAAAAAAAATAGCATATTATCTATAAGAGAACAAGAGTTCTAATGATGGCAGATTTCTCATAGAAACCGTGAAAACTAGTAGGAAGGAGCAAAATAATTTTTAAGTCCTGAAAGAAAAGCACTATCAATAAGGACTTCTATATCCAGAGAAAATATCCATCAGGAATGAAGGTGGAATAAAGATATTCCCAAATGAAGGGAAACTAAGATAATTCAATTGCTAATGGAAGTTCTTCAGATGGAAGGAAAATAATATAAAAGGAAACTCTGAACATGAGGAATGAATAAAATGCAAGAGAAATGGTCTATATCTGGATAAATATAATAAGCTATTCTTGTCCCCTTGAGTTTTTTAAAAAATGCCTGATGGCTGAAAACAAAAATTATGACATTGTCTGATAGGGTTTTCAATGTGTGTAGATGTAATATATAAGAACAATAACATCAAGGGACAGGAAGGATACAGGATCAATATGGATAAAATGTTGTAGCAACTGAGCAAGTGCCAAATAAAGAAACTGCAGTTATAAAAAAATGGTAGAAGAGAGGAGAAGATTGTAGGGAAACAGTGGAGTAGGAAGATCCAGGAATTAATCCTTCCACCAGAAGAACTATTCAACTATTCAACTATTCAACTGGCAGGAACTGTCTGAATAGTTTCAACTATTTTGAAACTCCAGAGTCTAGTGGAACACTGGGCAGCATCCAGGGAGGAGAAGGAGGAAGGTCTATTTCAAAGGGAGCAGCAAGTATATTCACTTGAACTCTTGTAAACTGTAAAGAGGGGAATTCCTAAGGCCACTAGCAAGCACAAGCCCAGGAAAAGAAGCAATTTCCTTGCCTCCACACAGACTCAGATAAGATCCTGCACTTCACATCTGCCTTGGGCTGATCTTTCTAATAAGGGAGAGCTAAACTCTGAAGATCACCAGACAAAGCAAAGCCAACTTGCAAAGACAGCAAAAGTAGCTTTTTGCTTTGGTTTTTCATTTGTTTGGATTAGTTCCTGGCATTCAAGAAAATTACTGTCATATCACTAGCTGGACTCACACTTAAGGAACAGACAGCTCAGGGACTAAATCCCAGATTTAACACTTTAAAATATTCAAATGTACAGTGTACAACAAAATTTTACAAGACAAACAAAGAAATAGGAAATGGCAGCCCACCCAAAGGAGCAAGATAAAACTCCAGAAACTATGAATGAAGATGATTGACTTTGAACTTACCAGACAAAGACGTTTTAAAAAATGATCCTCTATATGCTCAAGGAAGTAAAGGAAAACACAGAGAAGTAACTAAAGGATGTGAGGAAAACAATGAATGAACAATATGGAAATCTCTTTTATTCTCAGTAAGAACCAAGCAGAAATACTGGTGTTGAAGCTACAAAAACTGAAATGAAAGATTCCATAGAGGGTTTCAACAGCAGATTGGATATGGCAGAAGAAAATTAGTGATCTCAAAGACAAGACAAATGAAATGTTTAAAGCTGAGGAGCATAAATAAAAAAAGAATAAAAAAGAGCAAACAGAACCTAAGAGACCATCAAGCATAAGAATATACTGCCATTATGGGAGACTTAGAAAAAAGAATAAAGAGAGAAAGGGGTAGAAGGAATATTCAAGAAATAACAACTTTCCAAATTTAAAGAAAGGCATGACTATGCACATTCAAGAAGCTCAATGGACCCCAAACAGGGTAAACTCGAAGAGAATCATGCCCATAATAATCAAACTGTTCAATACCAAGGACAAGGAGAGAGTTCTGAAAGCTGCGAGAAAAGCAATATATTATGTACAAGGGAATTCCAATAAGATTAAGTGGCAATTTCTCATCAGAAACCATGGAGACAGTGGGACAAAATATTTAAAGTGCTGAAAGAAAAAAAATACAGCCAAGAATTTTATATCCAACGAGACTGCCTTTCAAAAAGGAGGAAAGATTATGACATTCCCAGATAAATAAAAGCTGAGGCAGTTCATCACCACTAGACCTGCCCTATAAGCAATGCTAAAGGGAGTTCTTCAAACTGAAAGGAAAGGACACTAGACAGTGGATCAAAGTTCCACGAAGAAATAAAGACCTCCAGTAAAGGTTAACTATATGGGTAATTATAAATGACAGTAATAGTGCATTGTAATTTTTTATATATAACTCCACTTTTTTACTTCTAATAGTTTCTAAAACACAAATGCATAAAAAGTAATGATAAATCTATGGTTTTGTATAATGTATAAAGATATAATTTGTAACAAGTACATAATATATTCTGAAAACCTATTCAGAAAGAAATGAGAAGGGACTCAAAATGGTTCAATACAAAAAGTATAAAAGCAGGCATTAATTGAAAAATTGAGGGACAAAAGAGGTATAAAAGAGGTAAAAAAAACTTACAAAGACAGAGAGCCAAAGGCTAGAAGAAAGTCCTTACTATCAGTAGTTATTTTAAGTGTAAAGAGATTAATGTTTCCTGTGAAAGGCAGAGGTGAGCAGAATGGATTAAAAAGAATGACCCAAGTATATGCTGTCTACCAGAAACTCAACATAAATTCAAAGGCACAAGTCTTTGATCAGAAAAACTGACAAATCTTTAGCTAGATTAACAAAGAAGTAAAAAGAGAGTACATAAATTAATAAGGAAAAAACCTCGTGATCATTCTCAATTGATGCAGAAAATACATTTGACAAAACCCAGCACCCCTTCTGGATAAAAACTTAGAAAATTAGGAATAGAAGGAAACTTCCTCTACATGATAAAGGGCATATATAAAAACCCACACCCAAAATTAGACTCAGTGGTGAAGGACTGAAAGCTTTCCCTCTAAGATCAGTAACAAGACAAAGATGACACTGTCACCCCTGTTATTCAACATTGTTCTGGGAGTTCTAGTCAGAGCAATTAGGAAAGAAAAAAAGGTAAAATTATCCAAATTGAAAAGGAAGAAATAAAACTTTTCCTATTTGCAGATGACATGATCCTATATATAGAAAATCCTGAAAAATATACAACAAAGTTACTAGAACTGTTAAATGAATGCAGCAATGTGGCAGGGTATGAGATCAGCATGGAATAATCACTAGGGTGTCTATACACTGAAGAGAAAATCAAGAAAAATTCCATTTGCAATAGCAACTGAAAGAATCAAATATCTAGGAATAAATGTAACCAAGGATGTAAAGAACTTGTATACAAGACAATGCTAAAAGAAATCAAAGAAGACCTAAATAAATGGAAAAACATTGCATGTTCATGGATTGGAAGATTAATATGTCAATTCTACCCAAAGTGATTTACAGATTCCATGCAATCCCAGTCAAAATTAAAACAGCCTTCTTTGCAAAAATGGAAAGGTCAATCATAAAATTTATATGGAAGAGTAAGGAGACCTGAATAGTCAAAAACATCTTGAAAAAGAAGAACAAAGTTGGAGGACTCACACTTCCTGATCGTAAAACTTATTACAAAGCCACAGTAATCAAAACAGCACAGTACTGGCACAAGGACAGACATATAGACCAATGGAATCAGATTGAGAGTTTGGAAACAAACCCTCACATTTATGGCCAACTGATATTTGACAGGGGTGCCAAGTCCACTCAATTGGGAAAAAAATGGTCTCTAGCAAATAGTGCTGGGAAAACTTGGATATTCACTTTTGGGGGGTGGGTGTGAAGATGGACCCCCTACCTCACACCATATACAAAAATTAACTCAAAATGAGTCAAAGACCTAAACAAAAGAAGCAAAACTATAAAACTCCTAGAAGAAAACATGAGGAAATCTCTTCAGGACCTTGGGTTAGGCAACAGTTTCTTGGGCTTCTATACCAAAAGCTCAAGCAACAACAGAAAAAAAACAGATAAATGGACTTCGTTCAAAATTAAAAACTTTTGTGCATCAAAGAACTTCACCTTGTAATAAAAAGACAACCTACAGGAAATATTTGGAAACCACTTATCTGATAATGGTTTAATATCCAGAATATATAAAGAAATCTTACAACTCAACAACAAAAGAACAAACAACCCAATTTTAAAAATGAGTCTGGGAAGTGGATGTGGCTCAACCAGTTGCGTGCCTGCCTACCACTATAAGGTCCTAAAGAGGATGAGCAGACGCTGCACCCACTGCAACAAGCTAGATGCCGCACCCACCGGAATGAGCAGATGCCAAAACAAGCAGATGCCACAAGCCAGCAGACACCTAGCCCACCGGGAATGGATGTGGCTCAGGCTGATGGGCACTCGCCTCCCAAGTGGGAGGTCCCAGGTTCAGTTCCCAATGCTTCTTGGAGAAGGAGAGCATACAATGTGCAGATAGTTGAGAGAACCATCTGGCGAAGGGGGGGCATTAAAAAAAAATGAGTGAAAGAATTGAATAGACACTTAGCCAAAGAAGATATACAAATGACCAATAAGCACAAGAAAAGATGTTCAACATCATTAACCATCAGGGAAATGCAAATCAAAACCACAATGAGATACCATTTCACAACCACTAGAAAGGCCACTATTATAAAAAGTAGAAAATAAGTATTGGAAAGGATGCATAGAAACAAGATCATTTGTTCACTGGTGGGAATGTAAAATGATGTAATTGCTCTGGAAACAGTTTGTTGTTTCCTCAGAAAGTTAAATACAGAATTATAATATGACCTGGCAATCCCATTTTTTTGGTATATACCCAAAAGAATTGAAAGCACAGACTCGACCAGATATTTTCACCCTGATGTTCATAGTGGCATTATTCACAATTGCCAAAAGATATAAGCAAGCCAAGTCTCCATCAACAGATAAATAAATGTACATACAAAATATAGTATATACATACAATGGAATATTATTCTGCCATAAAAAGGAATGAAGTTCTGATACAAGCAACAACGTGAGCGAACCATGAAGACATCATGTTAAATGAAATAAGCTAGACACAAAAGGACAAATATTGTATGATCTCACTGACATTAAATAATTGGAATAAACAGATTCATAGAGTACAAAACAAGAAAACAAATATCAGGAGCTGGGCTGGTGTAGGGAATGGGAGTTAATGCTTAATTGGTACAGGGTTTCTCTTTGGGGTGATGAAAAAATTTTGGTAATGAATGGTAGTGATTAGTAGTACAACATTGTGAATATAATTAACACCATTGAAACAAACATTTGATTATGGTTAACGGGAAATTTTAGGTTGTATATGTGTTACTAGAATAATTTTTTTTTAAAGCATAGAACTATACACAAACAGTGAAGCCTAATGTAAACTATAGACTATAGTTAATAGTATAATTATAATTATATTGTTTCATCAATTGTAATAAAGCTTCCACACTAATGTTAATTGTTAATAATAGGAAAAATTGCACATGAGGGAAAGTATATGGGAACTCTGTATTTTTGCCTGGTTTTCTCTAATAAAAAATAAATTTAAAAAAGCAAAATGATAGAAAGAGAGATACCCTGAAAACACTCATTCAAATGTCACTCCCATCTGCTTTTCCTGGGAAAATATCTACCATTCAAAAACACTGACATCACAATATGAAGAAAACTTTTCTTTTAACTTACTGTTCTGAGTCATCAGCTCTGCTTAAGCTATTTCTTATTTTCAAGTGGGCTAAATACCAGTTTAATTAGGAATGAATTAATCTTTCTCATGTTGTTTCAAAGGTGGCTCTCACTATCAGGGCTGTTTCTGTAGTGACAAACAACACTAAACGTGTAGACTGATTTTGACTCTAAGGCGAAATCAATCTGGCTATTCATATATAATCCTTTAAACGAAAGAAACACACAGTCCCCCAAGCTCACACGTGGCTCTGGATGTATGTTAAGCATCATAAATACATGGAATTTGTACGTGTGCTCCCAGGTAGGCACACACTGTCAGCTCACAGCTCCTTGGAGAACCACCCATGTTCTCTTCCTCAGCTTGAACATAACACATATGGTTCCTGTCAGTAGCACTCATCTAGAGAGATAAAAATCCTCCAACAGCTTACTTCAGCCTCTCTCCAGTGGCCCTTTCCTTTGATTTCTAAGATATCGAGTGGCTATTCACTAAACCCTGTAATTGTCAACCTTACCCAGTCCCACCTTTAAAAGAAGAGGAATGAGATGGCCCATTTCAAAAAACCTCTTTCCAGTATATTTCACAATTAACTAAACCATCTTAATTCTTTCTGATAGTAGCTTTCTTTAATTTTTCAAAAGAAGAAGAAAAATGGAAAGATATATGTTTGATTGTAAGTAAAAATTTGAAAAATTATTTAGGAACACGTAGCATAATTTTCTTTATTAACATTCAGCGTTAAATCTATTTGATAGGATTCAAATAAGTGTAGTCGTGAGCAAGGGCCACCTTCTTCCAATGCTAACTTTTACAGATATGAAATGGGCATTGTTTTCTTCAAACCTGGCTTGAATTCAACTAGAAACCTTGTTTTCTTTCTTTTTGTTCTTCCTGTCCTTAACTTTTCCTCTGCGATGTGAAAATCCAAGGCAGATGTCTTCATCTCTCTGGAATGCTTTTAACCTTAATGAAGAGTTGTAATAAATCAGTTCTTTTCAACCTGCTTTCCATCATCAACACATAAATACTGTTTGAGATATTGGTCTCCACAGAGATTATTAGAAATAATTAGGACAAGTTAGATTTTACAGTTATTAGTTTGTAAACAGGCATATAGTTGCTATTTGTTACCTAGCTTTAATATGTAGAAAGTTATCTTGTCCCTATCTCTAGAAACTGTAGTTATGGGACCAAATCTTTTTAAAAATGCATCAATAGTTAATTGTTAGGCTGGAATATATGTGTTTATTTGCATATATATACACACTCATATATGCATCTTTATAATATAAAGGATTATTAAAGTATAATTGGTAATTCTGAAAGTTACATGTATAAATTATATCGATTTGTACATAAACTAGGAAATGAAGAACACTTCACTTTAAGATTTTCTTGACTGATCTTATGAGATAGAATTTACCTTTTCATAGTCAAAGTATTTCAATTGTTTCATATTTTGAACTTTTTATTGGCTTAGGTTTCCCAAATGCCAATTTCTCTAATAAACAAAATTCAATACTCTGAACTCCTCTCATTAATACACAGAAGAAAAATAACTTGCAAAACCTCAGCCCAAGAAGAGAAAGGTAGTATAAATAACCTCATAAAATGTGACATTCGGTGACCTATTTTAAAAGGATGAAATTTGGTAATAGCAAAACAAATCGCTACTTTCCGAGAGCACATGAATTAAGATGCAACTAGGATTAATGCTAAAACCCTCAACTAAAAATGACTGACTGAAGAAGTGATGGCCTTGCAGTATACTAAGCTTAGATAAATTTTTCTGATGGTGACATCCATAAGAAAATTTTACAAGGCAGACTAACTACCTATCTTGATTCCCAAATGTTTAAAAAGCTGTTTCTGGCTTCCAATGAATCAAACTTACTTATTCACCTTTCAAGAGGCCATAAAGTTCCATGCAGGAAACTCTGAGTCAGAAATTATGAGACTTGGGTTATGAGCCTCCTTCTCAAGAGAGGAGAACTAGGCCACCCCAATTCTGTGGACTCCTTTGCCATTTTATGTTTCCCTCCCCCCTGAGTGACTAAGTTATAAAAGCATTGTATATATTGAGTCAGTGGGGTGCTCAAGTCCAACACTTAGTTCCCATTGTCAGTTCTGCCACTCATGTAACACTAGGAAAATCACTTCCTTACCGAGCCTCAGCTTTGTCGCATATAAAATGGGCTAAATCTATTCTGAGGATGTGTGTGAAATTGCTTGTGAACAGCACAGTGACATACAGCTACCAGGGCAGGCTGTGTGTGTATTGTAGATGCTTCTGTTGGTGGCTTGGTTTTTATTGACCTATCTGACCTTCAGCATTTGTAACTTTACCCTTTCCCTTTCCAATTCCTTTCCAAAGCAGCATTTATTTCTTGGCTCACAATTCCAGGTAGAGTAGGACAGGATCTCAAAACTCATCTAGTTTAAACTCCTCATACAATTTGAGAAACAGAGGCTCGGAGAGGAATCCAAGGTTCCAAGGTCCTTCAGAGAACCAGGACTTGAATCTAGGCCACTAAACTGCCAACACTCTTTTCCCTTTCTTCCACTCGTTCATTCATTCCACAAACATTTATTGAGCTCCTATTATGTGCTAGGCACAGAGCTCCTCTAATTCTCTCTTTCAAAAACGTAGTCTGTAAAAGCATAACAACATCTTTCAATGTTGATGCTGATGACTGAATGAACAGCCAGATAACAGTCTAATCATTATTATATCACATTTTTACAGTTATACTGGTACTTTTCTATTATTGTTATTGTTATCATTATTATTGTTAAGGAAGCTTTCCTTTAAGTGAGCACTTAGAAAGAGGCCCAAAGTAGAGCTCAGACAAAAGCAGAGCTGCTCAGACTGAAACAGGAGTGTTCCTACCCCTAGAATACCCTGGGGCACCTCAGTCAAAACCCCAGAGTTTCCACCGTATCAGAATTTAAGAGCCATTGCTTTGCAAGATTCTCTTCCTTGGGCTTGACTTAGAGTTGTCATCTCTAGATAGAGTACAGAAGGATGCACTTTTGTTTCAAGGAGCCAGAGAAGCTCTTGTCAGCCATAAAAGCTTAAACTTCTCTTCTTTCCATCACTGTATCTAATACCTTGAAATAGTGATTAAGAACTTTGCATTTCCTTATTTGGGAAGACACTTTCTTTGGGTCTCCATATGCTACTTTGGCTCTGACTGGCTGCCTTTCTCTAAAATATAGGCCTGTTAAGACTTTTCTAATTCCAGATGAGTGAGGTTGTTTGTTGGCATGACAATAATTTGTAGTAACATTTTAGTGTTATTGACAAATTCATGGTCAAAAGTGTATTTTGTAGCTTCAAAGTCGTCTTTGCAGAAAGGTGAGTGGTGGGTAATACATTTTAATAAGGTTCTTTTTTCACTAAAATAACCCATCTATGAAAACTATTGTATTGGGAATACACCAGGACTAATTATGGTGAGCAAGTCAAAATAAAGACTCACAAAAA
Organism: Tolypeutes matacus; assembly: GCA_026826555.1. Classification (NCBI taxonomy): domain Eukaryota; kingdom Metazoa; phylum Chordata; class Mammalia; order Cingulata; family Chlamyphoridae; genus Tolypeutes; species Tolypeutes matacus. Next base: position 1,746,271 of record JAKSZT010053928.1, read on the forward strand.
TACATATTTATAAAGCTGTCTATGGAATATGAAAGCTGTAGGCTAAATGACTTCCAGTTGTCTCTAGGATTAATGTATGACAATTCTAGTTTATACATGCCTTGGACTAAAACCTTTTCTGTCACCTACTTTGGAGGAATACAGCCAACTTTCAGGTTCATGTTGGGTTATGGGAAGCATTTTCACTATAACTATACCCATTTGCTAAGTGTTTTATTATCAGAGCTCCACTTTCTTTTGTGGTCAATGAACCACATCAGCTTTACTGGTCTAATCCCCAGGACTTTTCACATTAAATTACTTATTTTGTTTCTTCACAAAAAGAAAAGAAGGGAAACAGTATTTCTGCTTCATGTGACACTATGACTAAATTATGTAGAATTAAACCATTTTAGTTTGTGGCTTTATTATATGTATACAAAATTGGATAATGAAGGGCCAGTGCTAGAAAATAATGCTAATTTTATCCAAAATAGACTCATCTTATTTGAATAAATATGATTTTTTTATTTTTAGTGTTATTTGATCCCCCAGTGTTAATTTTTCCCTATTTTAGTCATATGTGATATACATGGCAGAAAATAAAATGTTGATTGAGCATTTCAAGTATTTTCTAAAAATAAAAACCTGGGATTTCATTTTTCAAATATCAGTTTGAAAACGAAGTAGTCCCCTAAGGGTTGAGGGTAGATCTCATCCTTCCAGAGTCCAGCTAAATTTCCAAAGACTTTCTCTGTGGTTTTAAGCAGCAGAGTCACTTTAGCTTACTACAAGAAGCTGCTTTTGACCTCTGATGAGGTACAGAATCTCGCAGAGGAGGCAAGCCAAGCAGACACACAAAGGACACACTGAGCAGGGAAGAACCATGAAATGACCCATAGGCTTTTTGTTTGTTTCATTTCACACCCTCTAATGTAGCACTCTGAATGTGGTTACTACAGAGAATGAATACAAATAAGGAGCATCATATTTTCCCCCTGTCAAAACCTGTTCCAGGAAAGCACTGTATTCCAAGAGAGAAGTTTAGGATACTATATTTGCTTCTCTATGTTTTCTCCTCTACACCAGCCTTACCACGGTGCAATGGAGAAAAATATAAAGCCTGCAGTAGGGATGGAAATGAAGGGAAAAGTGACTGACCAGCTGCCTCAGCTCAGCCACTGTCCTGTTGACATACAGATGCACAGAGGGGCCTGCTTTACTGGTATAGAAATAAGAGCCCACCAAAACGATTCAAAAGAAAGATGAGGAATGCTAGAGTGTGTGAATGTAACTTGGTTTCTTTCTGGAGCAGCAAACCCTTAGAGTCGACAGGTCCAGTTACAGGAATTTATCCTAAGAAACATGAATGTATACCAAGATTTCATTGCAAATGTGTTCATTGTAGCATTGTTTATAACAGGAAAAACTGGAAACGACTTTAATTTCCAGTATAATGATTTGGTTAAGATATGATGTAATTACATGCAGAATACTAAACATTAAAAATAATGCTAGAAAAAAATAATAATGCTGTCATGAGAATATTCTCGCTGACCTGATTTTGTGATAATCAGAGTAGGCTAAACATTTGCTATATTGGAAACCATGCCTGTGTCCCCAGACTTAGTTTTTCTCCTAGGTCTGGTTTTTAGAACGCTGGTGATAAACTAAGCCTGATTTATTATATGGCCATCCTGTCTGGGAAAAGACTGTAACTTTGGGTATCTTTGGTCAACCTTAAGAGATATAGCAGGGGGACAGATGTGCTTCGGGTGGTTGGGCATCCGTCTCCCATGTAGAGGGACCTGGGTTCGATCCCTGGGACCTCCCGGTAAAAATTAAAAAAAGAAAAATATAGAAGGTGCGTGGGCCACCAGGCCCCATGTGCAGTGTGCCATCAGGCCCCGCGAGCCATGCAGCAAGATGATGACGTAACAGGAGAATGGCACAAGGGAGAGCCAAGACAAGACGCACCGAAAAACCAGGAACTAAGATGGCACAGGCAGTAGGATGCCTTTCTCCCACATTGGAGATTCCCAGGATCAAATTCCAGTGAAGACAGGAGGAGAAGGATTAGAAGAGAGGGCAGGAAATGGACACAGAGGGTTGCCCAGTGAATGAACATAGAAACAGCAAAAACGGGCACGGGGGGGGGGGTAAAAATGGATAAAAGTAAATAAATAAACAAATCCTTTAAAAAATGTATAGGAGAAGAAGATACAGATTATGGTTAGTGGTAATACTTTGTTGATGCTCTTTCATGAAAACAACAATGCAAGGTGTTTGGGCGGGGAGTGTGATGTGTAGGAGCCCAGTATGATGTTGTACGTGTTTGTTTTGTAAGTTCATGATGTTTACTGAACACTTGGGTTTATGTATGTTCATGTATGAATGATATACTTCAATAAACTGTTTAAAAAATAATAATAGTAATGCTGTCAAAGTATATTTAATGTGAAGGAAGATTCTGTGATATATTGATTAATTGACAAGGACCAATTATATTAAGAATTGTGTGTATGTGTGTGTGTAAAATAAATATTGAAAAGATATGTACTAAAATGTTAACAGTAGTTATCTCTCTATTATTTTGAGTTATTCATGTATATCTAGATGTTTTGAAATAAACATTATTTTAATAGTAAGAATATATTGTTTAAATATTGGAAAAAGAGAAATGTCCTAAACAGATGAAATGGCTTTGTGGGAAATTGACTGAATGATTAATTATTTAGAAATCTGCATTATACCTTCACATTTTAAGTGCAATCAGCAAATAGAACATGATTTCTTTAAAAAAAGCCTTAATCGTTTCTTTAGGAAAGCTGTCTTCTACTTGGCAATCTAGCAGCCTATCCATTCACATGTTTTACTTTTATTCTTTTTCTTCCCCCAAACAAAGTTCAGATTTACAGCACCTGCCATTGCTTTTAATGTAGTAGTTGCACCTAATTTCTATAGCAGAGTGAAATTCCACCACTCTCTATTCCACGTTTTGCCTTCAGCAACGAGCAGTCTGGGAGACATAAAACCAAGATATTTTCTAAGGGCAGGTAGCAGAGACTCTTACCACATATGAAATACCAGAACCACCCTAAGCCAAAAGGACGTATGCTAAAAAGGTTGCACATAAGCACCAGATAATTTTAAGCTGCTCAGATCAGGCAACTTTTGAAGTTGGAAATGAGCGCCTTAAGTGAAAGAGGTCTTTGAAAAGAATCATGAACCATCTTCCAGATAGAACCACAAAGTGCTCATCTGGAAAAGATGTGAATTTGACCTTTGAATAAACAACATGAGATAAAAAAGAATAATATGGAATTGCCTTTTTTTCTTGCCAAAGCCTGAGAGGCATTATAACAAGATGGTTAAAGACATGAGGTATGGAGTCTCCTGTTCCAAATACTGGCTATGTGAGCTTGAGAATGTTGTTTGATCTCTCTGTGCCTCAGTTTCCTCAGCTGCTAAAAAGGTACTAAAATGTGCTAATCTCATAGGGTTAAAATAAAGGTTAAATGAAATAATGTTGGCACTTTGTATATGTTTGACATGGAAAACAATCAACATTCTATTGATGTTATAGTTTTTATTCTTTTTAATTATTTTATTATTTTCATTTAGTTCAGTCCCATAACCAATAATAGGACTGATCTTGCTATGATTCCAAGAAATAAAAGACATTCTTTGGAAATGTTTAGAAACAAGAGGCATATTCCAAATCTGCTTTATATTTATAGATATGGATCAAACTGATTTGGGGCTGAAATCCATAATTCCATTCATAATTGCAGTTCATAACTTCTTCTCAACTGCTCTTTGCTTCAAATTATACTCTGACATAGCTCTCTGCCCTCATAAGCATATAGGTGATCAAAACAATCTATCGCCTCTTTAGGGTGGAATAATGTGGGGCAATCATAAGTAGTGCTTTAAAAAAAAAAACTGCTCCTTAAAATAGGAAAGGGCTTATGTGTTTCTCTAATTTTTCAAACTAGTCAAATAGCAAAGATTTATCCATTTCCTGTTAATCTCATTGTGGTTGTGGGGATGAACATCATTAACGACTCTAAAACTAGCTCTATAAGGCAGAGAAATCCCACTTATTCTTAATCACTATACCCACTTTCCCAGTATTTCATCAAATCATTGTCACCTAAAGGAAAAAGTAACACTTTAGGACGTCCTGATGCTCTACCGAGCACAGTGTAAGATGCTAACAATTTAGGTGTGAAAACTGAACCACACACTCTGTTAGCCATCCTTGATGGAAGTGAAAACCCAGCCATCTTCTTTATTATGCCCATCACTCACATTTGGACATGTAAATCCATGTTATGACCTCTGGACTCCAAATATTATCATTAGCATGTATTATGACAGCAAAGAGAAACATCATTGGGCCAAATGGCACAATAAATGGATTTTAATTTTGAACATGAAAAAAATAAAAGACAATTTGTCAAGAACAAAGCTAGCCTCTGCGAAACATGAATGGACCCATCAATCCATTAACTAACTGTCCAAGACACTCGGGCAATAAGTGCACTGAAATCATCCCAATTATCTTCATTCAGAAAAAAACACTCCCGTTACCTGCTTTCTTAAGAAAACACCTCCGCTGTGAGGATTCTAAAGAGAGAAATGATATCAGCTTTTTAAAAAAGTAATCAATATATGTTTGTGCTATAGTTTGAGGATGGGACATGTGAGATCAATATAGAATAAAATAAATAAATACTAAAACTAAAAGCCTGGCTGCCACAGCCATTCAGAATTCTCTGCTACTTGTTGTCAAAACCTAATGCTGGGGACAGAGACAAAGAAGTAAAAAACCGAGGACTAGGAGGTTCAAAGCAAAAGAGAGTCTTAGAATTAAGTTCAAGGAGGGCAGGATTTTTTGTGTTTTCTTCTCTGCTGTGTTCCACAGTGACATAGTAAGCATTCGGTATTTCTTGAATAGATGAATGAATGAATGAATTAATTAATTAATTAAAGTAAGATCTATTTCCCTCAGACAGAGCTGACAAAAAGTTTCACTGTTCCCTAGAGAGGGAAAATTAGAAGATAAGAAACACCCTGTACGTCACTTATACCTGCCTTGCTGTGTGGTGAGCACACTTTATTCTAACAATTCTCCAGTCAAATACTGGAGCCCTGAGTAAACAAACCAGCTAAGCAAAACTCCTCATAGAGTGGTGTTCCCACATGTCTTATTTCTCCCAAGTGCAAAAACTTAGGAATATAAAGTACAGGAGCTATGTATTCCCTGGCTTTATTTCTTCAGGCACTTAGGATATGTTGGCCCCTAGCAAGGAATTATATGAAAATTGAAATTCTGATGCTTAAATTAGCAAAGAACTTTATAATCAGGAAAAAATATTAGTTGTTTAAATAAATCACAAATTTGGACCAAGGCCTTGAAAAGGTTTCAGTGTAAGTGGCAACTTTCTAAATGATCCTAAATTCTAAGGTTTGTTTTTGCCACAGTGCTTCCGCTTTATAAAAAAAAATATGATTTTATAGAATGTCACCATCAAAACAGTTCGCCAACCAGTATTGGAATCAATATTTAATATTTTGAAGTGGTTCTATTTTAGTTCCTTTGATATAATGATTTTCCAGCATTTTCTACATGCCCTTCACTAAACCAGGTCCTGTTGAAGATGCAAAAGAAACACAAAATATAACCTCTGCCTTCTGAAAGTTTACATCAGATAAAATAATTAGAGAACATTATAAGACTAAAACAGCAAAGGGCTAAAATGTGTGGTATGGGCTGTGCAGGCCATGGAAAATCAGGTACGTGAGGGCTATATGGAGGACAACGTACAAGTGATGGAAGAAGCTGGGGTTGAGAGGGGACTTGAAAGGGATACAGTGGAGGGAGAGGGCATTTCAGGCAGTGAATTGCGTATGCAAAAATGTAGCAGTGGAAAAAACCAAGCAAAATAAAATGGAGTATATACTTTTTTAAGTTCTAAAAGCACCTATTAGCTAACATTTATTGAATATTATTAAGGCCAGACTGACTTGACTCACATCATTTAATTTAAGCCTTAAAAAAAATTTTTTAAATAATGAGGTAAGATACTATTATTATTCCCATTTTCCAGATGAGGTTTAGAGCATAACTTGCCTGCACAGCTAGTAAGTAGTGAAACCAGAAGTGAAGCCAGGTAACACAGCTCCCAAGACATTATGTACATTACACCAATTCCTAGAGTTCTACTTGTGCTCTTCCTATTAAAGAGGATAGATAGGCCTAGCCCAATGTTAGTGATAAAAGCTTTTCTTGTGAGGAAACTATCTAGAGATGGGAAGAAAATTTCCACGATCATGAAATATTCTAGGTCCTGAAGAGGACTTTTATTTAGACTCCATTCTATAAACGTGCATGTGCTCACAAACGATGCAGCTCTTTGATCATAGTATCTGCTGTTATCATGGAGTTCAAGGAGGGCATCCAAGTCCTACACCGTAGGTCAGCCAAAGAAGCCAAACCCCAGCAACTCACTTAACCTTTCCTCATCTTAGTTTCCTCCTCTTAAATGAGGCGAAAAACTTGATCTCTAGGATCCATTTTAAGATTCTGCACGTGTTTTACAAATGACACTAACAATTTCAGAAAAACTTTAGGATTCCAGAAATGGAAATGTCAACTGAATAATGGGTAGCAGATGCCATGTGGAAGTCCTGTCATGATCGCTCTTGAAAAATAAGCCTTCTTTGTTTCATTAGCGACACAGGAAGGCAAGTATCCCACTAAGACTTCCTTTAACAACTTGAAAGTCTTTATCTGAAGACAAATGCAAAAGGACTGGGTTGTATTGTATGGAAAATGGAAAATGTGTATTTAGTATAATTTTTGTCAGAAAAGCACCCATAGTCTCACACCTTAATTAATCTAAATATTTAAGAGAATGAAATACATTTTACTAAAGTTCGCTTAAAGCCAGCAGTATCACTAATTGAGCTCTTGTTAAGACAAGTGATGAATCAACCTAAAATATCTATTTCCTGGCTGTTTAGGTTTAAATAACACTGTTTCTGAAGGAGAAACTTACAAATTAAGCACTTCCGGATTTAAGAGAAACAATGTGAAATTAAACCTTTGAAGAACTCTGGGTGAGCTCCTAAAGCATGTCATATAATGGTTTTAGTCTCCTGAGCCCCAGCATTTTCATGACCTGTAATAAAAGTGAGAAGAGGTGAGAGATTTATATATATATATATTTTTTTAATTTATCCTTATTAATTTACTCTTCAGAATATTTTCATGATTTTTTAATTAGTCTGTTCATGATTGCTCTTGAAGTGAACTTCTATGTATTTTTTTCACATGGCTTTTTTTTCTTTTTTTACTTATTGAGCTATAATATACAAACAGTGAAATGCGCGGGTCTTAAGTATACAGCCCAATGAATTTTTTAGATATGTATACACTATGTAACCATTGTCCAGATTAAGACAGAAGCATTTTCATCACCCAAGAGTTCCGTTGTACACCCTTCTATTCAATACATGCTCCCACACTGAAGTAAACAGTATTGTGATTTCTATTTCCACCGAATAGTTTTGCCTGTCCTTGAAATTCATATAAATAGGATAGACTTCCGCGTGGCCTCATACAGTATGTACTCTTTGTATCTGGCTCCCTTCACCTAATAAAACATATTTTAGATCCATCCATGTTGTTGTGGGTATCAGTAGTTCATTCCTTTTTATTGCTGAATGCAAGGATATACAACAGTTTGTCCACTTCGATGGATATGTGGATTCTTTTGAGGATCGGGCTATTATGGATAAAGCTGTGATGCATATTCTTGTACAAGTCTTCTTGTGGACATATGCACTTGCTTCTTGGGGTGTATTCCCAGAAGTGGAATTGCTTGGTCTTAGAGTAGGTGGATATTTAGCATTCTATTCTCTTATTAACATTGCCTAAGAGTCACCATATTAAACCTCTCTTGTCCGTTCTGGGTCCATGTGGTTGAGATCTGTAGGCAGGGAAAAAGTGGGCTTTCTGAACATTCTCATATCAGTCTCCCAGATCCAGAGTTTAGGCCGTTACTAAATAGAATGGCCACAAATTTTCAGCAACTCCCTGTTCACACATAGAGTGTGGATGTATCTTTCACATGCCTCACAGGTGCTGGGAAAATCCTGCCCTTCTGCCATCATTGACCAGGTGATGCTTCAAAACTCAAAACATTCGTAGCAGGAAATGCATCAAAAAATTAAATCCTGGCATATGAGCTTCCTTGGCAAGGCCATCCTGACCTCTCATTTGACCACTCAGCCTTCCACGGAATTTGATAACCCATCAGGACTAAGACTTCCCTGTATCCATGAATCAAGCAGTAGACTTCAGCCTCAGGAAATCTCAGTCATTTTGAAACCCATCTCCTTCTGTTCAGATAATTGTCTTTCCTCTGATTTACAGTGTCTGCCTGCAGCTGTTGAGAAGGTGGTCTTCATCTAACCAGATAGCAAGAAGCCCAGAAAGTGTTTCCACAGCTGCATCGCCCACGCTGCGTTCCCACCACTAGGCTGGCCACCCCCCCCCCCACTCCCTCCAGCTATGAATCTGTAATGTGCCTTGGGTCTTTGTCAGCAAAGTCTTATAATTCTGCCCCCAAAACAGAAAGAGAAAAATACCCACAGGGTTCAAGGAGAGTGTCTCCTTACGCAAATCTTGTTTTCTGATAAGAGGTGACCCATAGCCAGAACTGGAGATTTATATATGCATTTTGACATAAATCTGCATCTGTAATTATGAGTCATAATGATCTTTATAGGCTGCACTAAATTGGTGAAGAAGAGTTACTGTTATTGACAAAGCATTGACTTGAACATTGGAGGAAGAGCTATGATTTCCTTTTCTGGAGGAGTGGGACTTCTTTTCCACTTATGAGTCACTCCGAACCCTGGCCTTTGTTAAATATCTTTTCTCATCTAAAAATGAATATAGCTGACCCTCACAAACACATCTTCTATCTTCAGATCAGTACAGATGCATAGAGATTTCGAAACATGTACTGGAGGCTTTGGGGACCCTTTCAAAGACAGAGATCAGGGTCTGCGAGGTGACTGAAGAGACCCATTAGGTTCCGTGAAAGCGGGTTGTCTGTGAGCCACATTCTCGGGCCTGAACGACCGAAGCCTATTTTTAGCTGGGCATGCTGGGATCCAAGTGTGGATCTACCATTAGCATTAATAGAGCACTGCCGGCAGACTACTGTGTCGGTGGCCCAGAAAGTGTACTCTTTAGAGCAGTGGAAGGTTAAAGTGAGCTGTAAATCACAGCCTTATCATACTTGCATGTTATTGGCAAGTCTGCCTAAGAATAGAATCTCATTACTTTAATTCTACAGTATTCTTAGGTTAGCCAACCTTTATTATTAATAACAGAATTTCACATTTATACAGCACTGTCTGCTCAAAAGAACTTCACAAATTATACACGTAAAACTTTCCTACCTTAATGTAACAAGCTCTGGGTTAAGAGAGCGGGAGGTAGGTGGTGAGTAGGGCCTCCCTGTCTCTAGCCAAGAAGGAGGAATGAGAAAATGTCGCCAGGTGGCTCTAGACAAAGCCAGTCTTTGAAATGGAACCATTTTCCCAAAAAAGCATGTTAATTCTTTGAAGGCATGCTGTATTTTTCATTGATGATTTGCAAGGTCCTGAGAACAGTCATAGTAACCCCAAGAATAACAGACTGCTCCCTGGCTGTGTCTATATATTCAGGTCTTAAATGAGTTTGGGAAACAATAATAACAAAAATGCATGCTTTTTCCATTTCCTAACCAACCAGGTGGTTCTGAGGAGCATTTTGGGGGGCATGGAAGTCCAAAGCCCAGCTATTTAGAATGGAAAGAGAGTAGAATATTATCAGCCACCTTTCAGCTTATCCCAATACTTGACCAAGGTTTTGTGGAACAGTCAGAAGAGTTAGTAGCTGTGTTTTCTGGATAGATACAGTGTAGGTGTGTGAAGAAGGCCTTCTGAGCATAGAGCAGTGTTGTGGGCAAGGTTCTAGTTCAACACTACAGCTTAAAACCATGTGTGTGAGAAAGAGAGAGAAATAGAGAGTTGTGTGGTGGCAATGGGTATGCAGACAGCCTGTAATTCAGTGGACCAAACGTTGGGATGGGGTAATCTCTATACACTCAGTGCATCTTAGTGCAAGCACATGCCATCTAAAGAAGCTCGTAAAGCAGGACTTCCACAGCAGTAGGCATTTATTAAGTGCCTTCTCCTAGTTGAGTACTGTTCTGAGAACTGGGTATGAAAACACTGAAAAAGACAGTCTCTACCCTCCAGCAGCTTACAGCCTAGGAGAGGAATAGATAAATACAAAGGGAATTTCAATAAGTGGGAGAAGCATTTTTATAAGAGCAGAATACATTCGCATATATAGGAACCCATGGGAGAGGAGCATGACGAGGTTGGGATGGTCAGGGAAGACTTCCATTTAAGGAAGCCAAACAAAGCAGGAAGGAGAAGAACCTTAAAGCATAAGGAATCAGCACATGGAGGGCCCTTGAGGCAAGGAAGAGAACTGCACAATCCTAGCACCAAAAGTGGGTACCTGAGACTGGGATGTATCTGGTGAAGGGCAAGTAGTAGCTGATGGGACTGGAGAGGACTGAAAAGTAAGATTGTGAAGGGCTTTGTATGTCTCGTTAAGGAGCTTGAACTTAAAGCTGAGCATAATGGGGACTTCACAAAGTGGTATTTTAATGGGATAGGAGTAAGTTTTCTGTTTTGAAATACAGCTTTTCAGCTCATAGTTGTATTCCTGGAGCTAGCCTGCACTTTCTTGTTCCCCCTTTTTTTCCCTTTTCTTACTTCTGTACACACTGTCCCAGACTAAGTACATCTCAGCACTGTGTCAAAATAAGCATACCAAATCTTTCTGTGAACTGCAAAGTAAAATCAATGGACAGATCCCCAAGACAGTGGCTGGTTTGGGGCACATTCAATACTCCCAGCTGTTTTTTGACATCAGAGTCTCGGAGGTAAATCCTACAAAATGCCAGAGTTTTGTGCTCTTTTGATGGTTTAATGCATAGAAAGAGGACAAAGGGGACCTGCACACAAAAGGACATTTCTCTTTTATTGATCTTGATAAATATGCTTGTTCAGTAAAGAAAAGGTGAACCGAAAAGTCCATGTGTCTAACCTGGACAGGAATGTTTATGTGTTTGTGTTTCAGAGATGGGGAAAAGCTTCATGAATGGCCATCCTACTGGACTGTTAACTCCTATCATGGTGCCTGAAAACATTTAGAGTATTGGTTGTTTCCATCTTGCAAAGTTTCAGGGAGCCACAGTGGATCAGATGATTGTGGCATAAACACCTCCGAAGGCTTCTGGAAATGGAAGAGTTCAATTGCCATTCTCTTCATCCCTTTCTTGCTCCCCATGAGAGAGGATTTTCCCACCATATGGCTTTTGGAGAAGATCCTGGAGTTGCTGGTCTGGATGCAAAACATGAAAGTTGGGCTTATGATTATGGGCTGCCCCTGCTCCTTGGAAGATTTGCTTTCTTCCTCAACTAGTACATTTTCCTCAACTATAAAATGGGGGTTGGGGGCAGGATTTGATGAAACAATCCATGTGAATAGCAAAATACAGAGCTGCTCTATAGGAAGACCTTATTAAATGCGTTAGCTGCTTCTCATCTTCTTCTGGTTCCTGTGCACCAGCCTGGTTTTGATCTATTTCTTCACTCTAATCCACAGGTCCTATGTCCAACATGATAGTTTGTCCTCATCTACCAACTTCCAAAGATTCTCCAGGTACAGCCCATGCACGGGCCTACCCTCTACTTTGGTTGTTCAACTTTGCCTTGGCGCCCATGGTTCGCATTCCTTTCCTGTCTATAGTGGTAGCACCATCAGTTCCAGGGAGCCCTGTCTATTGATACAGGATCCCCTGCCCCAAGGAGACAGGGACATCAGGTCACTTAAGTCATGCAGGTTAAAGACTAGATGGCAATTTCTGAAAATCCATTGCTGTGTACTTGGTGCAATTTTGGTTGCTATGGAAACTATCCTCTGGTTGACTTAAGGAGTACACCAAACCTCTCCTGAAGGGTCCCGTGTCACTGTCATATTCGTCAGACAATCTAGGTCATTGTTCTGAAGGGATTCTTTGGAAATAAATTGTCTAGTTCCTGCCTAGAACCAACAAACAGCTTCGTTTGGTTGGGAGTTTGGTATATGGTTCATTATTATATCCCCCAACAGGTACTTACATCATTATTCGATATAGTGCTATTGTTTAGCAAACACTTTTGTATTGGAGAGTTTCTGTTAAAGAAAAGGACTCAAACTTATGCTAGAGTTGGGTGAAACTATATTCACACAATGCATTGTGCATTGGCACAACCTTTATAGAAAGCAATTTGGCAATATATAGGATCCATAAAAATGCTCACATTCTTTTGCCCAGTCATCTGTCTTATTTCTGGTAATCTTTCCTAAGGAAATCATCCAGAATGTAGAAAATGGGAAAATGAAGATATTAACTGAAGCATTATTTAAACTATTTTTAAAATGGCAACAACCTAAATATCTACCCAGGGAACTGTGGTTAAATTTTTATTGAGCCAATCCATGGAATATTAGCAATTCAATTCTGAGGGCCCATCAGGAACTTTCAGAGGATTCTGTGATGGCATTAGCACAGGAGAAAGATTTGAAAGAACAAACTTAATGGGCTCTTTCTAATGCAGCCTCCTTTTTGAAAGGAGGTACCTTCAAAATGGTCAGGCACCAATTTTGTTCTTCAAACATAAGCATGGTGGATAAATTGCTCTCTGGGAATAGCCCCCAATTCCTAGTAGCACATGGCAATAACCTCCATCTTCCAGGAAATGATTAGAGTAACTGCTCCTGATTGAAGCATAATTTACATGTATGACTTCATTTTATCCTCACAAAAATCCTAGGGTGCATTTTATTACCCCATTTTACAGATAAGGAAACTGAGTCATGCTGAAGCAGTAGGACTGATCTGTCTGACTTCAAAGCCCAGTCATGAGATAAGGTTGTCCTACAGATTAGATAAGATGAGTGTCAAGCCACAGTAACCTTTCAATAAATAGCAGCTGTTATTCTTATAAGCCACTATACAGCATTGCCTCCAGCAATGGTAAAGAATTCAGTTTTTTAAAAAAGTAATTTGGATGTGAAAAGAAACTATTGATACTATGTAGACAAGTAGACAAGTTCCAGAAGAATAATTTTGACCAAAACCTTTATCCAACATAGTTTTTAGTAATTAAGACCCCTATTCTCTCAATATCATTTTAATGTCAGTTCCTTGCCAAGCTGGGGATGAAGGTAAACAATGCTTTTGGTAAATGGGGTCTTTCGCTATTCACTTCACAATTCACCTTCTGCAATGGACAACCAGAACAACTTATTGTTGGGGAATTATATTATGGCACTTCAGTAATGGGGAGAAAGGGAGGGAGGAGGTTTGAAGATATAGAAGAGCATGAATAAATCTGGTATGAGAAAATATTCTTAATAAATGGATTCATTAGCATGACTGTATGAACTGTCATTTGATGAAGTTAAATGAAGCAAATATTTAAGGGTGGTAGGTTGTAGTGATCCAATTAAATAATCAATTTCCTTAGAGTAAGAGCATGTTCTTAAAAATGGAGTCTTTTCATGCAACATATGGAAATATCCCTTGATGAACATAATGTTCACCTTTTATTGCATGCAAAGCTTATTTTTTTTTTTTTTTTCTGCTGGTCATTCAAGTTTTATTTTCTCTTTAACTCATCCTAATTTGTGATCTACTTGAACAATTAAAAAAAAAACCTGCTATGGCCAATATCACTAACATTGATGATGTCAAAACAAAACAATCCTCTTTGTGTATCATTTTCTCACAAGCTCCCTTAGTTTGAAATGCTGCTGACTTCTTTCTATTTCTTTTTTTTTTTTAAATATATATGCATATATGTGTATTTGCTTACAAAAATGTTATTTATATATATATATATATATATGCATATATTTTAAGAGGTGCTTAGATTACCCAAAACACTACACGGAACCCACTGGGATTCCCATGTTGCCCACCTCCCACACCTCCCACCACATCCCACACAAACATCTCCCACAGTGTGGCCCACCAACCTCAATGAACCCACACATCCTGGAGCCCCGCCACCAACCACAGACCACAGTCCACACCGCAGACCACACTCTCCCCCACTCAGCCCTGAGCGGTGTGTGCTGATCCAAAATGGCACACATCCATCGCCACAACAGTACTCAGGACAACCTCCAACTCCCAAAGAAGCCCCTGTATCTCAACTGCTCATCCCCTCCCTACCCAAAAACTGTCAAGTGGCCACTGACTCCACCTCATTGTTATAATTTCTTGCATTGCAAGAATCACCATATGTGAGCAAGAGAATACCATCAAGTCCACTCTAGTCCATAGTTCTTCCCCCAATCCAGAGGCGACTGGGATGGTGATGTCCACTCCAACTCCAAGTGAGAGAGGGCTAATATCCCATGGATATGGTGGGTGGGATGATCCTGCCTGCAGATGCAGGCCCTCTCCATTCCCTGGGATGGCCATTGCCCATCGTTGTCTCCTCACCAGGTGACTTGGATGAGTCCATTGAGCTGTAGGGTAGGAATTGCAGCTCCACCTAGATTTCATGCACACCTGGCACATAGGTAGGCGGGAGGCTCCAGTCTCTGGAAGTATACCTAAGAAACTCCAGCATCACATGTAGGTTTGAATAGAAGGGACTGGTGAACCATGTACAGGGAGGACTTATTTGAGTCTAATTCTGTCACTCTCAGGAGCACAGATTCCAAAATAGAACCCACTGATAAGGCATCAGTCTCTGGGGCTATCCCCCCTTATACAAGACCAGGGTGTCTCTGGAGCTCTCAGGAACCCCACTGAGTGGGGTGATAGGCACTTAGATGTTCTATGAGCTCCTACTGAGGTGTGCGTAAGAGTTACCTCTGGGATGACCTCCCGACTCTCTTTGAAGTCTCTTAGCCACTTGAACTCATTTGTCTTTACCATTTCCCCCTTTTATTCAAGGTCTTTTTCCAGTTGTGTTGCCAGTTGGCACTTGGGAAAAGTTTTCAATTAACAATAATCGTGCCTCGGATAAACCTCATTGGCTACGATACTGCCACTGCACAAAGCTGCCAATTGGCACAAGGTATTAATCCCTCGTTGCCAGGGAGGCTCATCCCCGGGAGTCATGTCCCACGTTGGGGGGAAGGTAATGCAATCATATGCTGGGTTAAAAAACATGTTGAACCAAGTACCATTTTTCTGCCTCACATCCAGTTACTGCTCCGTTGTACCCCTCAGGTGGGACCACCTGATCAGCTTTGCCTCCCATTAGAAGGCCAAAAAGAGCCATCTCAGGGCTAAGAGAGGACGGAGAGGCTGGGCTGCCCCAGGTTTCTGGAAGCAAATTCCATTGAGCCAGTCTGCAGCAGTGAGCAAGCTAATATTCACTTCAAGAGGTAAAATCTAGTAGAAGCAAGCTCTTGCTTTGTTTCTGACAGTCATCAAAGGCTTCACTCTATTAAATGGAGTATACACTTAGTTTCTTTATGCCTTTCTGCAATATTTTTCTGCTTCTAGAAGTTCCAGGACAGAATTTCATTACCTGTATTGAAATAGGCATTATTTTGCCTCTCCTCTCCATTTTGGCTATTTATGTTTGGTTGCTTTCCTGAAATAATGGCAAACAGAAATGCATTCAAGCTATTAAAAAAAAAAAAAAAAAAAAAAAAAAAACCTGCTAGGGCTTATTTAGAAGTGCTCATAAAAACAGGCAAAGTTCTGCTTGTTTGCCTCTCTGGCTTGGAATGTAAACACTATGGAAGAAGGCACACACTCTGATGCCTGAGAAAAAGTGCATCTCCATTAAGGCTTTAGAAGAAAAGCCATTGAATGGAAGGCATAAAACAATTGCACAGCATCTCAGAAAACTTGCTCTGGGCTGCTTGATGAGTTATTTGTGCCTCTTCATGGGTTTTTCTTTTTTTTTTTTTTTTTTAAGAAAAATGGGATGAGACATTTTATTTTTCTCTCCTTTGGAGTCTTAGAGGTTGTTTAATCTCAAATGAACTCAATTCACATTTTCCCAGCAGTGTCAGCAGTCAACTCAAACCATTTTACTCATTGTATCACACTGCCAGTCAGCAAGCAGGGACCTAATTAGCTCTTCGCTTTAATGGCAATAGTTAAATTTACATTATTAATTTAAATATTACAGACTCTGTGGACTTGAGCGCATAGCTGACATAAAGATGTAAAATGAATAATAAGGTGCTGGAAAACACCAGAGTCATTATTCCCATCGTGTTCAAACTTTTAGCTATAATGATATCAGTTAAAACTATAACCCTAGCAAAAAGCTTTGCTGGTTGTCTTTTGTTCTAAAAGCTGCAGTTATACTTAAATGCTGGGCTGGTGTAGTCATGTTATACTTTGCAAAAATACAGTGATCACATATATGGAGAGACATAACTACAGTTCTATTTGTATTTTTGCTTTTTTTCAACATCCAAACAGTAAACATGCAGCATGTTCTTTGGGGTCCTTGCATGTTTCCCTAGTTCTTTGCATGTCCTGAAGTGCCACACTCATTCCGTGGTGTCAAAACCTGTTTGAGTTGTAAGACAGATGGGACTTTCAAAATAAAATGTGCCTATGACTGTTTGCTACTATATATATAAAAGGTCTCATTTAGTCTCATCTGTGATTTTCCAAGAGGAAAATGTTTCCAGAAGCAATTTATCTCAGTCCTACAGGTCTGTATCACCGAATGACCATCTGAAAAACAGTCCCAAAATCTTTTCTTAAAGGGAAACGGCAGATGTGTATTACTTGGAGATGCTTTTATGCAACAGCATATCTTCAACATCATTAAATAACTTTAAAATGAATGAAATGCAAAAATAGGAAATAATTGAATATATGGACTTTACATGTTTTCATTTGGTATGTGACACCTTTCATCTGAGTTCATAAAAAATTTCATACTATATGTGTGACAGCAAAACAACTGGTAGAAAAGAGAAAATTAATAGACAAAACTGCTATTCATTTTAGTGCCAAACTGAGCTTCTTAGCCCCCCTCCCTCACCACCCCACCTATCAGCCAGCTTTTTACTAAGTAAACCAGCTTGGAACTTCTTTAACATGAGCCTCCTCCCTTGCTAAGGTAGTCTTTCTTTTGACAGCGGCTCTCTGAGTCCAGATGCAAAGACTCCCTCAATCCTCTTTTATAACCCGTGATATATATATTTTTTTAATCTTTGATTGAAGGTTCTAATTTCCTCTTTCAAATCAGTTCCTTGTGGTCAGGCCCTGTGTCTGATTTATTTTTGCATCCTTGACAATGGCCAGCACTTGGTAGGAGCTCAATGATGCTGAGTGAATGAGCTAGAAATAAGCTGGCTTTAGACGGATGATGCAACAGTTCAGGGTTTAAAGTCACTTTTTCTTTGGATGTGTAAATATGTATTATTCCAATTTTTAAAAGACTGATGATGATTTTATTATTTGAATCGAGTCCTGGGTTCAAGCTATGCTTGATTTGCTCAGTTGTAGAGTGGCCATGGCTTAGTTATGGGCCCTCTCCAAGGCTCAGCTTCCTTAGCAGCAAAATGGGGATACCAGCAACCTCCCAGTTAGGATGACACAGGCGACCACCCTGGAATCTTTTTAGTAAAATGTGGGGTCTGAATAATGAAGCCTATAACACCTCTCTGTAAACTGGAAACTTCAATACAAGTATAAAATACTATGACTGCTAATAATAAATGGAGTTGCAACTGAAGCAATAATAGTTTGTCACATAACTTGGTGTGAAAATGTGAGGTCCAAGTCTTCAAAGGAGAAAAGGTTGCAAAGAACTTCTAGCACTTTTTAAAAACTAGGCTAGCAATTAACATTATCTTAGGATGGTGGTTTAGGATAGTTAAGAGTAAGGGCTCTGGAGTTAAAATCCTTGGGTTCAAAGTTTTGAATACTCACAGTGCCTGGGTTTAAGGATCCTTGTGAGGATTAAATGAGAGCATTTAAATAAAGCTCTTAGCATGCGGTGAGACCTCAACAAACGTTTAGTTATTATCAAACAGTCAAATTGTATAAAACTCATCATTAGATCATCTGTATGTATAGATACACTTTATATTGCTTTAAAGTGATTCCATGAATTTTCATCTTTCTAAAAGGCAGGGGCTCTCTCTTCTCTTCTTCAAGTGATGGGTACAAGGACTGCCCCGCAGAGGCAGTGCTCTCTGAATGAATGGATGAATAAATGCAGGGTAGTATACAGGAAGGGAGGGAACAGGAACTTCAGAATTAACTGGCAGGATATGTCCAACAGAAGCTAGCAAAAATGTCAGGGAGTTGAACCAGTGTCCATTAGATTCACTCAGATCACTCGGGGCACAGCCACCAGCCAAGCAGAAACTGGGTCCCACATTTGAAAAGCCCCATCCAACACTATTTTAGAGCCAACATTTGGTGAGTGTTTACTATGTACCAGACACCATGCTAGGAGACTTGTGTGCATTATCTTATTTATCTCACAATGGCACTCTAACCTGTTCCTGTTATTATTTCCACTTTATAGAGGATGTCACTGAGGTTCAGAGAGGTGAAATTAATTTAACCAAAGAAACAGTGAATAACTGGTGTTAGGGCTTGGAGCCAGGTTATTGGACTCTTGAGTAAATATGCCTGATATTATATACTACTACTTCTGTGGAAATCCTTAGGGGTAGGTAACCTAAGATTTTGGATACCCTGAGACCGTGCCAAATCTTCTAAAATTTTGTGACACTCTCTGATCCAGAAGTCAGCTTCCCCTTAAGGGAATCTTCTGATTCACAATTTAGGGGACTCATTTTTGAGCCAAAGTCAGCCCCAAATCTTGAGAAGCCACAAGGCTATACAGAATTAAAAAGATGGTGCAGCCTGGTGGAGGCAAAGAGCCCTCCTATATCCCTTGTCCTCACCCTTTGCCACCTGCCCTATTTCAAATGTGTTTAAACTCTTGTGGCAGAGAAAACTTAGCAAATGAATAGAAGGAAAAGCCTGACTTTCCTAGCTGATAAAAGGCTGGGTGAGTTTCTTTGGAACCTTCCCAGTCAAGGTGCTGAAATGAATGGGATTTATACTGCAACTTTCTTCCCAGATGGGAAAGTGCTTTACAAATAATGGAACTAATGCAATTCATTTGTAGTGAGTAAATTTGTCACTGTGGATGTTGTATTAACTCTCTGAGGGCAATTCAATTGGGGATTCAATAAATAAACTCTTCTAATGTACCACATGGTGCTCCACTGGTTAGAAAGAGTCCTAGATAAATAGCAAATTTGGTCCTTTGCCACCTTGAATTCTTTAATCCTTGAAACATGCTTTTGAGAAATGTGAAGAGGATGAATGCCACCATTTTCCTCCTGGGGAAGCTGAGGTAATGTGCAATAAGGAATGAATCAGGAGATCTCATACCTTGTTCAATTCTATGACCACTCAACTCCTCATTTCATCTATGCCTTTCTAAGCTCATTCCTATGTCATGTTCTTTAAAGTAATCGGCCATCTATGCTTGGAAAAATCTTCCTGGCTAAGCTGCAGCTGCTGCTGTCGCTACCTCAGGTAAATGTGAAACTTCTCCCCTTTTTGTGTATTCTGCTCTCATGAGCTTCTATTCTCATCATTGGCCATTCTGAAGGGTTTCGTGCTTTGGTGGGGCACTGCTCTGGGTATTATGTTCTGGATGCTTCCTTCAGACTAGGCTGAAGGTCATTGTTTATTGAACCAAAGTTGGCACTGAGAATGGAAATGAATGGGAAAAGGATGTGTATTTGAATTCACATCATGTTATTTATGCCGTGGGTCCGTGGCATGTGGCACGTATAAGGATTTTTTTTTTTTTTTTTTAATGAACTCAAGTAGTCCTTAAAGAAATGAATACACAAAATCGAGTTTTGGAGAAGAAAGAAACCTGCATTAGAGAGCAATACATGCTTTCTACGCATGCTACAATGTAATTCTCTGAACAGAATTCCTTAGGAAAAACAAAACTGGCACATCTGGCTTCACCAAACTGTTAGGATGGGTGAGGCATTGACTGTGGGGGTAGCTGGGAACAAATCCTGGGCTCAGAGGAAGGCATTAATTATAACTCAAATGGATAATAATTCTGTAGTTATGTCATTCAAAAGTCCGTGTAATGCTCTTTAATTCTGTTGTATCTCATGCAGGATTTAAAATGTCTTGAGGGATTTGCTAGAAGCGTTGTTTTATGTTGTTTTAACTGAGTAAGGTGGCTCAGAATTGATGGGGTCTTTTTTCTTCTTTTGCACCTTACACAAAAAGACCCATTATTAATATGACCACTAATTTAGCTACCATGTGTCCTTAGTAGTAGTAGTAGTAATATTGTTATTATTCGGCTGCACATTTTATCCTCAGATGTTACCTTCGCACAGTATTTCTGGACTTCTTCAAATCTTCCCTGTGAGTAATTTGCCTTTTTTGGATATTTGATGGATGGCATTGTATGAAAGAAATATTAAAATACTCTAATGAACAATGTATCTATCTATTGTGATTTGTACATTAAAGGGCTCTAGAAGCTTCTTACAAATGCTGAAGTTTGGGTCATTTGCTTTTTTCCGACTTGCCTTTTTCCATATCACAAAACTTGCTGAATGTACCGTTTGTCTTGATGTAGACTGTGTTATTTATGAAAGGTCTGCATGCAGGAAGAAAACATAAGCGCTATTGTTCAAAGAATCATTAAGGAGATATTATTTCAGATAATAATGTAATTAGACTGCTTTAGTGGGAAATGCAAGTATTCATATATAGGAGAATGTAGCTGTAGCTAATTAGGGAAATGTCAACTAAGTTATAACATTTAAATTTAGTGTTAAATCTGGTAATATACCTGAAATTACAAAAACCAAAACAATTCCAGCCCCAGCTAAAAAGCAGTTCTTTAATTCAGGGTCAGATAAATACTGTTTCCAGTTACCAAGGTTCTCATTTTGTAGAGCCTTCTAGTTCTTAAAAGGAGTCAAAGGCAAAAGAAAATTCTCCACAAATCTGCCATGTTCAAAGTATCCACTTCAAAAGATAACTTTTTTATCTCCAATTTATCCTGACAAAAATTCTCTTGGGCATTTATTTCAAAAGATGAAAAATGAGCCGTGGCAGTCAATGGTGTATGGTGACTATTTATCTGTTTACACCTATCCATGTGATTGCTAGAAAAACCAGATTAGACTTTGAATGTGATACGAAGAATATCTGCTAGTCACAAGCCTGTATTCCTCAGAGGAGAAATAGGTTAAAAACTCAAAACTAAGTTTCAGAAACCATACATTTTATTCTTGTGAATAGTAATTCAAGACCTGATTTTTTTTTTTCAGGTAAAATAGATATGCCTGATGTTTAAAAAAAAAAAAAAAAAAAAAACATATCACACAGATAACCAGTTTACAGTTTACAATTTTCCCAACCAAAAAACCCACAAACCTAATTATTTAATAATGTCTGTGTTTTAATTTGATGGATGTCTATCTGAAAAATACCTATACATCTAATTTTCATTAATTGAAGAATATCACAAATGCACTCTAGAAGCTTTAGAATTCTATGGCGAATATCTTTACAAAGCAAAGGATGCTTTTATAAAATGAATAATAGCCCTGGATTGTTCTCATTTTGTAGTTCCCAATTTTTACAGATTAAGCTTTCCTTAAGTGGGAATGCACCTGTAGGAAATTTTACACAGCAGCCACTCTGCCATAATCAGAAACCAAAATCATTATCGAAGGAAAATAGGAAATACACCATGGTATACGTGCCTCTTTTATGGCCACATCTGCACAGCTCAGGGAAAAGTTTGCAGATATGTCTGCTGATCAAATTACAAGGCCGTTATGAGAAAATAAAGTTGTACCTTTGATGGGCAATTGCAGCTGAGTTAGAGGTCCCTAGTCATTAGAAGTTTTGCATGTCACAGAGCAGAGCAGATTGGAAACCCAGAAATACTTTATGCAACTAGCTAAATTTTGGTCATTTCCATCAAATGTCTGTGGACCTGTTAAACAAAGATTAACAACACACATGCACATGTGTGCGCATGTGAAGCGCACACACACACACACACACACCAGCTCTCAAGATGACTTTTGGTTAGAGCTGTCTTTCTTATCCATTGTGCTCATATAGTGCCTTTAGGACATCAGCTGAGAACAGAGACAGACAGAGCTGCTTTCAGAAGCAGCAAGTGATTTCATTCTATTAATGTCCAGGTGATATGTGAAGCCCATTATCACATCACTAACGTGGCAGCAGAGATTTCCTGGGCTAACCCAACTCAGCTCAAATGCTTGTGAAACGTGTGACTGGAAAAGGTAGTTCTTAGAAATCCTTTTTATTTTCTACTAGTGTCACTGAATGCTAAAAACAAACAACTAAAAGCTGACCTCTTAAATTCCAAAAGAAGCTGAAATTGAACACCACATAAAAGATCACAGGAAACATTTAAACAAAACAATTTGCAGGATTTAATTGAAGGGTTTGGTGAAGTGTTTGTGGCATCTTATCAGAGAAAGCCTGGCATATGAGAAATCAGCTGTTAATGTAAAAAACGGGTCATGCTAGCTCACTGTCACAGGACAGAGAGAACCGGAATCACCCTTGACTGTTTATCATTCTCCCCCTAAGGACATCTCATAACACATTGGGGGGGCAACTCTGTGGTTCCCACTCAGGCAATCTGCCTGTGAAACCAGTGTAAGCTCTGAGCCACAGAATCAGCTCCTAGACACAGCAACAGTGTTGAAACATGGAGATTAATAGCCAGGCTAAAAACAGAATCTGCAATGTGATTAAAAATAACCACCATTACCTAATTGTGAGAAGATGCTGGAAAATGATGCACACATGCTTGTTTAATATTTGGTCAGCAATTCCAAATCCAAAAAGCTCATATTACCCAGAACTGCCATTTCTTTTCTGAATAAAAAACCCACCTCAAATAAGTGGAAATTTATTATCTTCCAGATGGCAATAAAGAACTACCCAATGAGCCTGGTTTTAAATGAGATGTGTTACTTTAAAAACTGTTAAGATTTGAGTTCTAGGTAAAAAAAAATTTTAATCCAGAAAGAATGCCATAAAATCAATATCGATTATTAGGAGCAAATGTGCTAAAGGAAGCTGTAAAACCTTTTAAGAACTATGAGGAGAAAATTTCCAGTAAAACTATAATAAATTACTATTAAATAACCAGAATATTTGCATGAAATTTAATGTCAGTACATCAACCTACCTTTAATTTTTTTTTTTTTTTTTTAAAGAGCGTATTACTGATTCAGCTGGGGAGACTTCTAGTAATGTTAGAGCGGTGTCATTTTGGCAAGTTACTTTTTCAACTAATATTTCATCATGTTTTAAAGAAAACCACTTTTTAGGATCCTTATGCTTTTTAGAATTTGTTTTTAATCACTTTTTTTTTTGGTGCTCAAATGTCTCAGATATTAAAGCACATTGTTCTGACACTAAAGTGAAAATAAAACCATTTTATTGAGAGGCCACATTTCTATATTTGACACAACATTCTGACAGCAAATATTCTTGATGACAAGTTTAAATGAATGAAAAAGGCTTTATCTTTTATTGTGTTCTTACAAGATCTGAACCAAATTTTCAGCAAATTTCCCTGAATGGGCAAAGCAGGCAAGGTCCAAATGCCCTATAAAAGCTTGTTTTAATCAGCACAGGGGCTGGTGCTGATTTGGGGTCAAAGAACCCCAACATTAAATCTGTATGTTAGCATTTAAACACGCCGTTTAAGAACTTTTCATTCCAGAACACTCTGAGGACTCCATATAGGTTCAAATCCACTGTCTGATACAACATTTAAATGCCCTGTTGCCCTGTTATGGTCCCCTTTAGAGGCAGAAGGAATTCTGGTCCCTTCCCAACAGCTGCTTTTCTGTCTTTCTCCTTCTCATTTAATCCCATCTTTCATCCAATTTATCTACTGTTCCTTGTAAAAAGAAAATCTCTAACCAATTCACATTTATGACTTTCTAGTTATAGTTTATTTGAGGGTTTTTGTGGTGTTTTTTTTTCTCCATCCACCCAGGAAAAACGAAAGGGAAATGGAGACATTTTAAACTGGGCAACAAATGGTCTCCTCATAATCTTTATTGATGGACCCCCTTCTCCCATCTTATAGATGACGTGAAGTGACAGTGATGTTCAAGATTCCTGAACACATCCAAAAAGTGGAAATTTCCCTGAGATGGGAATTGTGGGAGGAGCCCTGTGATGTCATCAGATGGGGCTCACCTTCCTGACTGGTCCCCATTGGTGCTTAAAGAGTTCACCAAAGCAATGGATTGATCAAAGACTCATAAAGGCTACACTTGAAATCTACTTCAAAGAATATCTAGTTCAACTAGATATATGGTTTTGCTGATTGGTTGCTTCTAAGGAGGAGTCTTTTATTGGAAATTCTTTAAGTGGACCTAGGAGTTTAGGTCCTAGGGCCATCCGTAGTTACCCAGAACTCTGAAACCCAGCTTCTGAACAGGCAGAGCAGCAAGCCCTGTAATGAAAGGCAGGTGGTTCAGACTCCCTGGGGATCTGTAGATATCCCAGAATCCCTCAGTTGTATTGTCAATACACTACAACTCATATACTTGTCAAATTTTCTGCAATGAACATGTATTATTTTATACACTTAAACATGTATTATTTATACACTTAAACATTTTAAGTGTTATAAAAATAATACCACTGATAATAATGCCTAATGTTTTGACTCTACTTTATAGTTTATAACAACTTTTCATGTAGTTATTTCATTATATACTCACAAAATTTCTGTTGCATAGTATTAATATCTCTATTTTACAGATGAGAAAACTGAGGCTGAGGGATTGATTTGCCTAAAGTACTCAGCTGCTAGGTGGCAGAACAGGAACCTGAAACCTAAGTCCTCTAATTCTAAATGTTTCTTCTCCTAAATCACAACCTCCCTTGGTGTGAGCTTTAATAAAGCTCTCTGTACAATTTTCATGAGCATCTCAATAAACTCAGGTCTCCGAGAACCTCAAATGCTTATTTTGTTTTGTTTTGTTTTGTTTTTCCAATTACTGCCTGGCTGCTAGTTTCTCTCTTTCTCTCTCTCTCTCTCTCTCTCTCTCTCTCTCTCTCTCTCTCTCTCT
>JAKSZT010053928.1:1793092-1846439 GCA_026826555.1 Tolypeutes matacus
TGTATTGAAAATGAAGGTAAAGTTAGTATATTTAAAGCCTCCAAATATTAGCTCTTTCAGAAAATCCATTTAAATATATATATATAAAACATTTATGTAAGCAAATGCACATATATGCATATATATTTATATATCATTTACAAATATTGGTATGTATTGTGAAAATTTTGATTTTTGCCCACAATAAAAAAATTTTAAAAAAGAAAATCCAAATCGAGAGACCCAAGTTTTCTAGGTTCTGAAAAGATCTAAGAGACCATCTCTTATTACTTTAGTTTACAGATAAATAAAACAAAAACAAAAGGGCAAGAATCATTTGCTCTCTGAGATTCTTAGAAACTAAAATGAGAGACAGAGAATTGATTGGTGTTATGGAAAAAAGTGAATTTTTGTCTGCATAGGTCTTCTTATATAAACCTCCATTTACTAAATGCACACCAATGGAAAAATAACTATGCTAAGTTACAGAGACTATGTAATAATGACGACTTTTCTTAAATACTCAACTTTCAACTTTTAGGAAGTGGTGGCTCACCAGAGGAGACTTCCCTGCCCCTGGCAGCTTCAGAGCAGGACAGAGCAGGGTGGACTGATAAGAGCATCCAGCCACTGCTCCTTTCTCTGATATTCCTTTCTGGAGGAAGCAGCAGGATCCTAGGAAATAAACAACTTGGGTTCTCCCTAGATCTGACCTTCAGCAGCTGTGTGGTCTTGGGCAAGACATCTAGTCTCTCCTAGGTCTCGATTTTCATCTGCAAATTAAAACAGCTCCTTAAAGCTTCCTTCTAGCTCTGAAGTTCTTTGAGTTCATTATGAAGGGCCAGGAAGTGTTCACAGGGTCTTCATTTACGTGTTCAGGGCATATGTGGGTCCAAATGCTGCAACTAACACAAAATTAAGTAGGCAGAAAGAGGTTAAAGGTAAGTGTGTTAGAGTGGCAGCTTAATGAATGAAGATCACAGCTTCTGCGTAATCCTTATGGCCATTTTTTTTAATCCACAGGAAACGTTATAGAGAAAGGAGTGTCTCTGTTCGAGGGGACGGTTTTCCCAATGGGATGACACCCAAGGTATTCATTCATACACAGAAGCAGGAGTAAAGAGCCCCTTCTAGTGTGCTGAGAGAGGACCCTGAGACCAAAGGAAAGAATAAGAAGAACAGAGAGAGGGGCTGGGCAGGGTAAGGACTGCACTGATGTGAGGCCAAGCGAATTCCTGACCCAAGTCTTACGCATGAACAGAAAGAGTTGGCCAACAAGTTCATGCCTCTGTGACCTGCAACCAGCATGATGTGAGATTTTCACACTTCTTTATGCTCTGGAATCCTACTGTGGCAGCACTACTGGTTAAAGGACCAACATTCATTCTCCTCCCTGCCCCCTTCCTGCTTCCTCACCCCAAATCTCAAGCAACCACGAGCTTCAGGTAGACAACGTTCCTTCTCAGACCCAAAGTCCAAAGTTGAAGAATTGGGATACTAAATACATCATAGGAAGGGGCTCCTTGATGAACTCTGAGTCAAACCAGGTAGAAAGGTACCATTTAACACACACAAGGCATATCGTGAACCAGTGAGAACCCCGATATTTTACTGCCTTGACTGAATGTGCCAGGGGCCAAGCTCTCTAGACACAGATTATACAACCAGCTTTCAAAAGGGAGTAGCCCTGATTTAGGTACTAGGTAAATCAATACTCCATTACCACAAGACTACTCACTGTTTCAATTCAGGAAGTGTCAGAGAGTGGGAAAGTGAAATCCAATTGCCTTGAAAAAGAAAGAAGACACAGCTAACCATGCATTCCTGTCTCATATTTGAAAGGGTGAACCTAAGGTAGCAGATTCCTGCCAAAGGGACCTCCCCGCCCCACCCCACAACCCATCCTAAGCTGGACCACCAAGGCAGCAGCCAGGAAATGATGTTTATTTATTTTTATTTCCTTGCTCACTTTTTTTTTTTTTGGGGGGGGGGGGTTGCAATTGTGTGCTTTCTGTGTTTTTGAAGTTTTCAGCATTAAGAGGTTATTGCTTTTATTGTTAGAAAAATAAACCATAAGTATTTAGTAAAGGTACAAAAGAAGGTTCCAGTCCTACTGCTCCTAAGAATATATGGATTTCTTTTAAAATAAGATATATAAAGTAACATGTATATGTGTGTACATATATTTTTTAAAAGAACTAGTAGTTAGCATAGTACTTCAGAGGAAAAAATTTGTGAATATCGATCTCTTTATTTCTCTAGTAAAATATTACCTGGGAATCACAGCCAAGGTGGGACTATTTAGACTACTTTATCATTAACTTTTCAAACTATGAAATATGCCCTCTATCTCTCTGAAGGACCCTCAAGTATGCTACAACCTTTTCTTTGAAAATGAATGGTTCCATCTTATTTCTAAAGTACTCCAAAAGTTCTTGGGACAGACTGTTCCCAAGTTCAGTCATCCTTGCAGATCATAAAGTCTTCCTGTGTCTAAAAACAAACTCTCTCCTGATGCAGTCTTAACTCATTTTCTTCTGCTTGGTCCAGTGAGACGAGGCTGGAAGGTGCTCTCCAGAGTTTCACCTCACTGCCCCTAGGTTACAATTTGGTCTCCCTTCAGCCTTCTCTTCTCCAGGATAAATACCCTGCCTCCTTTCTTTATGTATATATTCTCCAGCCCTGTCATCGCTTCCTCTTTCTATACTTTGATTCTTATGCAATTTTCTTGCATATGTTTTAAAAGTTATAGCCCCAAACTGTAATACTCAAAAAAGACTGGGGCCTGTGATGAATTTTACAAGGATTGCTTCCTAGCTCCAATACAGGCCAGGATAATATTGCTCTCTTAATGCCATCACTAGGTTAATGACTCATACATTTCTGGGATGTCAGATCTTCTCCAGCCAAGTTTATGTCTAATTATATCCTCTCTCTAGCCCCTTCTCCCACCACTAACTACTCCCCAAAGGCAGTCACTGCTAATAAATTTAAATTTTAGTTCTTCCAGTTGTTTCCGCCTTAACTTTAAATAAATAATATGTCTATACCTCTTGTTCTTGATTCTTCAACCTTTGGCAGTCAGTAGCTGTTAGCTTCCCTCCGTGAAAAATGAAGACTTTCACTCATTTATACACCTTCCTCCCTTCCTCTTCTTCCTCCCAATTTGGGTTAATTAATGATTTTTTAGTTCTTCATGTGGGCAGCTGTATAATTATAAACGACATAAGTATAACACTATTTCTGGAGATTTTTACACTGTTAAAGTTTATAAGATTTACATTCTGTTTTATGATTACAAATATGGCTTCTTATACTATGATTATGTAAATGTTAATTATTACAGATACAAGAAGGAAATTAGCTTTATGTCACCAATCTTGTGCCATTTGAGAGTGTTCCAAACATCACAGTCAAATGGATTCCCTAGTCTTCAATCCCATCAAATCTTCAAAAGCAAGCTACATTTTATTTTACTTCTTATTTCAATCCTGGTTTTCCGGACAGTTCTGTAAGTTCTACAGCAGTTGCCAGAAGTTGAAATTGATTAATTTAAAGAAATTGTTGGAAGGCTATAGAGTAACTCTCAAAATCAAAGAAAAAGCTAGGGGATGAATCTGTTACAAACTTTCAAGATAATTAGATCATGAAATTTAAGAGAGAGAGCTTTCATTCCCAGAGAAGAGCATTTGATTGGCCTAGCTTGGGTCACAAGCTATGGGCGGGGTGCCAAGATTGCATGCAATGGTGAAGAGTAGTTCTCAAAAATAAAATCAAAATGCTATTACCAGAAGAAAGAATAAAAGCAGAGTAAGCAAAACGACTGCATTTTCCCTTAAAATAAGCACTTGTCACAATTTAATTCATAAATTATTGGGGTAATTATCTGGTCAGTAGTGTCCTTCCCCAACAGATTTTATGCTCCATGAGAAGAGTTTTCACATCTTATTGGTTCTCTTCTGAATCCACATGCCTAGCACAGTCCCTGGCATATAAGAAACACTTATTTAATGTTTGTTGAATATTGTTAAATAAAGGAAATGCTCAAGACTTCTGGGATGAAATGCATAGACTGATTGGATTAGTTTATGTTAATAACAAATATTTTCAGATGGCTTAAAGAAAGAAGGGATTATGCTTTCCAATGGCAGGTCATCATGGGATGACATTTTGAGTGTTATGGAGAAGAAAAGCTTGCAAACCTTCTGAACTGTGGTAGGATCCCATTATCTCATCAACATGTTGCCCAAACAGCCGATGGTTTGGAATTGCCAACCATCCAAAGAACAGGTTGGCAATTTGAATTTTCATTATTCATTCATGATGTCCCAGCCAACAGTCCATACTTATTTGATCTCACATCTCTTGTGTAAAGTTTTCCCTCTCCTCCCAAGGGATAATCTATCCCTCTCCCCTTTCCTCTCCCATGCCACTTTGCCCAGTTCTCAATAAATTGAGTGAGAGTTATTGTTCATGTACCTGCTTCTCCAGCTAAACTCTGGGCCCTCTAGAAGAAGGGAGTGTCAGAGTCATCTTTTTATTCCCCATACCTGGCACAAGGCTTGGCAAATATGGAAGCACTCATTAAATGTCTATTGAATCTAAATAGCTATCAAGAAAGAAAGTCTTTGACAAAGCAATATAATGAGTTCATAGAAACATCAGCCCAGACCCTATATGGAGAACACTTTATCTTCACTAGAAGACAAAAACAGCAGGAAGGAAGAAAGGGAAGAAGGAAGGGAGTAAAAGAGGAAGGGAGAAAAGAGGAGGAAATTTTAGGGAGCTTTAGTTCCCTAAACGGTAGAGAAATTTTAAGTTCTTTTTCGAACAAACCCATTCATGGAGTAGCCAAGCCAGAAGGGTAAAATATCCCTAAATCAAACGATGACAAAATCAACAATGAAGGATGCAGAAATTAACCTCTCCAAGTCTTTAATTCCTTTATATTAATCAAGGAAAAAGTTAAGCAGGGATGTCCCACAGGAGTCACCAATTCCTCTACAATATCAGACATTTAGTTTCACTTTTCAGAGGCTGTTTGTGGCCATACTTGTGGAATCAAAACTGTAATTCATCTCTAGACAATAACTAATTATTACTGATTACTAAGACATAAGTCAACAAAGATATTTTCCTGTTTACATTCTTATCAGACTGTATCAGAACCATCTGTTTTCAAGTTTGTTGTGATTTTTTTCATCCCAAGGGATAAATAACCTACAATGGTCTCTGAATACATGCATGCAAAACTGCCTCTTGATGCACAGTTGCAGTTTTCACTGAAACATTTGGGTGAGGGGAAAACACATATTGTTCTTCTGTGAAAGAAAATGAAAACAATGAATCTCACTGAATTTGTCCTATCTCCACATGAAAGATATGTTGGGGTCTGTCTTAGTTTTCTAGGTGCTAAAACAAATACCATACAATGGGTTGGCTTAACAACAGGAATTTATTGGCTCACGGTTTCAGAGGCTAGAAGGCTTGCTTCCTCCTGGCCTTGCTATCTGCTGGCTTGCCAGCAATCTTTGGGATTCCTTGGCTTTTCTATCCCATGGCAATGCGCATGGCAGCGTCTTCTCCTTTAGTTTCCAGGTTCCGTTGACTTCCAGATTTGGGGCTCTCCTGTGGCTTCTCTTCCCATGTCCAATTTCCTTTTCTTATAAGGACTTCATATTGGATTAAGGCCTATCCTCATTCAGTCTGGGTATGTCTTAACTAATAACATCTTCAATGGTTCTATTTAAAAATGGGTTCACACCCACAGGACCAGAGGTTGGGACCTGAATATGTCTTTTGTGGGGGGCATGAGTCGATCCCCAACAGGGTTTGTCCCATTCCTAAGTACCATCTCCTCATTTACATGGGTAAATATTGCTTTTGCTAAACATCTATAGGTGGTTACTAAATACCCCAATATGGAAAACACAGTAAAAGACTCCACTAATATGAGAAAGCTTCTATAATTATAAAACAAATAACATGTGGCCTCTGCTCTTTTGTCCATCAACACCAGTCTTCTGTCTTACAGATAATAAATAACTCCTTCTTTGAAGAGAGACATAATTGTTCCATTGTCAAGGTTGGCAAGGAATCAAGGTTGTGAGATTTAAAACATGGTACTCGTGGAATTGCTACATGGCTTCAGGCAATTAACCTTGTGGTGCCTCAATTACTTCAACTGTAAAATAGGGATATGGGTTTTGCACAGGTTTGATGCCTGAACTAATTAGTAAAATTATCATTATTGATAGGAAAATAGTCATTTCTTTAGGGGTCCATTAAAAAAATTGATGACAAAAGCTACATATGGAGGCCAGAAAAATACAGTTAAAATAATGGTCCATATCCACACGGGCTCATGTCCTTCATGGATTATCTTTTGATAATTGGCATTTATTGCTTAAATGTTTTCTAAACTTAGACTCAAAGTGCACACTACCAAAATACCAGGGAACTTTTTAAGGCCAACAGTTCCCTTAAACAGGGAACAGTTTAAGGTAAACTGAGCTGCAGCAAATGGCTTTCCAGGTCACTGGTAGGTGGCACAATCACAGTACTATAGAAGAAGTTTCAGCTTGAGCCACAGGACTGGGGTTAATCAAGTAAAAGTATACCTTGAAGACATTGCTCATATAAAACCCAATACTGTTTACTTCCATGTGCACATCTGCCCTGCAGGAACCCCAACTCAAAAAGCCAGGGACCAGGCAGACAACAGGGGTACAGGAGATATCAGCTTTGCAAGTGGAAACCCTAAAACTGGGGGCAGCGGAGTATCCTTACACCAGAGCAGAGGCACACGCCTGAGTCAATGAGAGAGACAGAAGTGGAGGAAGACAAAACTGGCGTTATCCTGGTTCTCTTACTAGGATCTTACTCTTACTAGAATGCCTGGGAGAGAGTGAACATTAGCTTTAAAAAATATTATCTTTCACATGTTGGCAGAAGTGCCATAGAGGGAAATGTAAAAGATGAAAAATGCACAAAAGATCTATAACCTCTGCATCCCTTAGTTTAGACATGTTTCCAGTTCCCAAACTTCTCTTGGCTTCTGATACCAAGAGACTTCCCTACAGCAGAGAATTCTTTTCTTGTATCGAGAAGACATTGAGCCTCAACTCTCCAATATCTCTGAAGAAGCAGCCCAGGGAATTAGCCTCTTAACGAGTCATTCATACGCAGGACTCTACCCCTTTCCCCCATACTTGCTTCAACATTATGGGCAACTTCCAAATTGAAACACTGAAGCAATTGTCATTTTCATATTGTCCTCACCTATCATATGAAACATAACAATTAGCCTTTTTAGCAGGATTAAAACTGCTAACACAACTTCTCTATGTCCTACACCATTAAATTTGATTAGAAATTCCTTCGTGATTAACATTCATCTCACTGTATCGTGCTTGAAGGTCAATATTATCCACC
Source organism: Tolypeutes matacus (assembly GCA_026826555.1). Lineage (NCBI taxonomy): Eukaryota > Metazoa > Chordata > Mammalia > Cingulata > Chlamyphoridae > Tolypeutes > Tolypeutes matacus. The sequence goes on from JAKSZT010053928.1 coordinate 1,800,506, forward strand.
ATCTCCTGTGAGAGGGGAGGGGAGCAGGTTTATTAAATGAAGACCTGTGTGACGCCACCAGGAGAGGAAATTTCCCCCTCAGTCCACTAGAGGGTGACTCTGTGGAGCCCGCTGGAGGACTGCGAGGCCCAGAGAGCCACAGCTCCCTGTCTTGCCTGCCTGCGGTCATTTGGTAAATGAAGCAACATTAGCATTCGTTGCTCTCTATTCCTCACCCTCTGTGGGTTTTAATTTCTAATAAAGCCACTTTGCAAATGCTAGAGTGTTGCCTGAGCCATGGCATGGTGGGAATAATATCAACCTACAACATTAGACCGCCTAAAATGACATCCAGTCTAATTCGTCTAAAGGCACACTGGGTGAGAAAAATACATGACATGTATGAGCAGATCCTGAGTTTAAAACCTTCGAACATTATGCAACAGTATGTGTGCATTACAGGCAAGTCTAGGAAAAGGCATCCACATTATATTCAATGCGTGAAGAAATGTACCCAGCCTTTAGCACACCAGCTGTTTCTGCTTACAAGACTGAGTTATCCTGCAGTGTGGTAGGACAATTTGTAATAAATATTCTGTCTGATTGTTTAGCCACCTATGCTAATTTCTATAATTAAGACTGAAATATAAATTTTACCAATGAAAGACAAACTTAAAAACCCCTCATTAAAATATGCTGTGTTCTCAGAAAGAAGGGGTGGGGAATGAGCCTGTTTCGGTGAGTACTACATAGGTGGTAAAGCCAAATAGAATCTGCTTTTCCTATCTGTAATATTGTTCAGTGTAGCAAACCCTTTTGCTTGTTACAGTACAGTAAATGGGGTGTTTAATTTGGAATTCAATGTGGTCTAGAGGCAAGGTGCAGCAGTTTTATTACAGAAATACAATTTTATTGGCGGCTGAAGATTTAATTTCCACCTTACGTGGAGAGCCATAAAGGGCATGCCTATTTTACATTTTGCATAGCATTTGATATATGTAATTCCTGGCTTAATTTTAGAGTTTGGAAAGGTGGAAGTCACAATATGTAGATTCCAAGTCTCCAATGTTTCAACCACAAACGCTATTTTAAAATGAGATATTTTCTGTTTCTTTTTATGGATTTGAAACCCTTTTTTTTTTTCACGACACTGACTGAGCTTTGCACCAGAGCCCACCACATCCTTTCCAGTCATTTCCAACCATGTGAGTCACAAAGCCCCCCAAAGAACACCTTTGTGTTGAATCCAATGCCTTCTTTGTTTAAATGTGTATACAACGAAACTCTTTCAGAAAGTAAAATGATCAGATGACGTGGATAATTTGCCTTCTATTGTGCTTAATATCAGTCAGGTCCACGTGTCAATGTCTGTTCAGATTTATGTATTTGGAATAAAATAATTTATAAATTGAATTTGAAAGAAATAATCAAATGATTTTAGCCGGAAAATTCTAGCATTAGAATCCAAACTTAGGGAAATGTTGCGTTCTCTTCATTCAAGCATATTCATTACAAGAAACACACACACTCACACACACACACACACCCAATAAACTGCTCTCCCATCTATTTCCCTTTGCAGCATTCTCTTCACCGCATTTCATACCTTCTCTTTACCACCAGGTGGAGCCCTTTGTTTATGGACATCTGTCCATTTCCTTTTTCTAGAAGATGATACCAGATAAATAGCTCCAGAGCTAAAATACTGTTGCAAACATGAAAATTTAACACCCACAGATAAAAAAAGTAAAGCTTTTTCAGGCATTGCCATAATAAACTTTGCTTTAAGAGTCTTATTGCTACTAGATTTAATAGCTTACACATTTTCCTATTTACAGCTTCTGCACACCAAACAGCAGAAAATAATATTGTTTTGTGTGCTGTAAACAGTGTTGCCGCAGGTCTTTTTTATGTAGCACTACCGTTTTTATAATCACAAATGTTTGGCAACTGCAGTCAAAAAGAAAAAAAAATTACTACGTGCTTTGAACCTCAGCTTTCTTCAGTTTTAAAAAAAGAAATACCTCATTGAGAAGAAAATACTTTCCTTCAAAGAAAAGAGAGTGATAATTCAATCTAGGGAAGAGAGGGCAATGTCAAATTCCTCTCTTAGTCAAATTCATCTCTCTTTGATTTGAGATCCAGTTAAGGGTAAGTCAAAATCGATCTTACCTTTGGTTCTATTTAAGAGCTAATCAAAAAGGAATACTCTTGGTAAAGGTACACTGTTTAATTATTTTAATATTCTTATCTTAAGAATTTAAGCAAATACATTCTCATGAACAAAAGGCAGTACCATAAAAAAAAAAAAAAATAGAATCCTGATTTGCATGTACAAATAACCGTGGAATGAGCTCTCCTAAACTAGCTTGCCAATGACTTCAACCTTGATCTGGAAAGATCATTTATTCACAAGTAAAATTCTCACATCCTTTCTGCTAATACTGTCTTGAATCTTTTCTCAAGGTAGATTACTATGAAGTTGGAGGGTCTATTAATAACATATGCATTTACCAGTGCCATGGAGTTACTTACTTAACCGTAACATTTCTATTGCATTTTAAAAATTTTAACCAGGATTTCCTCTTTGTACTTAAATATCTAAAATTTTGCCGAAGCATCTACAAAGCAGTGCGTGAAGGAAGATTCGTGTGTATGATTTATTTAATCAGTCCCTGGGTCTGAGAAATCCGGCTTTTCTGTTGGTATACAAACTGGTTCTGCAATGGGAGGTAGAGCGCAAAGGAGCCCTTCTACAACAAAATGCTGGAACCACCATTTTGCTGTCCGCTCGCATAACAATAAAATGGTGGCACAGAAAACAGTTAACACATTGTGCTGATGAGAGTTGTCTTTGAAAATACTCTACTCCCCGATCCAGATATTAGGCTTCTTTTTAAAATATTGTTACCAAGTTGCAAAAGGTATTCATCCTCTTTAAATATGCAGAATATACGTGTGTATGTGTGTGCGTGTTTGAAATGCCGAAAGAATGGGCTGTGTACATTCACAGAAAGAACTGGTAAAAAATTAACACTCAAGCTGAGAGGGAAAACAAACCTAAGTAAAAAGGCACAGATCCTCAAAATTGCTCCCAACACTTGACAAAAGCTGTGTCGTGAATTTGGCCTTGATGGCTCCTTTCACTTTAGCATTCACTGCATGCAATTTTGAGTTAGGACATTTCAAAGAGTTAGAACATATTTTTTTTTTGCTTTTAAACAATGTCCTGAAAAAGCTCACATTTGAGCTCTCACCTGGAAATCCCACACTTGTTTTTGACAGGGGTGGGGGGCACGACAAAGAACAATCTTCCCTTCCTCTTCCACTTCTTCTGCTCTAATTTTTTTAAATCACTGTCACTGCTGCCTTGGCTCTTTTTAAGTGTGGAAATTCTCATTTTTATGCAGCATTCAGAGTCATACAGACTCCTCGAGGATGTAGCAAGGAGTTAACCAGCTGCACACAGGAAATGAGAATGTTCGCGGCTAGAAAAATGACAGTTTTTGGTGATTTTCCACATGTAGTAGAAGACATGAGTGACTTTTTTCTTTTAAACATAATGACTTTACTTGAACATTTGGAACAGAGTTGTAGGTTCATATTTGAACATTTAAAGACATTGAAGTGTCTTACAAAATTTCATTTAACTTTTTTTTCTATAAATGTTTTTATTACCTTCAAGTGCAAAATAAATAGGTTAGTACAGGATCTACCCTTCCTACCTCACCTCCACCAGGCCCCTGTCCCTCAAGCCAGAATTATAAAAGGCTACTGTCCATACATGAGAAACAGCCCTGGAGGACCCACCAGCAGGTTATGCAATATGTGCCATAGACCACCAGGGGCTGAACTAAAACGGCTAATACTTTTTTCATAGGATCATTAGCAAGAGTGAAACAAGGTGTCAACGTGAAAAGATGGGGAGGTTGACCTGCTCCCTATATTTGCATTCCTTCACATTAATTATTTTTTGCCTCAAAATAAAATAAATGTTAATGTTCAGTTTTATAATTTAAAGTATATCATTACCCAACTACATTGCTTTTACACAGTTTTACATAGTTTTAATGATTTGAACACGTATTTTTTTGTGATTACTATCCATGGTTGATTTTTGATAAATACTAAAACTTTCTTGTGAAAAATGAGATTTAAATTTAATGCTAAGGAGAAGCTGTAAGGTTAAATTTTTCCCTGCTATACTTTCTGACATAAAATTAATTTATTTGTTTTAAAATTTAGATTCAAAATCAAAATCTACTTACAACAAAGAGGAATGGCTCTGGAGCCCATGGAGTAGTTTGCATGTGTTCTTGACTTGATGCTGACAGTCATTAGGAAAAATTCGTTCTCTTTGATAAGAGCTGCTTTGCAATTTTGAAGACAATGCTAGGCATTTAGATGCACTACTATTTGTTGTCCCCTGTGCCTTAAATAAAACCAGTCCAAAACATTTCAGATTCTGCCATGTCAATAACCCTCAACCAGATTCCAGAAGAAGGATTACGTGATTGCTTAGTCCAAAAATTAAGTTTCGTGTTTTTAATTGGTGTCATATCCTGTCCTAACTCTATAGTGCTTAAATCAAAGGCAACCACGTTAGCCTGAAAAGGAAACAATAACAACTCCTTTCATCCCCTGGTTCAAATGTGTTTACGCTCAAGCCCAATTTTGGTTAAAAAGAAACTTTCAGGAAAAGACAACAGGCAACAGTAAACATGGCGACACCACGACACTTTTCTGATGCACTATTTCTCTCCTGGTCAAAGAGTAAGTTGTCCAGGCTGCAGAGAAAACCGAGGTGTCATTAAAAAACCAATGCAGACTAAAACAGCAACCCTCCCAGCAAAATGAATCCCCCTCTTAATTTCATAAATCTTGCTTCCAACTAGACTAAAGCCAGGAACTGACTCTGTGGCTCACATCAATGGCCTGAAACTGTTGTGCATCACAGTTGTACGTTCAAAGGGAATCCGGAGTATTTAACAACAACTTCAGGGGCAGGGATGCAATTATAACTGACAGCCAGATGTCTGGCCTGTCCGCTACAACTACCCATCAAGATTGCAAATGGTCTCGAGACCTTTGTATCTAAACAGTGAGTCCAAGTGAATGATATACGGATAAACAACAACACCACAAATCATCGACACAAACCAAAAAAGTTGCTGTGGCTGATAAAGATTTCAGATGTCAAGGGTTGGCTAAGGGAAGCCCTTCTCCTCCACCCCCACCTCCTTTCCCAAACAAAAAGCTTGTTAGTGGTTGAGGGCCCAGCAGGGAATGGTTTTACACCCAGTGCCAAATGCTAATCCTTCACTGAAGCCTTTAATATATTTAAATGTTTAGATTACATAGGCAAAAGGGATTCCAACAGAAATTTTTTTACTCGTGGAATAGTTTGGCTAACTCTATATGCACTTATTGGAGTGTAGCCTCAATTAAGGATTATTTTAGAGGAGCATATTAAAACTCCTAGGAAAGGGAAATTTGTCTTATCATTGAAGCAATAATCAGCATGAAACTTTTTGTTCCTTAAATATATGCATTAAAGAAAAAAAAAATGAGTAAATGCTCCAAATAGATTCCATAATGCTTCTTAACATTGTCTTGACTCTACATTGTCTTGAAACACATTTCTTTGTATAACAAGATTTGGCATTCATTTGTGATTCATAACCTAGTATAAATTTTAAGCTGTTCTTTAAAATATGAATAAAGGATTTTGGGAAAAACTCAGTGAAAAAGGTTTTATCTTGTTAAATGGTTTGAATTTTTAATTAATTTTGTTAAATGCTTACTTAATTTTATGGTATATGCGTGCAAACGTAATAGAATATATTCAACACATTTATTCTTTTAGCCAATATTGGTGGATTTTTCAATACTGTGAACTATTTGCCAGTTTTCATCATGTCTCTTAAAGGGACTAAAGCAAATTCCTTTTTATGATGTTTTGCAAAGGTGCTCAGATTTAATATTTCAGAAACATTTTTCTTTTGTGACATTCCTCTCTAGGGCTCCAGTGCACACTCCTGTAGTGGTCTGTTCCAAGTCCATTATGAGGTCTCAGTTTTCTTAAGGAAAATGTGAAATCCAGAGGCCTTTCAAAAGCAGAGGCCCTTTCTGCACCACCAGTCTGCCAGTTCCCATCAGCGCCTGGCTTCATGTGGATGCACATAAGCACGTCACCAAACAGAGAAGCATCTCATGCACTTTCCTGGAAACAACCCTCCCAGAAAATATGCTGACCAAGAAGAAACAGCAGGCGTGAGAGAAGCGGCCAAAGCATTCCCAACATCTTAAGAAGCACTAATTAAATGTCTTGCTTTAAAATATATATATGGCTTAAGAAAGCCAAATACAATAACTTCTTACAGATGGTTGTAGGAACTAACAAGACCTGTAGGAAATGGTGCAGTCATTAAGATTAGCGTTCCCAAAGTCTCCTATAACCATTAGCTTCTGGAGGTGCTATTTGCTTTAGGAAGAAATGATCAGAATTTGTCAGATGTGATGCTGTTTTTCCTCATTTCTCTCTGAAGGGAACTTCGCAGATGTTTTAGTGCATTACACAGTCGATTATTGAAAACGGGCAATCAATTAAATATAAAAAGAGCATTAGCAGCCTTGAAATCTATTTTTCTGATGGGGTAGAAAGCCGTTCCTTAAAAATAATTGTGAACACCAAGAAGGAAGGGACTATGTTTTTATCACATTATACCCCCGAGAGCATTTGATAACTTTATTTATTGAGCAAATATTCCATCAGTGCTTACTCTAAGCGAGGCATGGGCTGAGTTTTAGAGATAAAACAGTCAAGAAGACAGACATGGTATATACCTTATGGAGCATACAATCTGTGTGAAGATATTTGTTGGAGAGTTGGATGGATGCACGGATGGAAAAATGATTCTGAAAAAAAGTGTTTCTCAGACATAGGTGTGTTGGTGAGGTCTGATAAACCTTTAGGATAAGATCCTTGGTCTGAGCTCATTCAAAAGAAATGTAGAACCATGTTCCCATGGTCTGGGGTGGAATGGCCCAAGACAAAGCCAGTGGCAGTGATTGGCTCAGCACAGGCCTGGGAATGAAACAGGTCATGATGAGTTGAGCTCCAGATGAAGGGGCCTCTAGAGTAAAGTGAGGTTTCCCAGCATCTCAGAACCTGTGCAAGATTACTTTTAGTATTAGCATTCTAGAATTTGGGAGCAGAACCTCTGGTAATAAAGAAAAATATAGACTTAATACTTGAAAAACATTTTTTTAAAATCTTCGAAATATAACTAAGAGACTAAAGGTTATGTGTATGCTTAATTCTATTATTAAGAACCATATTTCTGGTTATTTGTATAATTCCCTTCAGAAGATATATCTTACTGTCCTAGACTGCCTTTCACTCTGGGAGGCTTCTTGATAGCTTGCTGTTTTTATTATTTAATTCTATTCCCAATGGTCATATATTCAGCTGCTTAGTACTAATATTCTATACCTTGTCTATACCCATGATGCAAACTGGGATTCAGCAGCAAAATAACCCTGAGAACCAGTCAGACTCAAAGGAGGGACTGGAGATTGTCAAACCCTGGAGAAAGAAAGAGAAAGAGAGAGCAGTTGGCTGAGCACTTGGGGAAGAGAGGATCATTGAGCTGTGGGCTCTGTCACAGAAGCTACATGAAAAGCTGGTCACTTGGAAACAGTGAGTCAATCCAGCCAGGCCATTGGAGAGGTTGCAGGGAGGGATTCAGTGATGGAAAAAAAATCCTGCTAACTTGAATGTTTTCCATAAAAGAACTAATTAGCTGAATCATCCCTTTCCAAATGGTTGCTTCAAAGTGTGATGAACAGGAATTTCTAAATAATTGAGTTGATGAGCCAGTTTTGCCAAGTGCCTGACTCCACACAACTACGTGTCCCATGTCACTCTTGTGTATTGTGTATCAGGACCAGCTACAACCACAACCACCACCCCTCCTGAAAAGAAAATCCTCCTTGGAATCAATTGGAGAAAATGGACTTACTTTGGATGAGCTGTCATTCATGTGCATTCATACATTTCATACATTCACTCAACATTCCCCAAGAAATTCCTCAGTGTCATTGGCTGAATAGCTCTATATCTGCAAGTTTCAGTAAAATAAAGGTTGCTGAAAGAATTGTTAAGAGGAAAAATATATTTAAATTGTGGCATTAGGAATACATGCTTTAATCTTGGAAAAGTCCCAAAGCTAAAGGAAGCCAGGCTGTTTTCTCTAATGGCATTGGAAAAGAGGATTTCAGGTAATGCTGCAGATGAAAATGATGAGATGAGGACTGTGGTGGCTGCCAAGTGTGTGCTAAGGGCTCACAGCCTGGGACTGTGCTGATTTCCTTACATTCTTTTTGCCAGTTGATTAATACAACAAACCTGTTAAGTAGGCCTCATGATTCCCATCCTACAGATGAAGGAACTGAGGCTCAGAGAGGTTAAATAACTTGTCCAGAGTCACACATCCAATAGATTGTGGAATGTGAACTCTAAATTCAGAGCTATCTGCCTCCAAAGCCCACAGCACTATACTTCCTGTCTAATGCGGCCAAGTTCATATTTGAGACCATTTTATATTCAGTATAAATCGAAGGTATTTTTACTCACACATGTGAGAGTTGGGTGAATATTTTTGAAACCAGGCTTTGAAGACCATTCAGATAGTACAACATGTATTGTCCAAACCATACTAATTTTTTATGAGCTCCATGTCTCATTCTTTGTGTTCTCTTTTAGGTCAGACATTTCCAATGACATACCATGTTTCAGAACCAAAAGGCAGTGTACCTTTCCTCTCCCAGACAGTACAATGTTGCCCTAAAGCTGACCCTATAGCAGGAGTGGCAGTCAAGGACCCACACAGGGAAGGACACATGGTGCTTGACAGGAATGTCACTCAGAGGTCTGAGGCACTGGCAAGGAAAAAGGAAGAATGGGGGAGGAAAACTAAAGCCAGTGAAGCACAGGCAAGGAAGGCAGGGAGAAGGAGAGGGCTATAGCGGATCTCCCATCTCTCTCTTTTCACTCCCCAGAGCTGCACCGTGGTCACCCCACAAACAGTCAGCTGCTACAGCCTCCTTGCTGGACCCCAGGCTGACCACAACCCAAGTCTCTCAGCAACTGGCTGCTTTCAGAAATGAGTAAAGAAGGCAGGTGGAGGCAGAAGACCCAGAAGTCTTGTCACCTGAAATGTATGGACACAGGCAATCCATGGACCTTTCAGGGTCTCAGTTTCCTCATCTGTAAAAATGAAATAATGATGAGGCCCATTTCACCAGATGTTGGACACCTAATGAAATCATGCATTTTTAACAGCTTTATCGAGTTGCAATTGACATATAAATAATAAGCCGTACGTATGTAAGAGATAATGCATTTGACAGAGCATTGGTAAACCATAAAACGTTCATCTGTACCAGACTCTGAAACCCACAGTAGCTCCCCAATTTTTTAAAACCCATTTCCTGATTGGTTTTTGAGAGTCTTCATAAATGGGCTGTACCTCCCATGGCCACCCTCATTTCTCCAACATTTTCTAATACAGACACTCTGATGCAATGAGACTGGCCTTCTTCATTTCTTCTTTCAACTGGCTCTTACCTAGAGCCCCAAGCTCTGCCACCTCCAAGCTCCCACCGCACATCAGCTAGCACCTTCATTCTCCTGCAATCACTCTGCCCTTGAACTCTGAGCGCAGACACTACCAAGCACTGTCCTGGGTGCTGGGGATGCTTCTGTGGCAAGAAAGACAAGTTCACCATCCTCAAGGGCCCTTTGTGAGAGCTCCGAGATGGCCCTGAGGGTCTCCAGCCAGAATCACCCCTCCATTGGTGAATCCCTACCCTACGGTCCCCTCTCCTCTATGAAACCTTTTTTAATTGCCATAAATTCATTCTCCTATTCCTCTTTTTTCCTATAGCTCTTGCAGACTGTTTCATATAATTTTGTGTATAATTTTATCTTGTAAAAGTCTCACAGGTGTAATCACCTCACAGAAAACTCTTTTTGCCCTATCCTCATTACCCAGAGTAAACATGTAAAATCCTTCATCAGAAAAGCAGGGCAAGTGTGGGAAACCTTGCATGGGAACTGGACCGACCCTGGCCCTCGGCAGCGCCTGCCCCGCGGGCTGGCCTGGCTGCAGGGAGGAGGGCGGCACTGGTAAGGGCAGGCTGATTCACAGCATGTCCAAAGCCAACCACAGGGGAAGCCACGCTCAAGGACATCTTCCTGCCTCCAGCGAACGGCGAGTGTCTCCTAGCAACCAGATTCCAGTGGCTTCCTGTCCTCAGTAGCCTGCCCGTGATCGGGGCTTTGTTGCCCAGGGTTTTGCATTTTGGCATTGCCTCACCATTCACTCCGAATTCAGAAACTTTAGGAATAAGAGCTGATCAGCAAGCTAGCTGAGAAGGACAGAGCGGAGCACCATTTCATGCATAGCATCCTTTCAGCAATCTCTCAAAACCTTCAGGGGATGGAATGTTTGGTCTTAGTCTAAAAAGAGTGACTACATTTTTAAAAAGATTTTATTTATATCAGAGCAGTTGGTTTGAAAGACACGTGAAAAGGAAAACACGTACATTCTTTCCATTTTCTAGTCAAAAAGTACTCAGGCCTTTCAAAAGAGATTCAGTATCATTCAAAACCTGCTACAGCAATAAACTTTAACTTGGCAAATCCATAGATGCAGGGAAAAAGGCAAGTCAAATGTGGAGAAAATAGCCCAAGATCCTTAAAAGTTTTGATGACTTAAAATTATGTATCTTCTGCAACATTTCTTTCCTCCATGTTCTTTCGAAATATTTCTAACCTCAGGTCTATTGTAAATAGTGCTACATTTTATTTCAGTGGCATTAAATTTGGCCATTGCTTTTATAGTTTTCTCTTGTTCTTATCAAATATTCATCAAGACACAGTAAGTTCCTCATTTATTTGTTAAAAAAAAAAAAAAGGAAAGAAAGAAAAGAATTACACAGACTTCCTGGTGAAGAGCTAGCTCAAAACCCACACCAAGTATCACCTTAATTCCAAACACGTCATGAATATGAGCTAAAATTCTGATTACTTTTCCCTTTAAAAAGGAAAACTGAGAGATGGAAAGATGAATTAAAGGCCCAGAGTCACACGTGGGGTAGCATCAGAGCACTGGAAAACCTCAGAAATCTTCGCAGCCAAACCACCAATGCCTCATATTGCCCTAGACCTGATCAGCAAACTGGGGCTTCGAGTCTGCTAGCTGCGTCCATATTTATGCGGTGAGCTTAGTCTCTAAGGAATTATGAGTCCTTCAGAGGCATCCCTCATTTCCTCCCCTTTCCACTTGGTCCCTCTGATTGCAATCCTATAATTGTAATAATAATCACTAAGTGGTGAGTTCAAGATTAATTCTCACTGTTTTGGCTGTGCTGAGTTGCACATAACCTAAGACTAAGGCCTGTCTCTTGAAGGCAAGTATAGGATTCACCAGATACCTGCCACAGGCTTTCATCTTTTCATCGCCCACTTTTGAAATCTACCATTGGATGGATTTTTATTAAAGGGATACTGAATAATCTCTAGGGTAGCTCACGAGTTCTCTGGTTTCTTCTTTTAGGGTTCTACATATGTTTGTCTCAAGGATGCAGGACTAATCATGTGGTGAAAGCAGGGCACTCCTGTGTTCCTTTTTGCTTGCTCATTAAATAAACTGGTACATGGGTCAACACTTCTCTTATTGTCTCAGGCTGTTCTTCTCTCCCTGAAATGCCCAGGATGGCCATCAGGTATTTTGGGAGAATGAATATCTTTAAAGTCCATAAAGAACTTTTGGTTAAAAGGGAAAACTGCCCTCTCACTCACCTGTCAGATCTGCTTTCTTAGTCTCTAATCCCATGCACCCCTGCTCACCTGATGTTTCAATTCTAGTAGAGATGAACTCCACTTAATTGCATTTTTCCAAAGGGAGAAAAAGTAACCGTCTTTTCTCCTGGCCCTTTCCAACATCTGCTTGTAGTAGCAGAACCAGCTGAGAAAAGGAAAGGTCCTGGGAGGCAGGCCTGTATTTCTCTTGCCGGACCCCAATATTCAAATCACTTCACAAGACACAGATGATTTAAGAGAAATGGTCCTGGGTCCCAGCCTTAATCATGTCTGTTTCCATCAGGGTTTACACAATAATTGGCACTTCACAAAGCCAAAAAATTGGGATGTAGTGTAGTATAGTGGTTGACTAACTGCATAAGTTTTACATTCCTCTAGACCTGGGTTAAATGCCCAGATTTGTCATGTGTTTGCTCTGTGACCTTGGGCCAGTCCCTTGACTTCTCTGGAGCTCATATTCTATAACACAAGGATTGTGTTATAACAACCTTTATGAGGATTCTTGTAAGAATGAGGTGAAACAATGTATGCAAAGAAGTTAACAGAGTGTCTGGAACTATTGTTTATTGAATAATAGAATGTAGTACAGAATGCTTAGATATGTGTTACTGTATTAGATTGCCTTATCAAATATCTGTTACTTACATACAAAGCACTGTGCTGAGTGTCCTGGGGACCCAAAGAAACTCAGATTCTCTGCTCAAAAACTTTATAATCCAGTTGCTACTTGAAGAGACAACATAGAAACCCATAGAAAAAGTAAAAGAGCAGGTGGACTCAACTTATCCTGGAATTCTGTCCATTCTTGAAAGCATCAAGTGCTTTGTTACTGTCTGAAGGCACAGCTGAACCAACCAGAGAAGTCAATGAAATAACATTGAGCAGTCATCCAAGAAATAGGTATTGAATACTTACTATGTGCCACAGGCTCTAGAAGGTGATGAATAAGACAGTCTTCCTGGGGATTTGTTTTGAGTAGCATCTGGGAAGGCCTTAAGCATTTCCTATGAATAACTCATTTAACCCTCTCAACAAAACTTGGTACTAGTATCAGACCCATTTTACAGATGAAGAAACTAAGCACAGAGAGGTTAAATAACTTGCCCAAGACCACACAACTAATATGTGGCAGAACTAGATGAGATCCACACAAAGTGGTTCCAGCGTCTGCCCTCTCAGCCCTCAGGTTTTACTGCTTCCTGACAGCACCCAGTCTCATGAGGGGACCCTGCATCTCCCATGCCTCTGCTTTGGTTTGTTTATGCCTCTTTTCATAGATGGATTCCCTAGACGATAGGCTTGAGGCTTCACGCTTTTCTTTCTTTTCAGCACTGGAGACTTCAGAAGGGACCGTAAAACCCCCATGAATACTAGTTTGGTCCTCCATTGACCATCCATGTGTCAGTTCACCATATTTAAGCCAACTTCTTGCTCATCTGAGTAAGAATTATAAATATATTTTGGTGCATTGAAAATATCTACCTTAGGGGAAGTTTACTTCATAATGCAATAAAACAAATCTCTAACTTGAAGACTACTGCAGCCTTTAAAATAGTATTTAAGTCACCATAGATGCTAAGCTACTTGTAAAACTGAACTGCCTCCTCATAGCAGAATTAAAATTGATATGCCCTCTTGACTCCTGTGCTTGGACATAAATTTGCTCATGTAAAATACTCTGCACACTCTCGTGCTTCTTCTGGTAAAAGGCAGAGAACACAGACCATTAGTAATAACCAGAGTGGAGGAAGAATGTTCACCCAGAGCGTACCAGCACCTCTTTTCCTATTTTTTCAACTATGTTGCAAAAGAATTTGAAAAAGAGAAAAAAGAAAAACGACCTCATTTTTGCAAAAGGAAAACACTGTAAAAAGAGAAAAATCGCTGTCTCAATAGTCTCAGGATAGAATTTTTTTTAAAGCTATTCTTCACATGCTCTTTTCAGAGACTACACCATCATGAGCACACAGTAGATGATCAGACCAGACTCTAGGTTTTGCACAGGGCTAGCAAATAACATACAAGGAACAAAATTGCTCCCTCGAAGTTGAAATCAAAGAGCCCTAGTGAGCAGCTTTCTACACATCTGTACGGGAGAGCACACTCAGGTGAGCATGGAGGCAATCCAGAGAGAGGCACATGCTTCCCAGGGGTTGCTTTAAACAATGACAGATTACAAAGCCCAAATGTGATGTGTGATGTGTTGGAACATGAAAACACACGCTTGTGCACGCACTTGAGAAAAACATTGCCAAAGTCATTCAAAGCCAAAGTTTAGAACACATGCTAGGGACATAGCAACAGTAATTTCAAAATCACACCATTTATGGGTCCATTCCTCATCTCTTATCGCTCTGGTGCACTATTTAGGAAATAGCAGAGAAAGGAAAATATGAAGCAGGAGACAGAAATTTTAATTGTAAAACAAAGCCACCCACCTTGCTTTCAGTCATGAAGTACAATGGCCTTCCTTTGACGCAAGAATGAACTTAACACCAGTGTGTTTACATGATCACATACACTTAAAACAAAAGGAAATACTCTTTTTAAAACAAAAAGGTGCAATATCTCAGTCCTTCTCATAGCAAGCCTTACCAAAAATAATAAAAAAATAAATAAATAAATAAAAAGCAGCAAACACTGTGGTGTTCTGGCACAGACCAGAAACCAGAGTCCTCTAGTCACTGTCCCCCTGTTTTGCGAAACAAAATAAAACCAAAAAGCAACAGCAAAAGGTGTTGTTTGGAAGGAACTCGAAACGCCTTGCGAACTCCCGGGCTGTAGGAACCGCACCGCTCAACACCAGTGTCACCATCGGCTGCTTAAATGTCACAAAAGTACACTTGGAAATAAGAGGAAAGTGACGGACACGGATATGCTGAGCCAGCCCCACTGCCACTAGAACAGCCTTAAATGCCCACAAAAGGAGAATAAAAAGAAAAGCACATTTTGCAATAGAATAAATTCTTTTCTTTCTTTTTTTTTTTTTAATTGAGACGGCGGAAAGTCACATGACCCTGCATGTAGCCTTTTAGGAAAGCAACCGAAAGGGTAAAGAAGGCAGCGGGGGCTGCCTCCTTCCTCCGGAGCCTCTCAGCGCGTCCTGCCGCGGGTCCGCATTCTTCTGGGCGCATCTGTGGAGCTATTAAGTGGGATAATCCCTCTGGCCTTTGATACATTTCTGGACATGATTATTTCATTACTCGCAGTATATCAGTAGGATCATAATAAAAAGGACTTCTGACAACCTGCCAAGAGTTTTGTGGCCTTGTAAACACAAAAGTGCTCTAATAAAATTTTATTAAGTGTTAAAAAGTCATAAAAAGTGAAATAACATAAACTACAAAATTTACTGTCCTCAGCAAATGCTGAAAATATCGTCCACAGTAAAATTAAATTAGCATGTAATAGACAGAGCAGTGTGGAGTGGATTTAAAAGAGGATCCAGGGAAAATGACACTGTAACCCAATATGGGTCACGGGGATTTAATCCGGATTTTCCCCCCTAAATGTGAATAAATGTGCTGATTACAGACAAGAGCTCCGGGGTTACTGGAGTCTCACACATTGTCAATACTTTGGAAGAAATAATATATAGCAGATTGTAATGAGCGCTGGGAGACGCGGTGTGCCCTCGTGGGGGAGCCGGGCGAGGGGAAGAGTGTCCACTAGGGCGCGCTGCGAGACCGAGAAACCCCGCAAGGGCGCCCACGCTGCCGCGCCGCGCGAGCCGCGCGTGAACGCCTCGCCCGCGCCCCCCTCGAAATCATATTTAGTTAGTTTTGGTTTTCTTCCCCCCTGTGACTTTTTTCCAAGGAGAAAGCAAATGAAGTGTAAATCGAGCTTTGCCGCAGGCGGCCCTCGCTCTCCACCTTCAGGCTCCGGGTCGGAGAGCGGGATGCCCAGCCCCCGGCGGCGCGAAACCCCGGAGGGCGGGGCGGGGGTCCCGGCCGAGGAGCACCCCCGGCTGGCCGCTCCGCGGAGGGAGGCCCGTGTCCCGCTCCGCCCGGGGCGCGGGTGGACTCAGAGCGCAGCGGGTCGCTGGCCTCGCCGTAGGTTCAAGTGCGTTGCCGGGGGTGGGCAGCACGGGCCCGCAGCGAGCGCTTCCCCTGCTCAGGCTCCTCTCCGGAGTTCAGGCTGCCCCGCCGCTCCCGGGACCCCTCTCCCGGGCGCTGACAGCCGCGCCGAGCCGCCAGCCTGGGGGCCCGAACCTGCGCGTCCGGCTCCGGGGCGTCGCTGAAGCGCGCGGGCTGGGCGGGCACCCGGTCCTCCCGGAGCCCTGGGAGAAGCCCCACTTCGCCCCGCTTCTTTCCGCCTCGACCCACGCCGGAGGGGCTCCCCCAAGCCGGTCGCCGAGGCTCTGCCTGGAAAAGAAGTCCGACTTCCTCCCCACGCTGCTCGAAGGGGAATCTGGAATCCGCAGGAAATTGCTCAAACACGCAGCCTACGCCTTTGCGGTCAGCCCTCGCTTTGCTGAAGAGAAGCTGCTTCTACCAAAGTCTTGCTTCCCCCTCCCCCCGAAAGCCCCGCGCAGGTTTGTAAAGAGGGATGCGAGATCTAAAAAAAGTATTTGTCTTCAGGGAGAAGGATGTTGATAACGGTGCCCAGTGATAGATACATGCTTTTAGCTAGAGATGATCAATGTGCCACGTCTTGTTTCGCGGTTCCAAAATAATGCTAACGCTGCCATCACATCCGAGGGGTCGGTTACAGTGTGTTAATTAGAAGTTATTCAAATGGGAAATAAAAGGAGCGGTGACGTGTTTCGTGGCATCAGTATTTTACTCAGGGGTGGTCCGGTTTTAAGCTGCATTTTAAAAGTTAACCTACATTTTACCTGAACGTAAATAAGTAATTTGAAGTAAACCCATGACTAAAGCCCAGGAAAAGGTAAGTTAAAGTTACCACTAAGATCCTCCAGTTTCCTGTTGAGCCTTGCACAGGTTCCCAGTAAGGATGAGGATGCCTCATATTTTTAATTTTCCAGATGGCAATGGCATTTGATTTTCATGTGGCAAGGTTAATGTTCAAGGGCAAATTGAGCATCCAAGGATCTCTTGATAAACAATGCTCACTTGCCACTTCTACGTTGAAATAAATATAGCATACAGTAGGAATTATATACTCGTGTTCTAGACATTTTTGTACTAAGTTATATCCAGAAAAAGTGTTCTTTAACAAATTTTTTTAAATACCCTTTTTTGTCATTTGCAAAATACTGCATTTGAAATAACCTGGAACTCTGGTGTTTAAAAAAAAAAAGTACATAAGTCAACTTAAATGTGGTTTGACATTTGCTATCAAAGACTTTGCAAGCAAATAAAAAACAGAATTAACAGGAACGAACAGATATAAATAATAAAATTCCGTTTTGCCTCGCTGTGGCTGCCTTGGGTGAAGGGGCAGGTGACAAGCCAGTGACTTGTGTTTAAGCCATTCCCTGCAGAGAGCAATTGTGAATGTGGTGGGTCAGTGTTGCCTTTGAAAATGAATGGCAAGTACGTTTGTGGAAGTACATTAACAAATTTTTACCATGTAGAATTTCCTCAGTAGCTTAGACTAAAAGTTTGGCTTTTAAAAATTCATGAAAACCATATCCTCATTGACTTACAGAGTTCAAAAGGAAACTTCATAATTTTATTGTTTTGATCTGTGTTCACATTTCAGATTGAAGTTCAGCTGTGCATCAGAAAAACCTATTTTCCAAATATTAAAAACAAAATCACAGCTATTATTTTTAACTCTCTCCAGGTAGATTGTTTTAAGTAGTTTGCACATCTGCTTTTAAGCAAAAGTAACGCAACCCTATTCATAGAGTTTAATGGAAGGAAGAGAATTTCCAAGCCTGTAAATGCAGTTTATGTAAAGTTGTGATATCGAAGGTTTCTATAAAGAAACTTGGGAATTAATACTTTTTTAAAATGAATATAAGAACATGTTTTAAATTGGTTCTCCCATACCATTCCTCCCCTTTCCCAAAAAAAGTCAGACTATTTTTCCATTTTATGGAAATGCTGTAATCAAGTATAAGAAAATTACTACCATAATATACAGTTCTGTCAGGATGGTGGATAATTTTGAATATATTATAAAGCAAATAAAAAGTATTCTTGGCCCTTTATATGTTTGTGGGACTTGAAAAGGCAAGGAAAATTCTGTAAACACATCTTGCTACTGAAATCTATAAAACCATTAAAGTGTAGAAGCAATTGTATTCTATCTAAGCAACTAAGAAGTATTTTTTTGCAGCTTTTTAAAATGTGAATTTTTATGTGTACTTTAATTAATACATTTCTTTTAAATGTTCCAAATATTTAATGATGTTAGCTATGGGACAAAAAAAAAAATTACAGAAATCGGTTCCATTTTACTTTTTGCATAAACATTTGAGAATTATCTTATTTGAATCTTCCTTTTATATTCATGGTGTACATTTAAACATGGGCCTTGTTGGAGTAATAACTAATCCAAGTCCATTTATCTCTCTGAAACTTGACTTTGAGGCTGTTCTCATAGGTTTGTATTTTTGCACACAAACTGCTATTAAAGTAATTTGGACATGCTAGTTTGTAGGGAAATTTTAAGATAGTGCAGGTTTTATGGGGAAGAACATACATTAAGATCTGAAACAGCTAAAAGCAGAACTTAAATCAAGAGGTATATTTGTAACATTCACTGGTTTAAGTAATAATTTTTAAGATAGTTTGGCAGTAAGGAAAGATTTCCTTGTCCTCTGGATTTAGGAATATTTAAAATTTTCTACCCTGCAAGTTAAAAATTCAATAACCAAAAACAAAATGTATGTATTTTCAAGATGACTAATGCTAAGAATATGAGAAGCAGATTGGCATCATGAAAAAAGTGTTTAAAATTGTATTTTAAAACATAAACTTAATTTCAGCTTCTGACAGAAATCTTGTGGCCAGCTCATCAGTTTTCCAGATCACTTTTAAAACAGCATGTAAAAACTACCTTTTCCACATTAGAAGTTCATATTTGAGTTTCCTCAACTGCAAAATCACTCTAAGAGTGTTTTATGTTCAGGGCCATTTCATGTGTTGGTCACATCGATTATATATGAATGTGTAAAAATCTTGTTTAAAGACCAGTAAAAGTGAGGAAATTCCAAGTCAAGCTGGCTAATTCCATTCATAATTCATGCCGAGTGCCTGACTTAGGAAACTTGCAAACAGTTTGTAGCCATCCACACAAAATAAGTTGACTTGCTTTGTAAGCAGGAAAGCAGAGTTAACTTTGACCTCCTTGCTCTGAGGGGCTTAAGTTGACAAAACTATAGAATGTAGTTAAGCTTTTTTGGTTCCCCAGGAATTTTCCAGTCTCATCCCTTTTTGGATTTTGGCTTGTGAAAACATAAACACGGAAGGACAACATTTTGTTCTGAGATGGGGTTGACTTTCACCCACCCATTTCCTTCCGCTTGCACATTTGTTCAGTAATTCTTCCAAGTGCTGAGGGAACAGAGGCCCTGCCATGAGAAAATAGCACCATTTCCCTGCCTCCTTTAGCCATCCCCACCTCCAGCCCCTCCTCCCCCAAGTGAATTGGGCAGGAATTTGATATTCACGTTCACATGGTAGAAACTGCTACCTTCACCGCACCAGGTACTTTCCAGGACGGGAGAGAGATCCATCTAACCTTTGCACTCTGAGTTGGCAAGAACTACGAGGGAAACCTGTGCCTTACTAATGGGAAGCCTCTAGACTGTCTTTCAAACCCTAAGCAAATCATCCCACTCGTTTTCCAGGGCTATACTGTGGGCTGATGTGTTCCCATATTTTTAATGTTCAGAAAGACTTTAAAACATTTTCAAGAGGTCCTTTAAACATTCTGAGTAATTGTAATTTTAAACCGGACTAATGTTAAGGGTGAAAACTGGCCCAAAGAGAGTCTTTACATAGTAACTACAGTCTTACTTGAACTGAAGTGACTTTTTAAAAAAATATCTTGAAAAACGTGAGTTTCGGCTGGAAAAGGCTGCCATCTACTTAGTCAGAGTGGGGATCCATAGGGCCAGTTAATATCCACCAAACACGCTTCATTAAACCGGAACAAACATGACACTGAATTACTGGCTCCCCATTTTCCTGAATGTAGGTCATTTTCTATGCTTACAATTTAACGTTCGAAGGGATTTCCTGTCTTTGAAGTACAGCAGTTTGTCACCTGTCTGGCTAGCCTCCTTACAAGTTAGGGGCTATGTTCCTCCTTTGAAAGACTTAGTGACTCCCCGTTCCCTGGCTAGAGTTTCTGAGTTCGCTGAACGCAATGATACCTGCAGCTGTGGGACTCTCCTTTGCAAGTCAGCGCTTGCAGATCCAGGCTCCAAGCTTCATTCCTCTTGGTCAAAGAGCCTAAAATTAAAGCCCGGAGCCATACGCTCACCTGGGTGAAATCATAAAGAGGTAAGCTTTCATAATGAAGAGCCATATATCAAAATCCACAGCTTTGGGAACTGGAGTAAGAGTCTCATGCTAGAGCAAAATGCAATAACTGATGCCAAATGTGCCAGAGTTGATGAAATCCATTTAAGTAATAAAACAACTATGGCTATTTTTTAAAATGTGGTATTATTTTTACTTTGAAATGCTATTTTATCACTTCTACGAGGTGGCTCTTGTGGTTAAATATTTCTGGTGAAAATTTGCCTTTTGAAAAAGAAAACATCATTCACAAACAATCTGTTAGGAGAAAGCTATTGACTTATTTCTGTAAGTATGCTTATTTACTCCCAATGAGGCAAGGCATGCCAGAGCTCTCTGTAAAATACAACACACCCTACAAATGAAGACTGTATGCATGTATTTAGATTGCTTTTCCTCTACTGCATTCACCAAATAATCAACTTGTCCTCCTTTGGAGAGGTTCACTTGCTGTTTGAAAGCATGGGCACAAACATGGTATCCTCCCAGTACCCCTCAGCAAGAGTGTTTGCGTTAAGTTTATTTAGAAGTTGTGAACTTCTAAATAGAAGTTGGGGGGAGGGTTTTCAGACAACTGGACACATGTACATAAATTAAGATATTCTGATACGTGAGGGGGAGAAACTAAAAATAGATTTAGCACTCTGTAATTTTTCAAAATGAATTGGAATGCAATTTTGATTACTAAGCATTTCCTTTTTGTGGCTTTTTATCTCTTTGATTCGTTGAATTTCTCTCGTAGACATTGTCACCATTGTAACAGAGTCTGCCCTCCTGGCTTGTGTCCGGGCACCGAGTTTCAGGTCACTTTCTGTCCCGTAGTTTGTGAACCAGCTAAAGGAACCAGAACACCCTCACGAAGCACCCACCCGAGGTCCCACCTCTCTCATCACTCACAAAGCAAGTCAAACTATGTACAGCCACTGAGTTAGACTTAGTTATACATCTGTCAGGTTCTTTGGTGACCTTCGTTCAAGTCCCAGCTCTTGGCAACTCTAAGGCAAGTGCATATCAGTTTCAGAACAGATTCTATAGCTACCAAGTGAAAATTTTATCTTTCGTCACACGTTCCTGCACCTTTCACGTGGGTAAAATGTTCTGGTCATTCCTTGATTACATCACAGATGATATGAGAACAAGACAGGTGGGAACAGGGCACTGAACAGCTGAATATCTCTGCAAATTCGAAGCACTTAAAAGCACTTTGAAGTCATGCAGCTGCTCTTTCTTTTTTTAATTGTCTTCAGTGAAACTCCAAAAACCCCATAATGTCTACCTTAAAAGCATCAAGAGTATTTTAATTGGGTAATAACCATCCATATTTTCCTTCTGATAAATTAAAAGGAATTAAGAATGAAATTTTATGATGATGATAAACTGTATTATTGACCCAAGGGACAAGAACAATTATGAAAAATATGTCCTGCATATTTGGCATGAATACGAATTTAGACTTTTAAACCATTCATCTTAAAAGCTCATGTAACTATTAAAGCTTATAAAATAATATTCACATGACAACAGGATAACTTATAATCATGATTGATATGATCTCATCAATGGTGCAAAAGGCTCCATGCCAAACACTGAAATTGACTTGGTCTTTGCCTGTTGGCCAATGATATAAATGGATATACTGCAGAACAGATGAGAGATGGTAAAAGATTTTGTGTCTTTAAGATCCCTTTTGGTCTACGATTGTTTTAAAAATGCTTTAAACACATATCATGTCTCTTCTCTTCCTCCTGCTGTTCCCTCTTCTTCCTCTTATTTTTTTTCTTTCTCCTCCAATTAAAATTACAAACCATGAGAAGGAAAACTGATTTTTGAAAGACCTAGAAACCTGGTGAATTGGACTTTTGCTACTAAACATCAGGGGTGGATCTGATCCAGACAAACATGTAATAACTAGCAGCTGTTTGAGGACAAGTTCATTTTACACAAATGTGAGTCATCATTTGAGGGTAACCCAGCAAGCTTAGTCCAGCTGGGGCCAGGCCCCAGGATGGGAGTCTTCTCTGAAAGCAAGAGCACTTCTGCCTCGATTTAATGCTGCCTGCCAACCATCATGATCAGTTAACTCTCCAGGTAAACTTTTTTGGAATATCCTGAAGAAGGCTAGGGGAATTGCCAAAGAAGAAGTGGGCCAAAATGGACATACTGAATGGAAGGGTTGCCTACATCAGCATTTTTGCCCAGGTCCAACCCTGCAGAACCCTAGCAGTGACCATTCCAACACTTACTGCATATTAGCATAATTAAGTCCCTCAGGTTATATACTTAACTATGAGTAATGTGTTCCACTTAAGTATTGGTGCTTTTCAGTATCACTTGCCTCTTATGACTATATAGAACATCCCTAGATTTAACTGCTGCCCACAGGCCTGGATTTCAGTTGCAGCTCTGCTGTGTGACCTTTGGCAAGTTACTAAACCGGCCTGAGTCTCAGCTTCTTCATTTATAAAGTGATGGCAGTAACGCCTGTTTGTAGTACTAGTGTGAGTATTAAATGGCACACTGTACATAAAGTATGGAACACAGTTTGCGGTCAATACTGCAAATACAATGTTTCCATGAAACAGTAAATACTGTTACTGAGATAGCAAAGGAAAAAAAACAAGACTGAATCTTTGTTCTCATGGTTTTTCATTATGTAAAATTTTAGAGATCATTCAACAAAATCAGAGAGCATCTAAATGCCCAATATCAAAACTGGCATCTTATTTATACTCGGAAACACAACTCTGAATTCAGACTTGAGATTTCAGTGTTAGTCAGCCATCCCTCTCATCATCACCTGAAGGCAAATGTTTTCACCTGACACAAAACAACTGAATTCTTTTCACTGCAATTAATAACTTTTACTTAGACAAGTCAGGTTAAAAAATGACCAAAAAGCCCTGAAGTGCACCAACAATTTCCTTGGAGAAAGAATTAAAAATAGAGGAAAAGGACTTGCTAATTCATTTTGGGGCCTGTGGGTAGTAATGTAAGAATGGCAAAGCATGTGGAGCTTTTTTCTAATTGGTATTTTTTAATCCTTCTGGGAAATGACTTTTATATGCCAAGATTCATTCCATGATTAGTTTTTATGGCCAGGTTATAAACTCTTGAATACAAGGACCTAGAATAGAAATGCTGACACATCTTTAACTAGAGCTGTGTGATTGGCATCCCCATCCAACTGTAAATACACAAAATAAATTTAGGATAATTGCTGCAAAGTTTAGGTAGCAGAGGACCGACCATAACTTTTATGTATGAGCATCTTGCAATGTCTGATAAACTGCCTAAGCCATATCAGATGTGCAACCCATTTATTGTTGTCTCTCTCACCAAGGCCTTAGTAACACGTTCTTCCTTTATCATAGCTTCAAAGATAGTTTACTGTAATCTATGGATATTTTTTTAAACGGAGTCAGGATGTACCACACTGTCTTACATTGATCCATGTAATAGTCCTTGATGGCCAATGAAAAGACACTGGAAGAGTACATGAATGAAGTCAATGTTAATGAATCTGTTCTTAATATTCTCAGCATTAGAAAAAAAGAAATGCTATGACATCGTACTCCAAAAATGGAGCTGTTACTGCATATTTCACTCCATTACCTCATATATTAGTACTGAGCGTATTCAGGTTTGTTGTCTATATGGTTGGCCAAACATCACCAAAGTGTGACTTTCAGGTCCTACTGGGTGTTCTTATGGCAATTGCCTAATATTGGCTAGAGTTGAAATTTGCCTTTAGATTTTGGATAATCTACCTTTGCTTTTTACAAGAGCCCAACCAACTTAGAGGGCTTTCTGTTTTGTTTTTGTTTTTGTTTTTGTTTTTACTGGAGGGTCACTTGACTAAATTATAGCAAGCTAGTTCTCTCGTTGGCTTTCCCCACAGATCTGCAGATGCCCAGACACCATCAGTGTCCTCATTTATGAAGTGTGACTTTTTAAGTGAGTCTTTCCAAGATTGCAAACCATCAGTGCATATTCAATAACCTGGACCTAAATCAATTGGTACCTTTTGGAAGAACCTAGTGTGCTCTCATCCCTTGTCTACGTCGGGAGGGGGGGGCACATGGGCTCCTTGTTCACAAGGAGAAGACATTCTTCTTGGGGTAATCAGACATCAGATTATTCAAGGAAGCAGACCATTCAGAGCTAAAGTGTGTGCTGTGTACCTTAGTGCTTTAGCAGATCAAAGGAAAGAAATATCAGTGAGGACAGGAAGAACTACGAAAAGATTCTCCAGAGAAGGTGGGCTGAAACTGCATTTGTAAAGGGTGAGTAGCTCTGGATGCATGGGAAAGAACATTTCCAGTAAGGGGAACACAGTAGGTAAAAATGCTGAGGCAGGAATGAGCTCAGTGTGTTCCTAGAAAGGTGAGGGTCCCAAGAAATTAGTCCATTTGTATCCTTTGTTCAGAGTCTGCCATTTCACCGAGGGGCAAACTTGACACTGTGCACACTGAGACCTATTTCATTTTAGCCTTTGGCTCGCTTCTCTCAAATGGGTTAAAACGCTATTCTGAGCATATCATTCCCACGCTTACCCCCTTCCACAGCTCCCCATTGCTCAGTCTCCTGCAGTTGCTTGAACGACCCTCACCACCCAGCCCTCCTTTCCTCTTGAGTTTCATTGCGCCTCTGGAGGCATCTCACTTCTCACAACCGAGCTCCAGCGGCCGAGTCTCCTTTCAGTTCCTGGAACCGTTGTATACTTTCGAGCCTCCAGTCCTTCCCATAAGCTCGGGTGTTGGTTTAAATATTTACTTCCGCAGGGCATCCTCGGGCATACTGTCTCACAGCCCCCTGCACAAAGCATATTTTATTTTAATTACTCATTTAATTTCTGTCTTTCTCACTAGACTATAAACTTCTTGTAACCAGAAACCTTGTCTGGCTTGATCACAAGTGACCAGCACAGAGCCTGGCCCCCATTCACTCATTCATTCATTCACCCAAAAATTCCACGCCCTAAGGCAAAATGTACAAAAGAAAACAAACCCTATTCTCACATTCTGCTTGGGGAGAGTAACAACAAAACTTGCCAAAATAGAACTTATAGTCTGTTATTTAGGGATAAATGCTTAGGGGGTAAATACGGTGGTGAAGGAGGACAGTAAGTGTGTGGTGCAGATGGACTTTAGATAGCGTGGCCAGGTAGGACCTCACTAGATGGTGAAATTTGAGCAAAAACTTGCAGAAATTGAGGGAACAGGCCATGCAGCTGGCTGGAGAAGAGCAGTCAGACTGAGGAAACAGCAAGAGCAAACGCTTGGAGCTGGGAGCAGGCCTGGTACATTCCAGTTACATTGCGGTCAGTGGGGCTGGAATGGAGAGAGCAAGGAGAGAGGTAGGGGATGAACGGGGTGAAGTCAGGGGAGTGAGGAACCACTCCTGCACCTAAGTATTCAGTAAATAGTTGATGAAGGACTGTTGTTTGTTATTATTTAATATTTGTACTTTAGAAAATCCAAATAGATCAGGCTGTGTCTTTCTTTCCACTGTAAAGACTATTTTAAATGACAATTTTAACGATTTAAAAATTTGATTCAACAGGGAACAAAACTCAGCTACCATAAATTAAGCTCGTTGAGTAAAAGGACAGCAACCCAATCAAGCACCACACGGGTAATTTCACAATGCAGAGGTAACTTCCCAAATGATGACTTTGCAGGAGATCCATACCCGGAGGTAGAAGGAACATGAAAGAAAATAACTTCCATTACCAAAGCATTTCGTTTTAGAATCCACCTTTATAGGGGAAGCCTGGGAAGGGAATGATTCTCTTAATAAAAACAACCTAGAAAATAGTTGTGTTTTGCGTTTGTTTGTTTATGAGCTAGCTATTCAGGGGCTTTGTTCTTTTGCTATTACTGACATAATTAGCAATTAGAATAACTATTGTGTCAGATGACGGCATCCTAACTAAGGCACCGGAAAAGAGTTTTAGACGTGCCGGAAAAGGGATGCAAGCGGGGAGGATTCTTTTCCTGGAATACCTCTCCATAGCTACAGACTTGAGCGTTCATAACTTGTGCAGGTCACACAAATGCCTTCTGTACGGGACATCTGGTCCAGGCTAACAGTGCTGAGTATCACTCAGCGCGGCTGACAGGCTCACCCCAGCCGCCCGCGTTCCGTCAGCATACCGCCACACACCAGCCTGCCTTCTCTCAACACTTGGCTTCCAGCCGTTCACACACCCCATGAATGGAGGCTCCTAAGAAAAGGGTACAGAAGGAAAAAAGGCTGAACATATAACACATCTTTCTCAACACCGTCAAACTCCTGTAGGGAGAACAGCTTTTCAGCCTTGGGCTTGGTTTGAGTTCCATCAAAACAAAGAAAAGCAAATCCTCATACTGTTAGTCCAGAATCTCGGCCACATCAAAGTTCTCTGACTGGCACAGAGGAGAAATGCACTATAGGGAAAAATATCAACCTGCAAAAAGCTATTGATGCACATGAACTTAATAACTAGAGGGAAACGTGAAGAGACAAAATATCTGTGAGGGAGATAAATATTGATGCTTTGGATCTGAGGCTCAAAGCACAGTTTATGAGGCATTAACTGCTTCTCAAGCTAGTGTTATCTCCCTCACATATGATTTAAGTTTGGGGTCTTCCTGGCTTTCCTCTAATCTCCAGCCCTTGTCGTTGTTCGTGGAGTTAGTTGAACTTCAGATCGTTCTGAAATCCCGGGCAGCTTAGAGCTGCGTGATCAAAGTCTGTTGTAGACACCCGGGCCTGTGCCAGCAAAGTTCGAGTTGTGCTTCAGAGGGGGCCTCAGAGTGCCTCTCAGCCACGGGCACGGCCTTGCTGGGTTTGATCTTGAACTGTGCATATTTGGGGAGTCTCAGGTCGCTTTAGTTGATAAGCCCCGCTCTGCAGAGCTCTGCTTTAATTAACGTGGCCACTTGGTCAGTTCCGTTTTCCGTGTTTCAGCACCTCGCTGGTTGTAACCTTATCTTTCCATTTCCTACGCATGATGGATCTGAAACAGCACAGGTGAAGTTTGTCTTTGACTGGACAGCTGGATTACTTCCAAGGTTCACAACCACAGAAGAAAGATCAAAATCCCAGCTCTTCTTATTATTCAGCATTTTATGGAGCAACCACAAGGGATTAAGGTGCTAATATGGTTAGACGCAGTTCCAGTAAAATGAACTTATTGCTTAACAATTTCTTCATCTAATAAGTGTAAATGTAAGAGGCATTGGAAATAAACAGATGGTAGGTAGTACGTTGGGGTGATGGCAGGATGTCTCCCAGAAGCTTAGAAATAAGGGCGAGTGGTTGACCTCTAAGCATATTAAGCTACTTGAATAAAGGCACAAGAGAAGAAGAAAAAATGTTTTCTCACCTTTGGGGAAAAGTGATTTCAGAAGAAACCTCTCAGCATTTCGCAGTGCATCCTGAGGAGCACAAGCCCTGCAAGATGCTCCTCAGGTTTGGGACAATCTTAGATAGTCATAATGCCCATTTCATTTTTTTAAACTATGGAACCCCATCACCTCCATTAACTTTCCTTCCTCCCTCCCTCCCTCCCTCTCTCCCTCCCTTCCTTCCTTCCTTCCTGTACTGTTTAGCATACTAAAGAACTGGTGATCTGCAGAGCATACATGCTCTGGGAATACATAGTGGCCTAACCTAAAGAAAGAATGTGATCTCATAAAGGCAGATGAGCTGCACTAGAACACAAAACAAGGAATCAGAGAAGCAGAGTTTGGTGATTTGTGTCCAGAATTGCCCTGAAGGAGTGGTGGTGGTGGTAGAGAGATCACTCCAATCACCAGGGATTGTGTATTGTGTGTGTGTGCTGATGTGAAGGGTCATCTTCCGTGTGGGTAGCTACCCTGGCTAAGGAAATGACAAGTGACTATTATTTGTGAAAAAATGGATCCTAGCCTCATTGAGTCCATTCTGTTTGGTTGGCTAAAAGGATTCATGATCGCCTCCCACAATGTAACTTCAAGTTAAATTCCAGCAGAAATACTGCTTTTCCTGCCAGAAAATACCACTGGGAGACCCAGGCCTTTGGGTACTGTGAAGGCTCCCCTGGGATAAGAATCTTGAACTAAATATACCTGGGTCTGGAATCAGGAGACATATTCTTTGTCCCTGCCTCAGACTGAGTTTAGGAGTAGCCACACCCAGAAGCCACTTCCAGATATAAGTACATATGTTAGGAGTTGTCAAGATTCCCTAAGATTATCAAAGCACAAACTTCTGGAAGAAAGTGATAGAAGAATAACAGTTGGGTGGAGGTTTTTCTGTGTGGGCTGACCAGGTAACTGCTACCACAAATTTGGTTTTTAGGTTTTGGAAGAAAACAAGAAATCTGAAAAGAGGATCAAAGAAGTCTGATATACTGAGTATGGGGGTGGGGGAGAGTCATCAATGGAGCTGGCGTCAGTAGCCTTCAACTTACACATTCAAAGTTATTCAGAGTTCTAGTTTCCCACTATATATGACTTTGGGTGACACCACGTGTCTAAGTCATAGTTTTCTCCTCATGAAGATAAGTTTGAGTGCTTCCTCTATCTCACATGCTATTGTTAAGGCAAAATGAGTGTTGATGTGTGTGAAAAGCCAAAGAAAATGCCTACACATATGCACGGTTTCTATCTTCTTCCCTAGATTGTGAGCTTCTAGAAGAGAGGGACCTGGCGCCTCTGGACCGAGTGCCTGTCATGTAGTGGGCAGCCATTGATACTGAAGAGTGGACATGCTGTTTATCAGTGGGGAGGTCCTGAGAAAGAGCGTTGCCTTTGGAGAAGCAGAGTAGACCAGGTCCTGGCAGGAAACGCTGGCTCAGGAGAATGTGCTAGTGAGACGCGAGCCCCTCAGAAGCTAGTCCTGTCTGTGATTAGAGCAAAAAGGGAATTTAGATTGGGAGAGGGAAAGGCTTAAAGGACTCCTGTCCAGGTCTTCATGCTGACAGCTCTGTGGTGCTGTGCGGGCCTGTCTGAGGGAAGCAGGGAAGCGGGGTGGAATCTGTTAGGGTGCTGCGCTCAGTGTGGCTGAGTGTGATGGATGGCTCGGTGCGCTGTTTATCTAGTGCAGGTTGGTATTTCGCCTCTGTTTTCATTAGACTGATGGTAAGGCAATAACTCTTTCCCCTGGCTGAAAAATCTGTCTTTGGCCATTTGTTGGTCTTCGTGAACGGGCACTTCAGGGGCACACAAGTCACCCTAAAGGAGATTTTGAATGAAAACTTAAATAATGCTGGTCAGCATCCGTGGTGCTTTGAAGCAGCACAGGCATCCGCTAGACTTGCTGCAGTTATTGGGTGCACAGAATCACATCTACCCAAGGAGAACAATTCTGAAGAATGGCACGAGATAACCACAGCCACAGGAAACAAAGCGTGAAAGGCACCCTTTATTTCTTTGGGAAGATTCACGCTTGTGTTGTAAATTAAGTTAAAATGGTGCAGTCTCCGAGCGGCGCTTCCATGCCGCAGTGCATGCTGTGCAGAGAACCCCAACTGGGCCTCAGAAATCTCTTCCATGATTCTCTCTCCAGGCAAATCTCAATGTCTCTGAACCTCAATCTCTTCATCTTTCAAATGAAGCTAATAGTAGTACATGCACTGGGCTTTAATCGAAAGCAGGTATCAAGATAACATAGACCTCCCCAGGGCTAGTAGAAACAAACTGGGAACAATGACAGAGGCTTGTCGCAATAGCTGCAGCTCTACAGAACCTCCCTCTCTCCAACCCGTTGACAAGGAGCATAGAAGGCAAGAAGAGGGTGTTGGCTCATTAAGCATTGGTCAAGGAAGGAACACCCCACAGCAAACCAAACTGATCCTTCCAAGTAGCTTTCTAGTTTTGTGAGCAGATGAACAGAAAATA
Organism: Tolypeutes matacus; assembly: GCA_026826555.1. Classification (NCBI taxonomy): domain Eukaryota; kingdom Metazoa; phylum Chordata; class Mammalia; order Cingulata; family Chlamyphoridae; genus Tolypeutes; species Tolypeutes matacus. The sequence continues at coordinate 1,830,682 of JAKSZT010053928.1, forward strand.
GACTTTGGCCCCATGAGTTTGCTCCAACTGGAGAGGACCCGCTGAAAGTTTTCATCCACTCGGTGTAGTTGGGCCATCACAGTAAATAGAAGCTTAGACTATTGGTCTGAACTTTTGGGTCTTCTGTTGTGAGTAAGGGTTCCTTTCTTCCTGCCAACCTGTGGACAGTCCATCATCTTTTCTGCACCATAGACCCCTTGCCTTGAGAAATATTTCTTATTTAATATAACCAGGTTGAGCTCATGTCCTGATTTGTCCTTAACAGTCCAATTTATACTTTTCTGTACCAGAATAAATATTATAGCACTCCCATTAACTCTCAAAGTGTTTGGATTTGGACAATAAACTATATGACAAGACAAATACAACAGTTGGAGGCACCCTCTCATTCTCCAGCTAATGCTTTATATATATATCTCTAATACCCTCTCTACCATCAGCTTAACTGGTTTATGAAATGCAAATACATTTTTATAATTTTAACAGTATCATTTTCACAGCACTCCTAGGTTGAAGGGAGGGTCATTATGAAGAACTGTGATTAATAAAATGTGGGACTTCTGATGAAGAAGGATTTCCCCCCAAATACTTGTATGAAAATTGACTAACATAGGTTTAGAAAAAGTGCCAATTGAATATAAGCTACTCTTATTAATAATTCTGAAATGACAATGTCAACTAAAGAATTATTTTACTCATTCCTTTTTTGATATATTTGTATATCATTCTACAAATATTAATGACGTGTACTAAGTTTCCAGGCATGATGCTAGATACAGGAAATGTAAAAATGAAGTTTTTATAGAATTTATAGAAAATAGAGTGAAGAGACAAACCAGTGAGTATAGTATGGCTATGGTGGCCCAGAATAGGACATGCTTCAGGCCACCAGTGGTGGTGAGGGAGGGCTTCCAAGAGGTGGTGATATTGAGCTGAGTCTTGAAGGATGTGTAGGAGTTGACCAAAGGACAAAAGATAGGAAAATTCTTTCTTTCAGATCTTTTCTAATATTAGAAAATAGAAGAATAAAGGCAAATCCAAAAAATCAGGAAACATTCTTTTACTTGAACATTGATGTTTTCCTGTTTATTCTAAACACATCTTCAAGCACAGCCAAGACTCAGGAAGCTCTTGCGAATAGCCGAGGCTTCCGGTGTTCTGAGTGACTGGTTAAAGAAGTGATAATATTTTGGAGATTCTTTAAAAAGTTAAAATTCTATAACTGCTTTCCAATAGAAATATCATCTGATCCACCTATGTAATTTAAGTGTTCAAGCAGCCACATTAAAAAAGTAAAAAAGAGACATGCGAAATTAATTTTAATATATTTATTTAAACCAACATAGCCAAAGTATCATCATTTCAACATGTAATCAAAATAAAAAATATTAACAAGATATTTTGCAATCTTGTTTTCATATTAGGTCTTCAACATCCAAGGTGTGTTTTACACTTTGCACACATTTCAATTTGCACTAGCCACATTGCAAGTGCTTGTAGCCATATGTGGCTTGTGGCTGTCATAGGGAAAAGTGCAGCTTTGTTACACCCACTCTCACTATGGTCACAAATGAAAAGGAACCCAGAGTGTCCTGGCTGGGGTTATTCACGGCTAATAAGCCCCCACTTATATAAATAGCATATACTCCAAGGAGGGTAAAACAAAGATTCTGCAAAGATCTATGTTCTGTTCTAGTTATTTCTCTTAGACCTGATAGCCAGCAGTGTTTATAATGACAGGCACTATATCTCCTAACCGAATTCGGATACAGTTTTGGAAATATACATTCTTTAACTGTGGATGCAGCCGAAGCATTTTGGGCTTCGCAGGTTGGCTCCAGATTCCACTACCATTGGAGCCAGTTTGTGATTACTGCATCCATGATACAATTCAGAACCAATTATTTCATCCCAAAAGATGTGGTCAAGACAAGCCCTCACCTAAAACATCACCTATGATCATTTTTTTCCTTACTGAGATAGCTGTACTGGTAGGCATATACAGTGTATTAATACTTTGTGAGCAAAGTTTCTGAAGGATGTCATGAGGATGAAAGAGCCAAAAATGACTCTCCATCAGGAAGGTAACAACCTCTTGGTCTCCATTTCTCTATCGGTGCAATGGTAGTAATAATTCCGGCCCCAAGGTCTTGGTACCAAGAGGATGTCTGGACAAATATTGCTCATCTTTCTGATTTCTGATTTAGCACAGTGCCTATGATAGTTAAAGTCCTTCTTCATTCTCTAGAAACGTTCGTGAGAGATGGGGCCATCCAGCGAGTCACTTTTTCTCCATCTTCTTTAGTGAGTCACACACAGTTTGTGACAAGAACATTAGTAATTGCCCAGCCAGTGCCGGGGCACTGTGTAGTTGCTGAAGAAGTTGCTGTGAGCTACAAACCGTATAAATTACTCTCTAGAGAGACAACATGCCATCCTGGGAGGATGCAGGGCTGGTGCCTCAAAGTTCTTGCACAAACGAGGTGCACAGCCCGGGGGCAAACTTCTTTAATGGCAGCCTTCTCAGCTGTGGAAAATGAGAACAGCAATCCCTACTGCTTTGGAGGAGAGCTGTATTTATTAATTAGTTTGTATTTCACCACTGCAAAGTTTCACCGTTGAATTAAAAGGAAAATTTCCTTTCGTTTTTATCCCCCATCAGATTAGGATGAAAAGAAACTGTGCTCACCGAGGCTGTGAGAAAAATGGAGAGGATTCAGGCAAAAAAGCTAACAAACTTGACTCCCAAAGGTAGTGGCTCATTTCCCTGACTGTAAGATGGCACCCATTAAGGGGAGCTTCGTAAATTAGGTATTTTAAAGGGCGACCAAACCTGCTATCTAAAGAACTACATTCGTTTTAGACCTAATTTTTATGATCCCTTCAAGAAAACAACAACAACATGAAAAAGAAAATGAGCCAAATCACACTGTGCTAGGGGATTCGAAAATTAAACCTTCCCTTTCTTCCTAAAGAATTGGCATAAACATTTCCATGTTTGCTTACTTGAGAAATAGGGCCATGGATGTGCTTGAATCCCAAACTTTAGACTCCCGGATCTACTTGTCCTTTCTCTAGCTCCTTATCTCTAGCTTCTAGCTCACCAGACTTTTCCTACTAAGAACTCCATCGTCACCTGAAAACTAATTGTAAAAATTAGAATTTATTCATCCTCTCCTTGTGGCTGACTGTCCACTAAAATTTTTGTTTCCCCTTCCATACTGTGAAATTGTAACTAGGAGGAAATGTGGCTGCCCAGACATTAACTATATTTCCTTCCCCACAATGCATAGCTAGCTGGGGTCACATGACAAGTTCTCACCAATGAAAAATGAGCAGAAGTAGGATTTATAAGATGTGGATGTGCCTGCTCCCCTGTCACTGAGGGCTGGGAATGACTCAGCCATAGGGAAAGGCCAAGCCTCAAGAGAGAAACCCAAATCCTTTATCACATGGAGGAAAGCCACCGACGGATAAGGAGCATTGGTTTTGGATTGCTAGTTGAGTAAAAAATAAACTTCCATGTGTTAAGCAACAGAAATTTTGAGGTTTATTGCTACAACGGCTAGTATTACCCTAACACATTCACCAGCAAGTCTGATACCCTTCCCCAAGTTTCCCCATCCTAGTTGTCTCTTCCATGCCAGACCATGAATCTCCTTTAGGACTTTCATGGCACCCAGTATAGTACAGGGCACGTGAGATGTCAAATAAATGCACATGGAAGGGAGGGAGGGAGGAAGGAAGGAAGGAAATGTAAGATTATATGCATTTACAGTGACTCATTTCTTGTAAGTTCTCAAACTAAACAAGCCCATCCCCCCTTTCCCATTAAGAAGTGAAGAGAGTGAATATTTCTACTTCCTTTGTTTTCTTCCAAAGGATGGACACACAGCCATGAGGGAAAATCCTGGCCAGAGAAAAGCAGTCCCTCAGATAAAGCAATCCAAATATCACCCAACACAGCTGGGCCACCGCCAACATCTCCATCAGCAAATTGGAAGAGTTGTCTGTCTTCCCAACACAATAAAACTGGAGACATGAGCCTCTGGAGCTCCAGGCAGTACAGTTACATGAATCCAAAGCACATTATCACTTGTGGGTTGCAGGATTTATGACCAACTATGATGTAAAATAAAGACAGAGATACTTTGCTTGTCTGAATTCATCACTCACAAAAGACAATATGTATTAATCATAGAGAAGTGTTGTATATATTGGACTTTTTAAAATGAAAACCTTAGCAAACAGAGTAGAAGCAGATGCCAACATCGTAGAGAAAAAAGAAAAATGAAAAAGATCGCCAGTTTGCGCTCATTCAGAAAATATGCAATTGATATCCTTTATTGTTGAAAAACTCCTTTCAAATGCATTGAAACAAGATTTCTATTTTGGTGGTTTCTGAGGTTTGGGAAACTGCTTCTAACTTGAGTGCAACAGCCTCGGAGGTTGATAGTTTGTATTGGTGTCAGATCCAAGTACTAAGCAGTGAAGCTAGAATGACTATACTTCTAGGAAACTTGTGAATTTTTACAAACAAAATTCCGTTTGTAATATGCCATGAGCATATTACTTCCTCTGACAGTACCCCTGCCATGAACTGTGCTCTTCCCCCAGCATAGCATTCTTAGGTTTATTAAAGTTGCTCATTAATTGTCTCCGCTCTAGAATGTCCAAATCCGGGAAGCAAGGCACATGGTGTTCCTCACCTCTGATTAGATTGTGTTCTTATGCGATTAAGGTTCGGTACACAAACAATTTTGTTTTCACTATCATTTCTCTTACAGACAACGAAAAAGCAAATCAGGGTGGTTTTTGTCTAATGTTTTCAAATTTTGAATGAATTAAATACATGTGAGTGAAACCACTAGTTTAACTGTTTAGCAGACCTGAAATGAAGGCCTTAAAACTTCAGTAAGATAGAAAAGATGATTTGAGAGAGGAAGGAAGGTGCTACATAGCCCTTCAAACCCAGGATTCATCCCTTAATTCTGTCACTGCTTGGACTAGCTCCCCAAACCCTAAAAACGAGAGCTTGTTTCCAGAGCACCTGAAATACAGACCACATTTTTATGATGTTTGCCTTTTCACAGTGAGGCAAAGTTTACATTAGGGAGCTATATTTTCCCTATATTTATTTTTAAATCATTTGGGGTTTCCAATAAAATAACATTCTCATTTTCTTCCCTCTTCCCAGTTGAACACATTTATTGTTCTAACCCATGAAGGGTTCCATAAGGGGCTGTGGTTGGCGGCTGGGATGCTCTAAAGTGGTGCATTTGGATTTAACAGTTCTGTGCTTCAGAGACCAAGAAAAGAATATGTTATTTGCATTTAAGAACATACTAAGTTGGCTGAATGTCTAGCCACTAAAATAATAACAGTTCATCAAAAAACAATCATCCCAGATATCTTTTCAAGGGTTACAATCAGAATTCTTGAAGGGTCCAAGAAAAGGGTGAGAATCATGTGGATGGTGCGGGGTGGGGAGGAGGGGCAAAGCCGAGAGGGACAGACCATGTGTGGAGCCAGGAAGTGGTTCAGGAATTCAGGATTTGAAATCTATGAAAAGAAACGGGGGACCTATAGATCTCTGCAGACATCAAGTTTGAACCTAGTCCAGGTTAGTGGGAAGTAAGATCATTTTCTGATGTTCTGTGGCCTCCTCAAAAATGTGCTGGTAATTTCAGGCCAGTTCCTACCCAACTAGAGTCAACATTGAAAACTCACACTGGCTTGGGCTAGCACAGCACAGCTAAGGACCAAAACCTGCCTGGAAGGGACCCAGTCACACTCACAGCCAAGGTGGAGTCAGATGGGGTGGGGGGTGCTATAAGGAGGAGACTGGGGCTCCTGGCACTTTCCACTCCTCTCTGGAATGAAGAGTCAATAGGATAGACTCCTTTAGTTTGACACTCTTAATTCCTCTAAGGTGACCACAGATTTACGATTTATTCCATAGTAACTTTAAAAAGAACATATATATGTGTGCATGTATAATATATGTACACATACACGTATAACGTACATGTGTCTACACACATATACATGTAGGCACATAATTTATATTTCTATAGAAGTGAATGTATTTAAATGTTCTATACTTAGTGATGATGTTTGCACAACTCTGAATAGACCAACCATTGAATTGTATGGTGGGTTTCATGCACTGGGTTTTGTTATTATTATTGACTTTCTTCCTTCTATGTTTTTATTGTAACTTCTCAAAGTCTTAGTAGTCCCATGAGACATTCCAGGACTGGAAAATGTTGGCTAATGAATTTTAGCTTTATTCCAATTTTAGAGCTGCCAAGCTAGGACACATGGAGTCATCAGGAAAAGAGCAGTGATGCTCTGCCTGAGCTCCTGCCTCCCCCCATGTGTTCTCGCTGCCTTCTCTAGCTGCTGATGCTTACTTGTCTGTCATCTCAGGCATCATAAGTTGAAAGATGATGTTTTCTGTGATTCTCTCCATTTTTAACATTCCATGATTGTGAATGAGATTGGTGGACATTCTGAAACCTGTAAAAACTGTTGGTGGATATTTTTTTTTAACCTATCTGCAAAGCTAGTTTACACGTAATACTTCAGCCTTACAGTTGGTCTTGCATGGAATAACTGCGTGGAAAGGTTGTTACAAGGGTTATCTTAGTTTCATAAGAGTTATTCATCTCCTTTTTTAGATGAGCTGGTAACTCAATTGAATACTATAGAGCAGTACTCCTCAAATATTTATTGTGAAAGATCTTATTTCTTAAAAATTTCCAAGAGATTGGAAACTTTTGTAAAACTAATAAAATTAATTACAGAAAAAAAAACATAAAAACAAAGATTTACAAAATACATGCCTCCTTTTTATGATCAGAGTCAAAAGACATAAAATTACATTTCAATAAATATGAGAAAAGACATAATTTTGTAATTCTGTAGTGATAAACACAAACTTATTAAACACCTATATACACACTTTTAATGAACACTTTGTGCATCAGTATTTATTTTTAACATGATAAATAAGCTTGCTTCTTGTTGGTTAACTTATCTATACTTGGTCGGATTGACAACTAACCTATCATAGAGGATAATGTATATCAAAACTGTCTTGATGTCTTAATAACACTTAGAATAGAAAAATCAGTCTTACAGAGATATATTGATGAGAAGAAGGGGAAATTTTAAAACAGGGTATTCATTTTTAATCTTTTTTTCCAAAATGGAGTGAGTGATGCTCTGAGAAATTCTTTAACAGTTACAACAATTTATTCTGTAAAGTTATAGTTAAATTAACTTTTGATGAATGACAGATATTGTATGTTTATACACTTTGAGGAAACAATTGATAAATTAACCTGAAAATATCACATTTAGCATGGTCTTACTGCTCACCATATGTGACTCGCCTCATGAGTTCTCACTCCCTGATCTGAAATGGGTCCACTGATCATGCATTTCAATGTCATGGCAATGCCAACTTGCTATAAAATTTTGCCACCACTTATTCTCAATTTCTGTATTATTTCATTGCAGGTCATAATAGCTGGTGGATCAGCACTGGTCTATGGATGTACTTTCAGTAGCACTGCTATGAAGATATAGGACTCCTTTAGTTCAGCAAAGCAATTGAGGTGATCTCTTGTGATGAAATCAAGCATGAGATGAGTGGTTGGGCTCTTCCAAAATCGAGCTGTTATGATTTTATGGATGGATATTAACCTAAAGAGAGGGTTCAGAAAAATTGCTGTTGGGTTCTTTGAACTTTTTCTGTTCAATATTTTTATCAATGATTTAAATGAAGATATAAATATCATACCCATCAGGCTTCAAACTGTCGTTTAAATTTAGTAAACATTTACTTTGCATATTCCAGGCACTGGGCAATTGCTTTACAAGGATTATCTCATTTACTCTTTAGAGCAGGGGTTCTTAACCTGTTTTGTTCCACGGACCCCTTTGCCAGTCAGGTGAAAAACATGGACCCCTAACTAAGTCCACACTATACTCTGTATTATTTGATAAATATATCACACTCACACTAACACATCCCCACAAGAATAATGTTTTTTTGAATTTTAATTCAAGCCCACGGACCCCTTGTTAAGAACCCCTGCTTTAGAACAATTCTATGCCATAAGTATTATAACTATCTCTAACTTATAAATGGGAAAAGTTAAGTAACTTCTTTGAGGCCACACTGCTAATTTTGGTGAGATACGAGTCCAGATCTGGATAAGAGCTCCAGATCCAAAGCTCTTAACTTTACTGCAAGAATGGCCAGAATTGGCCCAGTTTTAAGTGAAGGAAACAGAATGTTTAGCATCTTCTCTAGACTAACTTACTGGGCAAAAATAAATAAGATGAAATTTAAAAGAAATAAATGTCAATACTCCATTAGATTAAAATAATTATATAAAAGTAGGCTGAGGCAAACTTGGCATGTCAGAGCCTCTTGATCATCACCTCAAATCCTGTTCCTGTCCTCACCTCTGACACCAGCCACTGCAGCAGAATACTTCCCCAGAGGCCCTAAGAGCCACTTCGGCTAACAGCATCTTAGTTAAAGAGCTTCTCTTCCTATCCTGGGGCTCAGAAGCACCCCAGGGGAGGTCTGCCCAGGTCTCCCGCATTAGCACCTAGGCAAACCTTAACCAATGGGGGATGAGAGCTGATGTATAAATAACTTTCCTTGTCACGGCTTTTCATTGTAAGCAAATTTGAGGAGTTCCTCCTGTCAAGATTTAGTCCCAGCTGCTCACAGCAGGAACCAACTCCCTAAGACACCTCTGATCAACTTTTTCTCCCTCCCCATTTCATTCTCCATGGTTCTCACCTGAGATCCTTGGATCACCTCCAAAGATACGTCCTGCACATAAATCCTTGTATCAGGTATTGGGAAAATCAGATGAAGACACTGGCTTGGCAGCAAATCATGTAGGGAAGAAAAAATCTGTGATCTTAATAGCCTAATACAGGAGGATGATATGATTGAAAGACAGAAAGGAGAGAAGGAGAGAAGGAGGGAAGGAAGGGAAGAAAGGAGGGAGGGAGGGAAACAGAACATGATAATAATAAAATCTTGAGAGCTATTGCCTAAAAGCTTATGTATAAATTATATAACTCACTCATAATCACCATTTCCAAGAGAAAAAAGAAGACAGAGAGAGAAACACATTTTTGCTGATTGGAGAATTCAAGATACCAAGTGAGCGAGAAACTGAAAGGTAGCTTCTGTTAGGGACAGGCTCCTTAACCTGGCATATATTGATATGTTTCAAAGTAGTTTATGATCCTTAACATTTAAAACAAAAAGTAGGGTGCGAGTATAAAATTCTGGGAAGGATCCAGAGCTTTCAACAGATTCTCTAAAGGACACTTCATAAAAAAAAACATTAAAAGAGAATCAAGTCCCATACTGAGATGTTTAGTAATGGGTACAAAGGACTTTTGAACTTCATAGAAAAATCACTCCCAAAATTATCACAATATTTCTCCTCCAACCAGATGCCATCATCCGCTTATTCATTTGGCCTCTACACCCAGCCACTGAGATGAGACGTCTAGGCTGGGAGTAAGAAGACCTCAGCTCTGGCCTTCTCTTTTTTGCAACCACAAGGCCTTGTCCAACTTATATTAGCCTAAGTTTCCTCATTTGTAAAGTGGGAGAGAATGAAGGCTGGGAGAAGATGGAGATAACAATATGTGCCCCAAATCACAAGGTTATGAAAATCAAGTGAAAAGGTATATATGACCCTGCTTTGTGAACTCCATAGCCCATGCCAGATCTAAAAGGTATTATGTGTTTGAATGGGCTCATTTACCAGGTAGGGAACTGGAGGAGACCCTTGTTACTCAAGTGTGGCCCTAGGAACAGCAGCGCTGGCATCATCTGGGAGCTGATAGGAAGTGCACAGTCTCGGCACCCCTGCCCACCACCGTCTGAATCAGAATCTGAATTCTAACAAGACCTCTGGGTGATTCATGGCCACATTAAAGTTTGAGAAGCACCGGATTAGATGACATCTGGAATTCTTTCCAACTCTGAATTTCTAATTTAATGACTGGAATTTCTAAATGTTTTCTCTCCCATATCTCCATATTCCCCTAGCATTCATGGCTATTTCCACACACACACAAATGTCAACTTAACACCGCTGGGAAGGCCATGTTTATAATAACCATTTACCACTTTCCTCATCCTTTAAAATAAAAGCTGACTCCTTTTCTCACAAATGTCTGTATTGTCCAGGTCCTCCTCCCAGAGAAAACCTGCTCTTGAAATAAATACAAAACATTTCATTTTGACCAGGCTTTTCTAGTTGCTTAAGAACTGCCTAGAAGACAAGAGCTTTAAAAAATCCCAGGCAGAGGAGGGCGCACACTGCAAGCTCCCAGAGCAAGGCGGATTGGGGACGGGGTCCTGCCCGGGGGTCTGTGCTGTGCACGCGTGGAGTGAGAGGCTTGGGACATCTATCTGCGCGGATCGGCGGCGTGGACCGAACGGTGGAGATTCGTGAGTTTTGAGGCTGCCGGTGGAGGTTGGCACAGGCGGCTGAGCCCCGCGGTTACGGAAATAAAAAATAAAACGGCCATTTGGAGCCGCGGGCGGGGGCGAAAAAGTTTTATTTTCTGGGGAGCTGGCTGCCTGGCGCCCCTTGGACCTTGTGTGAGCAGAGCAAAAAGCTAGTCAGCACCCGGTGAACCGGAGGGGGATTTTGGTTGGGGAACGGAGCTGATCTCCCTAGCCACCCAGGGATAAGACCCGGGCCGCTGCGGAGCCAGGAGGAAGGGACACTTCCCAAAGAAGGGAGGGTTCGGTTGGAAGACAGGGAAGGGTATTTTATATTTTTAGACATCGATCTGGCTGCCTGCACCGCCCCATAGCTTTGGGGAGCAGATAAGCCGAACTGAAGCAGCACCAGGCTGAGAGCACACGCGAATCTGCACTCAAACTGATTTACTGAGCAGCCCGGTGACGCTGGAGCTCGGCGCCAGAAAGGGCAGAATCCGCCGTCTTTAGCAATCTTCACTGACTAACATCAGAGTTTCAGCTAACCTGGGCAGTCCGGAAAGTGGGACGTGCTTGATTAATTTCCACGGGCCCAGCTAGGGTCCCTTCCGTAAGGGGGTAGGTCTAGAAGAGGAATTATTTTGGGTCCTGCATTTGGCTAAAAAAAAAAAAAAAAAAAAAAAAAAAAGTGAGGTCACCTCAAAAATTGAAAAATAAATTCTTTTTAATTTAGTTTAATAGCTAAAAGCTGCTTCAGGACCTGCATATAGAACCCTGTGGGGAAATTCATTGATAAACACAAGTAGGCAGGAAGGATCCTCTTGGACCCTAGGGGTATCATTGACCCCCCTTGTTTCCTTCTTCTTTTTTCTTTTTTTATTTTATTTTTATTTTTTTTTCTTTTTTTATTTTTTATTAGTATTAACTTTTTCCTTTCAGACCTTTCTCTACTATTTCTCTACCTCCTCATAATTCTAGCCTTCTAAATCACTATATATATATATTCCTCCATTTGTTTTCCCAGTCCATTATAGGAACTCCATATTTTTTCCTAGTACTCTACACTGCCTACACAAGTTAAATATTCATCTCATTGAATCTCATTTTGCCCCTCTTCTAACTTTTATCAACATTTCTATTATCCTTCTGCCTTCCTTACATCTTTTGATTTCTCTGGCCCTAACCTTTTGCCTTCAAGGGAACATAGAAAGAAGTAAGGAAATAAAATAAGAAGAAAAACTGCCAAAGAGAAAACTTAACTCACACGCAGAACCAACAGCTAAATAAAATTCTAGAGCATAGAGAAAAGCTAATCAACTGAACAAACCCATCAAGATAATATGATGACCAGAGGGCAACAGAAAAATACAAATGACTCTGAAAAACTGGAAAACATGGACCAGTCCAGTGCACAAAATAAAAACCAGGAAGCAATGCAGTACATCGAACAACTAATCAAAGCTATCCAAACAAATATCATGGACCAACTTAAAGAACTGAAGGAAGAGATTAAGGATATAAAGAAGACACTGGGAGAACATACTGAAAAAATAACTAACACACCTAAAAACGTAATGGATATGATGGCGAACAAAGACACAAGTCAAGAAATGAAAAAGACGCTGGACTCACATGGCAGCAGAATTGAACAGGCAGAGGAAAGAATTAGTGATATGGAAGACAATACAGTTGAAATCAAAGAGATTGTAGAAAACATAGACAAAAAGATAGAAAAAATCCAGTATGGTCTCAGGGAATTAACCGATAATGCAAGACGCACACACATACGCATTATGGGCATCCCAGAAGGAGAAGAGAAGGGAAAGGGAACAGAAGGAGTGTTGAAGGAAGTTATGGCTGAAAACTTCCCAACTCTATTGAGAGAGATGGATGTGCAGATCCAGGAAGCACAGCGCACCCCAAATAGTATAAATCCCAACAGGCCAACTCCAAGACATATACTTGTCAAACTGTCCAATGCTCAAGACAAAGAGAAAATACTCAAGGCAGCAAGAGAAAAGAGAACCATCACATACAAGGGAAGCACAATAAGATTAAGTGCTGATTTCTCAGCTGAAACCATGGAGGCAAGAAGACAGTGGTATGACATAGTCAAAACACTAAAAGAAAAAAACTTCCAGCCACGAATTCTCTACCCAGCAAAATTGGCATTCAAAAATGATGGAGAGTTCAAAATATTCACAGATAAACAGCAATTAAGAGAGTATGTCAAGAAGAAACCAGCACTTCAAGAAATACTAAAGGAATCTCTACAAATTGAAAGGAAAAAACAAAGGAGAGAGAGTTGGAGGAGAGTTTAAAAACAACTGAAAACTCAAAAAGAGAAACAAAACAACATATGACATACATTAACCCAAAGAAAAAATGACTGAAGTAAGAAATTCATTACGAGTAATAACACTGAATGTTAATGGATTAAATTCACCAATCAAAAGACACAGATTGGCAGAATGGATAAGAAAATATGATCCATCTATATGCTGTCTACAAGAAACCCACCTTAGGCCCAGGGATTCAAGGAGGCTGAAAGTGAATGGCTGGAAAACCATTTTACAAGCTAACAATAGCCAAAAAAGGGCAGGAGTAGCTATTCTAATATCAGACAAAATAGACTTTAAATGCAAAACTATTGTAAGAGACAAAGATGGACACTACATATTAGTAAAAGGAGTAATCTCTCAAGAAGAGAGAACAATCATCAACATTTATGCACCTAATCGAGGTGCCTGAAAATACGTGCAGCAAACTCTGGAAAAACTAAGAGGAGAAATAAATTCCTCTACAATTATAGCAGGGGACTTCAACACACCACTATCATCATTAGACAGAACATCTAGGCAGAGAATCAATAAAGAAACGAAGGCACTCAACAATACATTAGAAGATTTGGACTTAATAGACATATACAGAACACTACACCCAAATACAGCGGGATTTACATTCTTCTCCAGTGCACATGGAACATACTCCAAAATAGACCACATGCTAGGCCACAAAACAACACTCAATGAATTCAGAAAGATTGAGATTATACAAAGTAATTTCTCTGACCACAACGGAATGAAGTTGGAAATCAATAAGGGCCAGAGAAACAGGTTAGGCACAAGGATATGGAAGTTAAACAACACACTCTTAGACAAACAGTGGGTCAAAGAGGAAATTTCAAAAGAAATCAGTAACTACCTTGAAACTAATGAAAACAACAACACAACATATCAAAACCTATGGGATGCAGCGAAAGCAGTCCTGAGAGGGAAGTTCATAGCCATAAATTCATATATTAAAAAAGAAGAAAGAGCTAAAATTGAAGACCTAACTGCACACTTGGAGGAATTGGAAAAACAACAACAAACTAAACCTAAAGGAAGTAGAAAACAGGAAATAACCAAGATTAGAGCAGAACTAAATGAAATAGAGAATAAGAAAGCACTGGAAACAATAAACAAAACCAAAAGCTGGTTCTTCGAGAATATCAACAAAATTGACAAACCCTTAGCCAGACTAACAAAGAAAAAGAGAGAACAGATGCAAATACATAAAATAAGGAATGAGCAAGGTGATATCACTACTGACCCCACAGAAATAAAGAGTATCATAAGAGGATACTTTGAAAAATTATATGCCAACAAGAATGACAATTTAGAGGAAATGGACAAGTTCCTAGAAACCCACAAACAGCCGACATTGATGAAAGAAGAAATAGATGAACTCAACAGCCCAATTACAAGTAAAGAGATAGACTCAGTCATTAAAAACCTCCCAACTAAGAAGAGTCCAGGACCAGATGGCTTCACAGCTGAATTCTACCAAACATTCTGGAAAGAGCTAACACCAATTCTACTTAAGCTCTTCCAAAAAATAGAAGTAGAAGGAATACTACCTAACTCATTCTATGATGCCAACATTACCCTAATACCAAAACCAAATAAAGATACCACAAGAAAGGAAAATTACAGACCAATTTCTCTAATGAACCTAGATGCTAAAATCCTTAACAAAATACTTGCTAATCGCATTCAACAACATATCAAAAGGATTATACATCATGACCAAGTGGGTTTCATCCCAGGTATGCAAGGATGGTTCAATATAAGAAAATCAATCAATGTAATACACCACATAAACAAACTGAAAGAAAAAAATCACATGATCATCTCTATAGATGCCGAAAAAGCATTCGACAAAATACAGCACTCTTTCCTCATAAAAACACTACAAAAGATAGGAATAGATGGAAACTTTCTGAAAATGATAAAGGGTATATATGAAAAACCCAAAGCTAACATCATTTTCAACGGTGAAATCCTAAAAGCCTTCCCTCTGAGATCGGGAACAAGACAAGGATGCCCACTATCACCGCTCCTATTTAACATTGTCTTAGAAGTACTTGCACGAGCACTGAGACAAGAAAAGGACATAAAAGGCATCCAGATTGGAAAAGAAGAAGTAAAAATTTCATTATTTGCAGATGACATGATCCTATACATAGAAAGCCCTGAGAAATCGACAACAAGGCTTCTAGAACTTATAAAGGAGTTCAGTAATGTTGCAGGCTATAAGATCAATGCTCAAAAATCAGTAGCATTTCTATACACCAATAACCAGCAAACTGAGGAGGAAATCAGGAAAAAAATACCATTTACAATAGTAAACAAAAGAATCAAATACCTAGGAATAAATTTAACTAAAGATGTAAAGGACTTATATACAGAAAACTACACAACACTATTAAAGGAAATCAAAGAAGACTTAAATAAATGGAAAAATATTCCCTGTTCATGGATGGGAAGATTAAACATCATCAAGATGTCTATCCTACCCAAACTAATCTACAGATTTAATGCAATCCCAATAAAAGTCAACACTATATTTTTTAAGGAACTGGAAAAACTAACCACAAAATATATTTGGAGAGGTAAGAGGCCCCGAATTGCCAAAGATATATTGAAAAAGAAAAATGAAGTTGGAGGTATCACATTACCTGACTTTAAAACATACTACAAAGCTACAGTGATCAAAACTGCATGGTATTGGCACAAGGATAGACCTACTGACCAATGGAACCGGATTGAGAGTTCTGATATAGATCCTCGCATATACAGTCATCTGATATTTGACAAGGCCACGAAACCCATTCAGCTGGGAGAGAGTGGCCTCTTTAACAAGTGGTGCTTGGAGAACTGGATATCCATATCCAAAAGAATGAGAGAAGAATACCATCTCACACCTTATA